>CM040126.1:395533130-395757907 GCA_022559845.1 Amorphophallus konjac
CCTGTCTTTGAGAAACCAGCTACTTTCCGAAGACCGTCCACTAGGGAAGCAAAGAAGGAATGGAAGTCTCCAAGCTTGCACCTGTAACACAGCCGGAACGGCCGGCCACTATGGGGCTCCGCCCCCGGATTATGATGAAGCCGCTGGGCTCGCTAAAGGGCTAGAACCCTCTATCGTAAGACAAGGGGCTGTGATTACAGTGCAAGCCCATACTGAAACACCCGATGCGGATCTGATCACGGTGACTGTGAATATGGTCACCACTGGAAATGATGGCGAGGAACCAGCGCCTACTTCAAATGCTCCGGCGGGAGAGCAAGGTCATGCTCCCAGCTCCTCCATGCCTGATCAGGCCACCATGATGCTCATGATGCAAAGATACCAGCAAGAAATTGAGATGCTGAGGAAACAACTCAGTGGCATGAATGTACACGCTCCGGCTTCAAGGCAGGTCGAGCTCCCTCTTGAAGCCTCACAGAGAGGTGCTAATGAACATGCAGCTGCCCTTCCAACCATGGCTTCTCAGCCGTCACTCGATCATGCTGGGGGCACGGCCCCGACTCTACAGCCTACTCTCCCGTTGCAGGGGACGGCTACTACACCTCAACCAATGGTGTTGATGCCACCAATGACCCAACAAGCTCTATGCTGCCCAAGCCCGGCTGACCCGGCGGAGATAAATGAAACAATGATAGAGCAAATGATAGAAAAGAAGCTGGCAGATCGAGGAGGTGATGATTATGCCTCATTCGATGCCTACAAGGTGCCGTACCCGATCCACCATGCTGCTAAAAAGCTACCTCCTGGCGTCACTAAGCTGCCAAAATTTGATAAATTCAATGAATAAGGATCGCCAAAGGAGCACATAGCCTATTACATCAACATGATGGGTGATTTGGCGACCGACGAGTCCTACTTATTAAAGTACTTTGGGTCCTCACTGACGGGACTTGCTTTTGAATGGTACTCCAACCTGCCAGCTGGCCCAATCAATGATTGGTCAGATATGCAGCGCCAATTCCGGGAGCGGTTCCATATAGCCGAAAGAGAAATAACCATGGCTGAGATCTATACCTCCAAGCAGAGGCACGATGAGACTGGCTTGGACTATATCAAACGATGGCGAAATCTCAGCATGAGATGCAAACGCCCGCTACACCAAGAGGATGCAGTTCAAATATGCAAACAGAACTTGAGGCCGGATATCCTCGAGAGGATGATCGGGAGTGATATTAAGACTTTCGACCGGCTAAACAATGTGGTGGCCGAGATCGAGGCCTTCCTCTCCAGCTATCCTTACATTCCCACTCCTGCAAGCCAGAGGAACCGATTTGTCGATAAGCAGTCAGAGCCGAAGGAGGCTTGTACGATTGATTTCAAGGGGTTTGAACCCCATAAGAACATAGGCAAAAGGCTTGTTAGCCCTCCCCTTGCTGAACCCAATGAACCACAAGAGGGCCCATCCTTGCGGACTAAAATGAAGAAGCTATATTCCTTTCCTAAGGAGAGAACCCGGGCCTTATTTGAATGGGCCACCCAATACAACAAAGTCACCCTCCTAGTGCCAAAGAGGCCGGCGGATGCTAGCAGAAAAGACGATCCCCGCTTCTGCCCGTATCATCAGATGATCGGCCACTCTATTGAAGATTGCTATCCATTTAAAGATGCTATTGAACGGCTGATCCGGAGGGGGGAGCTCCAGATGGGCAGCCACAAGGTTGACCCTCCACTTCCTCACGAGTTGCCCGATCTTAAAAGGGCGGTCAATATGGTGTCTTTGCACCCGCTACCACCAGAAGGGTCAAGGCCTTCCGCAAAGAAGAATGAAAGGAGGAAGCTGAAGGTCAAAGGGAAGGGGGTTACCCTCTCTTGCGATACATTGTCTAGCCTTCCCGGCACGAGCCAAGCCGCTAAGGAAAGAAATGAAGAACCATGTTGTCCACTGCCCGTCAGAGAGGCGCGCCACCATATCCCCTCTCCACGTGAGAACATGGGGGCGAGAGTGCCAACTTTTGAAGCACGGGATTCCCCCGACGATGATGACGAGACGCTGTTGGCCCCGCCCAGAATCCAGACGGAAGACAGCACTTCCAGCTCCCCTCAACCTGACCCTACCATGGTAGTAGAACTATATCAAAAGCTTCAGGAGACTGAAGTGCTAAGAAGAAAATTAAGTGAAATGGGTCTATACCTAGCTATACCCGGATAGGCCGGGTCACCTCCCGAAGTTTCGCAAAGCGGCGCTAAGCCCCGAATGACACGTGATTATACTGGGGGCACCCCCTCACAGCATCTTCATCACGCGCCTCCCGCGCATCTCCCGGCTCCCCGAACATGTCAGGGGGCAGCTAGCACATCTCGCGCCATGTCATCCATGGCCCCGCTTCCACAACCGACTGGCTCGAGCCGCGGCTTTTCGACTCCGCCAATAATGAGTAAGTCGAGAATGGAGCGTGCTGCTAAACTAAAGCTAGCCGAAGAAGAGATCACCCAGGTAACGCTGCATACGACCAAGCAGAGGAATGATGAATATGCCTCGGATTACATTCGGCGATGGAGGGACCTCAATGCGAGGTGCAAACATTCGCCCAATTACCAGGATGCTCTCCAAATATGCCAGCACAACATGAAGACGCACCGCCTGCTGAGGGCGATTGGCGTCGAAATTAAATCCTTCGAGCAACTGGATGATCTTGCGACTGATGTTGAAGACCTCTTGGCAAAACATTGCACGTCTACTACTGTCCATAATTGTGAACATAGGCCGATTGATGAGTCACTGGTACAAATGGAGACAAATCCTGCTGACCTTGAGACCTTTGGGCAACGACAGAAGAAATTGAAAGAGGCGGCTGGCCCTCCCTCCCCTAAGCCCTTTGAGCGGCACTTTTCACTGAGGGGCAAAATGATGAAACCCTATTCCTTTCCAAAGGACAAGACTCGGGCTCTCTTTGAGTGGGCCCAAGAATATGGCAAAGTAATGCTCCCAGAGCCCAAGAGACCGAATGAGGCAGAAAGAAAAGAGGACCCTCAGTTTTGCCTATACCATCGAGGGCTTGGGCATTCTATTGAGGACTGTTACATATTCAAAGACATCATAGAAGGCCTGATTAACTCGGGTGAATTGCAAATGGGCAAGTATAAGGTGGAACCACCGTGCCCTCACCAGATGCCTGTCTTTAAGGCGGCGGCTAACAAGGCCCCTCTGCGTCGTTCGGAGCAACACAAGCACTAAACGGTGCCTCGGGCCCCATGTGCCCCGCTATCATCTATTCACATGACTTTTTATGAAGAGAACAAGTCACCATGTGCAGGGATTTGCTTTGAGCAGCTCCTTCACTTATTCACCCCCGTCCTGGGGGCACCTTGAGCTGTAATGTCATTTGGGCGTCTACAGGCCCCGTCGAACCTGTAAGGGCACTTGGGCAGCTTAACAGCCCGCTGAAGAAATGGAAATACCATGATTTACTTAAGGCCCACCGGGTCTATAAATGTTTGGGGTGACAACTTGCTGCGAGTACTGTCCGTATGATAGCCGACTTGAATCCCTCATTCGCAGGAATCATTCGCCATGCTTTATGCAAAAAAAAGGAAAATGAAGAGAGGAAAAGAAAGCAAAAAAAAGAGAAAGGAAGAGCAAGAGAAGAAAAAGAGGAAGAGAAGAAAAGAGCACAGAAGAAGAGAGAAAAGATGAACAGAAGTACAAAGAAGGGAGGTGTCACCGGTGTTCGTCAATCCCCCCTCTCAACAATCCTTCAGTTTTATAGCCTACTCTCAAGGCCCGTTGGCATACAAGGCCTGCTCTCTTGATGTCTCCTGGCTTCGATAGCCTGCTTTCCTTGTTTTTGGCCCTTTGCAACCCGCTTCTCAACTTTGGCCTTTGTCGCCTGCTTCCCAATTTTGGCTTTCGTAGCCCGCTTTCCTGATTTCGATCATCACGACCCACTTCCCAATCTTTGACTTTATGGCCTGCTTCTCAGACTTTGGCCTCTATCACCTGCTTCCCAATTCCGACTTTTGTAGCCCGCTTTCTTGATTTCGGTCTTCACGGCCCGCTTCCGAATCTTTGGCTTGGTAGCATGCTTTCCCAACTTTTGACTCTTGTAGCCTGCTTCCCAGACTTTGACCTTCGTAGCCTGCTTCACAAACCTCGGCCCTCGAAGCCCGCTCCCATATTTTGACTTTTATAGCATGCTTCCTAGGATCGCTCAGCTCTTATAGCCCGCTTTCCCGATTCTGACTCTTGTAGTCTGATTCCCAGCTTCGGCTCTTGCAGCCCGCTTCCCTAATTTCCTTTCGGCCCTTCGTGGTCTGCTTCCCTAATACCTTTACTACCACTACATTTATACATAACAACTATATGTTCTTACGCAAAAAAAAAAAGAAGAACAAACAAGAAATGAACAAAAAAAGAGTTTTCGGAAGCTTGGCTACCCTACTTGCATGTTTGCTTATAATATAGAATAAGACACTTCCCTTGAATTTTCTAGGACCGTGTTTCCTTGTTAAATAATAATGCCCCGATTCCAGATGCACGTGCGTCACGACACATGCTCGAAGGGAACCCAATTGTGGCGAGTGCACACGTCAAGGGGAAGAGTCATGGCTGAATTGCTAAGCCCAACTCACAAAATCAACATGAGGCAATGCTCCCACATTTAAGCACTTAATGTGTTCAATAGCCTTCGACTATAGGGATTGCCCGAATTTCTTCTTAGCACTCTACGGAGACTTGAATTCCTGCACTCGCGTGAAAGGTAATCGTGAGGAAAAAGCTGCCTACCCCCACTGTAAAAAAAAAGAAGAGAAAAAAAAAGAGAGAAATAGAGATAGAGAAACACGGAGCCGAGTAGCCGGGAATCCCCATTGAAACAAATGAGGAGACTCGCGTGAAATGGTTAAGCGAATTACAATAAGGATGAAACCTATTAGCCGGGAATCCCCATTGAGACACATGAGGAGACTCGCGTCAAACGGTGGAATCCGTAATAGAATTACAATAAGGATGAATCTTAGTAGCCGGGAATCTCCATTGAGACACATGAGGAGACTCGCGCCGAACGGTGAAATATGCTACCAAAATAAACAGACGGGGGGCTGTGCGAAGCTACCAAAATCGAGAGCCTGAAACATATGTGTAGGCGCTAGAGTGATCCTCGAGTGCCACCAGGAAAATTGCATATCCCTGTGGTTAGGGCTCTTTGTCCACACACTTGCACTGTCGCGTCACAGATAATTACCTCGGGTGAAATGCGTGAATTTAGGCTATGCATGCAAGACATGCGATATCCTCTTGACGGGTGCACCACCCCTCAGTTGTGTCTCGCGACCCGCACCGCATCTACGAATTACGGGCGATGTCCCTATCCTATCCCCTATAGGGGGAGCTGCCTTACTTATATCTATGTTATGCCTGCTAACGAATGCTTGCATGCTTGAATAAAAATATATATAATAAAAAATAATAATAATAAATAATAAAAATGTGCGTATGCAATAAACTCAATTCTGGCCATCGAAGCCTACGTTCCCAGCTACGGCTCGTAGAGCCCAATCTTGGCCCCCATGGCCTACATCCTGCCCTCACGGCTCGTTAATCTCCCAATTCCGGCTCTTGTAGCCTGCTTCCCAACTTCGGCTCTAGCAGCCGGCTTACCTTTGGCCTTCGCAGCCTGCTCCCCAATTTCGGCTCTTACAGCCTGCTTCCCAACTTCGGCTCTAGCAGCCTGCTTGCCTTTGGCCTTCGCAGCCTGCTCCCAATATCTCTGGCTCTTGCAGCCTGCTTCCCAATTTTGGCCCTCGTGGCTTGCTCCCCAATATCTTTGGCTCTTGCAGCCTGCTTACCTTTGGCCTTCGCGGCATGCTTCCCAATTTCGGCTCTCGTGGCCTGCTCCCCGATTTGGCTCCCGCAGCCTGCTTCCCATAATTTCGGCTCTCGCAGCCCGTTTCCCGATAATCTTTGGCCCTTACAGCCTGCTTCCTAGAACCCGGCTCTCGTAGCCTGCTCCCCAGAATTCGACCTTCACGGCCCACTTCCCATAATTTCGGCTCTTGCAGCCCGCTTCCCAATACCCTTGGCTTTTATGGCCTGCCTCCCCAATTCGGCTTCCATAGCCTGCTTCCCAACTTTGGCTCTTGTAGCCTGCTTACCTCGGCCCCCATGGCCCGCTTTCCCAATTTAGCTCTGGCAGCCTGCCCCCCAAATTCTGGCTTTCACAGCCCACTTCCCTGATTTGTGGACACTAAACAAATCCTCACCTCATGTTTACGTGCAGGGGAATATAGAAGAAGAGAAGAAGAGAAAATAGAGAAGAAAAGAAAGAAAAGAGACAAAGAGACCAACAAGCCATGTCAGCCCCGGCGCCCTATCGGCACTGGCGAAGAGACCAGGAGATCAACAAACCGTGTCAGCTCCCGACACCTCGTCCCACCGCGCTTCTGATACCTCCCGGCTCTAACAGCCCAATCTCAACTTCGGCTCCCATAGCCTGCTGCCCAATTCTGGCCCATGTGGTCTGGTCTATTGATCTCAACCTCGGTATGTGGACCCGCTACCCTTATCATGATAAATCTCTTAGACGGGCTACACCCGCAGGCCCCGCTCTGCTCATCCTTCACTCGCGTCACCCGCGGGTGGGGGGCATTTGTGGACACCAAAAAAAAGAGAGAGAAAGAAAAAGAAAAGAAGGAAAAAAAAAGAAGAAGAAGAAGAAAGAGAAAGATAAAATAAAAATTAAAAAGAAGAAGAGAAAAAGAGAAGAAAAAGAAAAGAAAAAATAAATAATAATAATAATAAATAATATATATAATAATAAAATAAAAAAGGTTGGCCCACTCACTCTCTATTTCTCTCTCATTTTTTTTCACTCTCAATGCATGCATGGAGGAAAAGGCAGCCCGCTTCCCCTCCTCCTCCATGCATGCATTAATCTGATCCCATCAAAACTTGCATAAATAGAGCCTTGTACATCGTGTGAAGACCCTCCCACACGCACGTTCCAAATGTAACAAATAATAACAATAACAAATGATAATAAAAAGGAAATAATGATAATAATAATAAAACTCGTAAAAAGATAAAATATATATAAAATAAACAAATATATATAACATAAACAAGTAAATAAATAAGTAAATAAAATAAACAAATGATAATAAAATAAATAAAGAAAGTATAATATAATGCACCGGTAATAAAAGGAGGATCAATGAGCAACATAAAAAATAAATAAATAAATAAATGAATAGTTATGACAACAATGAGTAGAGCGATGTGGCTCTCATTACCCCCCAGACCCTATGCATGGGAATATCAATAAGGCCTTCATGGGTCACGCCTAGACCTCGGGTTCTTCCAAATCATGGTCAATGTCTGACTCATACGCTAGGCCAATAGCCCGTTATCTCTGAACATGTATTTATCTTGGGATATAATCCTGGGACATTCTCTCGTTGCCCTCCTTTGGCATCAGAAATATTGACGATGCCCATGCGAGCCTGACTTCGACCGCGGGGGGCCCACCGCAGAATGGTCGTAGCTTGATCTTGCACCGGGCCAACAGACTCACTGGTTTCTGACCGCTTTAACCGGGATCTAACTGAATATTCCTCGTCCCTCTAAACAATAAATTTGTCGTGCCCCGGCATACATAAGCTCCGATTTTCCTTACGACGATTACGATACCCGCAAGCCGGACATTCGTCCGAACATTAAACGGTCAAACACATGACCGACATGAGCTCAAATACTTTCTTCATGCCCTTGTGTGAGGACGTCAGTGTTTCTTAATATATTTTTATGCAATTAATTTTCTGGCCATGAGGCCCTTTTTCTCGGCGATTAATCAAGGGTGTTCCCCTCTTTGAGGGGATGTAAATGACGCCGTGACCTTTATGGCGCGGCGGGTTTTGGTCCCGACACGAACCACACAATCGTCTGACGAAGTCAGATCGAGCGCATCATGGGCTCTTCGGAGCCCGAATAAATTGTCACTTTGTGACTGGCACGCCCACGCACTTAATAAACCAACGAACGAATAAAAATAATTGTTAAATAAAAAGTGCGTCCACACCAGGCCGTGAAGATGATCAAAACATCGTGGAAGATAAGCATTCCACGGAAGGTGATGGTGCATATAAATGAAGACCGAGAGTTTTGGAGAGCTTATGTAACTGAGTTGAGGAGGTTGAGGCCTAGAGTGCCCAGCCCTTACTCCTTTTATATCTAATAAGCACGGACTTTTGACGCTTAATGCGTGTGATTTTCACCTTCTCTCCCCCTTCTTTTTTTCTTTTTTTTAAATTAAAGATCAGATCTGGCCAGCAGTAGAGATTCGAGATGCCTTGACTCACGCAGTGTGGAGTGAGGAGGAGCGTATTGCTAGGTGGCAGAGCACGATGCTCGGATAATGGAGTTGGAGGAGGAATAGTGACGACACGAGGACCTGCCCCGAGATGTCTTGGAGCTGAGGGTTTCTCTCCAGATTGCGAGAAGAGTGGAGGGCAGGGAGAGATATTGGAGAGCAGGGAGGGCAGAGTAATGATACCAGAGAGGACGGCAGGGGAAGAGTGGTTTTATCTCCAGATTGCCTGCGAGAGGAGGGTATCGGAGACCGTGATGATGGAGCTCCGGTTGAGCCTTGGGGTGGTGGAGGAAAGGTTATGAGAGAATGAGAAGCGCCACCAGAGGTCATGGGAGCTCAGGGGATGCCTTCGCCAGTCCGCCTCGTTCTCTGCGGGTAGCTTCTTTGTCACTTTGACAGGGGAGTGTCGTCGCGTCGCCAAGGCTGATGAGGGGCCGCCGAGTGAGGCAAGTATCGCCTCGTAGAGCTCCAGGAGGCCTCCTAGTGACTCGCGCCTCAGGAGGGAGGATAAATGGCCAAGATGGCGATGGTAAGAGTTAGTGACCGCCTTACTTGTGATGTACATGATAGTTTATATAGACACACAAACGGAATGACTCATGTTCGTGTTACATGTCTTCCCTTTGCGCGTTCCTTCCCTTCTATGCCTCCTTTCTTGTACATTGTTTCCACATGACATATTCAGCGCGAGTAATGGGGAATTGTGTTTCACCGTGGCCATTATTTTCAAAGAGAATCCACCACTGATTTCAACAATGTCGGCCCATGGTCCCCTACATGACGTGTTTGTCAAAACTTTCCCTAAAATGGTGAATGGTGTCTCCTTGTTGCCATTCTTTTCAAAGAAGATCGATCATGGAATTCAATGATGACGACCTCTTGTTCTCTTTTCCCACGTAAATGTTTCCCATTATTCGCAACATGACAATGTGCACAGGGAATCTTTGGACCATCTAGGGACGGCACGTCAACAAATCACGCCTCCGAATCAATCACTCCACATGGCGAAGTGGCACGCGAGAGTACCATGGCCATTATTTTCAAAGAAATCCACCACCAATTTCAATGATGCTGTCCTCTAGTCCTCTTTTCCCGCGTGAGTGTCTCCCATTATTAGCAACATGACAATAGGCACGGGGAATCTTTGGACCATCTAGGGAGGGCGAGTCAACGAATCACGCCTCTGAATCAATCACTCCACATGGCGAAGTGACACATGAAGGTGAAGGGAGGGTGCCTCGTTACAAGGGCCGCTACTATGGGTGATGGTGATAGATCCAGATCATCTCCCTTCTAATCCTATAAATACCTCCCCTTTCGCTCGACTTGAAAGCACCAAAGTCATGAGAGCTGATTTGAAGAGTGAAAGTTTATAAAAAGGGGAGGTAGTGAGAGTTGCTCAATTTTCAGGATAGAGGGTGAATCTAGTTTCAGGACGGAAGGTGAGTCTTCCCACTCCTTGAAGAGGAGTAGGTCTGGCAGCAGTTCTAGGAGGCTTTCAGAGATCGAAGGGCACCTCAGTGAGAGGACCCAATCACAGCTCATAAATGAATCTTTTCATTTCTTCCTTCATCCTTTCTTCTCCTTTTCTTGGCAATACAGCTATTTCTCACTTCTTGCATTTTCACAGAGTATGATGAGGTCAAACATCTCCTGGGAGTTGGTGGTGGCCGCATATCGGGGTCTGTCAGACTTCCAGAAAGCTCGGCTAGACGCGATGGGGTTTGGGGCCTTCCTGCTGATTGAACCAATCAGGCTCGACAAGGCCCTTCCAAGCATTGCGTGAGAAATGGGACCCAGCAAGTCGGGCCTTCCTTATGCCCTGGGGGCATATGGTGTCCAGTCTAAAAGATGTGGTCCGAATTACGGGCCTTAGAGTGGATGGCGAAGTAGTGACTGGGGTTACTTACCTTGATTATCGAGAGGTGGCTCAGAAGCTCCTGGGGTTGGACCTAGATGGTCGAAAGACCAGGTCAGTAGCCAGGGCATCCATCATGGAGGCATTGGGGCTTACTGACACTCGTCCACGTGATGACGAGTCCCTAGAGGAATTCATGGAGAGAGGTGAAAGAGGGGCCCGTGCTGTATACTGCGTGGTTGCCAGCAACTGGGAGGGGACAAATATGGATTTGAGGAGATTCCTTCTTTTTATGCTAGGAAAGTTACTACTCGGCTCCAAGGGAGACAACATCCACTGCCGTTTCCTAGAGCTCCTAGTAGACTTAGAGAGAGTAGGACAATATGCTTGGGGAGCTGCCGTGCTGGCACATCTATTTGTAGGTCTGTCCCAAAGGACAAATCGAGAGGTGACTGTGAGTGGCTTCACACCATTTCTACATGTAATTTAATTTTTTTATTTATTTTATTTTTATTAAATCTAATTAATCTCCTCCATGAGATGAGAATGGTACATGATGATGCAGCTATGGAGTTATCACTATATCCCGATGGGGAGGGCTTGGCATTAGCGTCAGGTCGTGGCTCCACTAGCTCGTCGGTGGCAGCTTGTCGTGAGCACAGCCCCTTTAGCGTACAAGCTGATGGTCCTAAGGCGTGAGCTGTAAGAGTTCCCTACAACAATGGTGGGATTTTTTGTTTAATTTTTTTTTGACTCAGAAGACCTGTGGATGCTATCGTAGGTGATCTGGAGACCTTATTCGGGCATGGTCGATGCCGACCAACCATGGGTTATCACGAGCCATGCTCGATTTAGACGTGACCTTTAGATCAACTGCCTGAATGAAATCGAGTCTCTTCGGCTATGATTAGTCATGAGGACCTTAGGACTTGCCTAGGAATAGGTAGATATGACTGCGCCACCTCGCATCGGAAGGAAGACACGTGGGCCGACAACCTGCATCGATTGGCGGGTGTGTTTCCTTGAACAATATGAAGATTTGCAACATGGTGGCACACTCGTGGAGTCGCACGCACAGGATAATGAGGATTACTTGTGTCTCTATAGGGTGATATATGCGGAGTGACTCCAGCCTGGGGAGCTCGTGGAGGTGAATGCATTTTTTTATCTTATTATTATTTTTCTTTTGGGTTTTCTTTTGTTGTTTTCTTTTATGTTTTTTGTGTGTGTGTGTTTTATTTTTTTATTTTCTTTTTTTGTGTGTGAAAATGCTGACTTCTATGACATGGCTGCAGGATGCCCGTGATACCATGATAGCGAACTTGCGAGCTCGCTTGGCAGACACGGAGCAACAGTTGGGTGACACCCGTGCAACTTTGAATTTTACGGTGAGAGTATATAGAATGCATGATCCTAATTATGACCCTAGATTCCTAGTGTTCAGCCATTAATTGTCACCTCATGTTGTTATAGCACGTCCAACTTGACGTAACCTCATCATCAATGAGAGCAGATGGCGTCTCCTTGTGCCTGTGGGTCCCCTCCTCGGAGATCAATCTACTCCATGAGCAACTTGCTCGTGCCATGCATCGTGCCGGGGAGGCAGAAGGAATACTTTCTGCGCAAGTGAGTGTTTAGCCACCCAAGTCTCATTGTCCATGCATACGATGTTTCTCACAATGGTGAATATGACAGGTAGGAGAGATGCATATGACGCTTGCTCGAGTTGCAGAGGGAGAGGCTAGGATAGCAGAGCTGGAGGATGAATTGCGTCGCCATTCAGACGAGGAGCTTACTCGGGAGGCCTCAGAGCTAAAGATTATCCTTCAGCTAGAGAGGGAAGATAGGGGAAGAGAAAGAGCTGAGGAAGAGGAAGATAGAGAAAGAGAAAGAACCGAAAGGTTGAGAGAGAGAGAGGAGAAGAGGGCCTTGGAGGCCCAACTATTGGAGCTCCGCACCTGCCTTAGCATTGCCGAACAATGGCTGAAGGACGGTGAGGAACACTATCGGCGGGCACAAGAGCCCGGCTTTCGTGTTAGCAGTTCCCTTGCTGCCCCGACAGAGTGGCAACGGAACATGGAGATTGAAAGGGGAACGGAGGGTGGTGATAGCACCGCCTTGCAAGTTTTGCGAATACCTTCTAGAGATCCTCCCCTAGAGGGGGGTGGTGAGAACATTGCTGAGAGAGAGGGAGGAACTTAATGTGCTTGAAATGATCAAATGGAATGTGGAGTTCCCTCTTCACTGCCTCTTTCTTGCCTTTTTTTAATTTTTCTTCTTCTTTTTTTCAATGTCTGCAAACAGTGCTCTAGTGAAACAAGTTAGTCTTTCTATTTTGACTTGGCCCCCAGCTCGATGAATGTATGACTGTTTCAAATTGTCCTTGAAAACGAGTCAAGAGGCCAGACCTTTATCAATAAACACAATGGTAAAGCAGAATTAGGAATGCGGCACACAAGCACACGAATGCGAACAAAAATTTAAAAATAACATGCTGCATACAAATATGATCATGCAATTTTTTTTCTTCTTTTCTTTTTTTTCTTGCATATATCTACATTTCTCTCTCCTTATTACATGTTTTTTTTCATTTATTATTATTATTTTTGACTATTTTGTTGCTAATGCCTGGTAACCACCCATATGGCACTTAACTTACATGAGGACATGGGTTTTCTTACTAACCTCCCAGGTATCCTAAGCACACATCTAGGTTGATTTGGGCCACTAGACTCCTCAAATGATAATCCCACCGGTTAAGACTTATCCTGATGACAATACCGTCATGTCATGCTTAGGCTCCCAGTCGCTTCCGACCATAGGGATACACCCAAAAAGTATTCAAGGTAAATGATTTACCCGACCTGGGTCTATTTCCTCACAGCTCTAGATGGTATATAGTGGAACACCCTGGAACCCTAACAGCCAACTGCGCGACGCTGACTCGGAATCAGACGCCGTCGCACCCATAGGTGACGCGCTTGCATTGGCTCAAGCCCGAGGTTAAAGTAAGAAGATATCAAAGTGGTAGGTAGAGGTCTTGACCTGCCAGAAACATCGAGACTCCTTCATGGTGATAGCTTTTGCTTTTCAAAGTGGACAACCATGTGTGTTTTTGTTAAAACGAGGTCGCAGGCCTTATCGGGGCTCACCCTTCGAGACCTCCATTGAGCCTTCATCTTTGGGGGGAGAAGGAAGAGTGCGGGGGACAAACCGTTTGAGAGGATCGACAAAACCATTAAGCTAGTGAGCCAACAGGGGCCTACTTGACTTTCCCTTTTCGGGCAGCTTCGGACCAAGCCTCGAGTGTTTGTGCTTCGTTACCCCTTTTGTATGACTTGACTTTTGTTTTTGTCGAGGGGTTTCCTTCATTGGAATCAGGCACGGTCATGACCAGACATTTTCATTTGACTTTGAATTTTCATTTCACCATTTTTTTGAGGGATATATAGTCATTTGACATTTTTGGAATCCCTCTTATATGCCTGCGGGGACACTGCCCTCTTCTCGTGCTCTGACCCAGGCTCGAGGAGATGGATCCTACTCTTGCCTTGAGGGGCTTGTACTTCAATTTCCTTATGCTCAACATTTTAAGGGTGCCGACTGTCTCATCGGGTCAAAGAGGAAGAGAATAAAGATTACGGCTTTCCTGGAGACCTTCGTGGCGAGGCCTCACCATAGGCGATGCTACCAATTTTTTTGAATAAAACACGTGCGTATGTGCATGTTGCCTTCCTTTTAGTGGGCATAGGCAGACATGGCTAGACAGGGATCTCCCCAGTTCTGGCAGACCAAGACCCGAGACCTACCAAGTCTTAATGGGCCCTATCTTGTCATGAAGGAGAGATGCAGTGACTTGACTCCATGATGATCACCAGGCATCGGCATTTTTGTTTTGTTTTTATTTTTTTATTTTGTATTTTGACATTTTCGACATTGATTTAGATAAAACGTGGTACTGACTACTAGATTATCACTCTCAATCATGTGAAGAAGCACTTCGTGTTAAACCAATGCAAGTAAAGATTCGAAGTGGCTTAACATAAAGGAGTGGTGACAAAATCAGAATCAGGCGGAAGATACCTAGAGGATTTACAAAATGAGAAAGAAATTAAAGGAAAGGGTGAGGACTAAAGCCTTGAAAGCAGTGTGAGAACGGGCAGATGCCCAAGGCAGTTGATGTGGAAGGAACAGGGTCAGACTCGGGACCGGGAGGAATTAGAAGAAAAAATTGATAGATAGAGAGATGCATGTTGTGCCCCTTGTGCTTTGATGATTATGTGGTGTTTTAATGATAGCAACATAAATGAGTCACCATATTGTTTTGCTAAGAACATCACATTGAATGATAGCAACATGAATGCATATGACTGATTTATTCTGTGGAGAAGGCATGAGTGTGTTATATTTGATCTGTTCTGTGGAGAATGCATGAGTGTGCTAGCTCTGTGGGTCGACCCCCTTCTTAGATGGGTTGACCCCCCTCAAGTCTTTACATCAGATTCGCATGTCTATACATCTCGTAAGTAGTTCAGATAGCGTCAACCCATTGAGTCCACGAGGTTGACGCAGCCTTGAAATGCCTCAGATGGCTTTGAAGATAAGGCTGGATGCGTTGACGCATGATGTCACTACGTCGACCCACTGAACTGACCCAGATCTAACTTCACATCAGGGTAAACTGTTGCGTCGATGCTGTCACGCTGTAGCGTCTCTTTGCATTTCTCAAGTCTACACACTGGAAAGTCTATACATTCGCCACCATGCATTAAGTCTCAAGTCTCTACATTGGCAAGTCTGTACATCGGCTTTTTCATTCATCAAAGTCTGTACAGCCTCCTGCATTGGACTTGAAGTCTATACATTTGGCAAGTCTGTACAGCGCCATGTTCATATGCTTCCAAGTCTATACATTGCACTGTAGCTAGAACTATGCAAGTCTGTACATTGGTGCTTTGCCAAAGTCTATACATTGTGAACCTTCAAGTCTGTACAGACTTTGCTTCACTCAAGTCTGTACATCGTCCAATTGTCTTTGGCAAGTCTTTACATCGTGAAGTCTATACATTCAATTGCTTTGCTGTGCTCAAGTATGTACAGCCCTTGAATTGGAAAGTCCATACATCGTTCAATTGTTTGTCTAAGTCTATACACTGTAAGACCAAGTCTGTACGACCGTCTGCATGCATTATCCTTCAAGTCTGTACATCGTCCTCCGTCTCACTTAGCGTTGTTGATTTATTTGCATCCTTCTCTTTTTGTGGGTTTGTGGTATGATAAAGATGATAAGCAAAAAATAGTGATCTCAATCAACCCAAGGACATGTGAATCATGAACCTAGGCAATCAGAACAAGCTCTAGTATGGGCAATGCTATCTCAACCAAACTAATCTAAGGAAATAAAGAAAAACACACGCCGGAGCGTGGAGCGAGAGCAAGTAAAACACACCGCGTAGGTGGAACAAGCAAAGGAAATAAGAGATATGAGAGAGAAATCAATGCCCAATACTAAGGAAAGAACGTGATCGCCACCAAAGTAAACACAAGTCCAGGACTTGAAAATACCTTGGAAATAGGTGGATGAAGCACCCGCCCATGGGAGAGAGAAACCAGTGAAATCTGCAGATTAACTGAATGTAACGGACCCTGTGCGTCACAGGAGTGTGACGGTCGCACAATACACCGTTATATGAACCTGACGCGTCTCCTCAAGACCGTCAGACAACCTGCAGTAAGAGCTTATGAATTCTTTGAACTCCAAATCTTCCAGCCGGCCAGAAGACTTGGGCCTCGTGTAATGAACCTGTAAACCTGCCAAAGAACATGAAACACAAGAAAACAAACCCAGATCTTCCCTTTAAACAAGCGTAGTATCAATTCTTAAGGGAATTAAGATCATTCAAAAGGAAAGGAAGTACCGAGAAAGTTTTAGTGTTTTAACCCCTCTGGGCATTTTAAAAGATAGGAAGATGTTTAGATGATGAAAACAGATGCAGAACGTGGAAACAAGGAGAGGGACAATGCTTTTGATGAGAGGAAGAAGAAGAACACAAGATAATGATGATGGAAACTCAAAAACAATGAAATGAATACTCCCTTCACCGTGAAGCAGATGGACATGAGGAACAGTTCTCCCTGGTTAGATGTGGCTCTAGGATGCGGCAGCACTTCGACGTAAACTCCAGATCTTCCTCCTTCGGGCCATGAAGTTAAGGGTGCTATTTATAGGCCCTCAAACTCTCCGGTCGAACAGAGAATAATCCAGCAAGAAAAGAAGATAACTCTTAGCAAATCCTCGAAGATAATATCACCAAGAGTCCATAGAAACAAATAGAAGGTTCTGAGGATCAGATTTGGAAGAGAAATCACCAATTCAAACTCTTATCTCGACCACGGAGTAGCAGAGAAAAGGCCTGAACTGCTAGGACTCTCTGTTGGATGTAACGGCTGCACGACAGACCGTCACAGGCAAATAACGCGCCCGGGAGAGACCGTTACTATCAACCTTATCTCAAAAGAGATAAGATCAATGGAAGCAGATCAAAACAATAGGACTCTTGAATGAAATTAACGGCCAAGGATGAATGCGTCAGAGTAAAGTAACGGCTGCACGACAGACCGTTAGAATCAATGGGCAAGCCAACATATAAGGATTGAAACAAAGGCCTTAAGTCGTAGGACTCTTCAAGATGTAACGGTCCAGGGATAATGTGCTATATGAAAGTAACGCCCCATGTGCAGACCGTTAGAAACAATGATAAGAGGGCTTGCTAAGCTTCATTCGAGGCGAGACATCACAGAACCATACTCAACCAAGGAGCTAAGACCCATGAAATAAGCTTCAAACTGATAAAGGAGACTCAAGGAATGAATGAATAACTGGGAGCATCACATAGAGTGAACAAGGATTGACCCGACTTATCGGTTATAAAACGGGTGTCAACATATGCCCCTCCTTAACGTCCTCTTTGCAGGGGAGCGAGCGGAGGTGAAGTGAAAGCGAAATGGAACATGGAGATGAAGCGGAAATGAAGCGGAGTGGACCAAAAAGCGGGCGTTAAGGTAAAACGACACCCGTTCTTTACCAACAAGCGATATGAATCTCTGGGAAACTTCAAACTGATCACAAGGAAATAGCCGACCAAAGGATGCAAGTCTGGAGGAACTGACAACTAAGGAAAGGAAACACGGCTAGCCACCGGAGGCAACGGAAAGGAAAGAGAACTGACTAAACTCCAGACAGGAATCTTCAGCCAACCAGATCAAGCGACAGATTGAAGGAAACCTTCTAATTCAGAGTGGAATGACTCTCCTCATTCGAGATCAAGAACACAACTCTTCACCATCATTGAGACACCTTGAACAGATGAAGATCATGAATGCTCAAATATGCGGATGATGCATGCTGGGCTAAATAAAAAGGAATCGTTAAAACAAATGCAAAGAAAAGTAAAAATAACAAGATACTCGAGAATAATATTGCTAGACCGGAGAAATCAAGGTCAGGACACCATCTGCAACCACGGCGTGCAAGATAGAACCATCGTCCCCAAAATTTTCCAACCTAACGGCCTATCCAACGATTAAACATGTGAACTTAGATCATCATCATTTTTATTTAAGGGGAACATCATATCCCAGAACACATGAATGACCAGCCGGTTCTCGAGATAATATATCATAGATACCATATAGTAATGCATTAAAGGGATAAGGGCACGAGATACAATACCTGACTTACCTGTCTGACGAATGGCAAAGCACGATGTTGTTCATAACTTCATTCATGAGAAAAGAGGTTAGCCAACAATAGATATGAGCATGAAACAGGGCATAACCACTTATACGCGTGAGAAGCATCAATAATAAACATCATAGCAGAAAACGTGGTCATTCAAGCATCAAATAGACCATTTTATTCATCAAGAAACTTGCAAGCTGTAATGGTCTGCTGAGGGAGCGTTACATAAAGTAACGGACTAGGGAAGGGCCGTTAGAGACTGGGCGGTTCACATTCTTCAATGAAACAATTCAAATCCATGTGACGGTCTCAGGAGTACGCGTCAGAGGCTATAACGGTCGGACGACATACCGTCATATTTCCTGAGCGTTCAAATAAAAAACAAACCGAACGGTCACAATCTTCATTCATTCATTCATTCAACACTCAAATGCCAAAAATCCCAAAACCTCAACCGAGAGCAACGACCGGCGACCTCCGTCATCCACCCAAGATGGCCAGCAACGAGGGTTCCCAGCCACCGAAGAAGAGAGAAAGAGGGAAGAAGAAGGCGATCCGCCATCTTCACCGCCAGATAGAGCGAGAGACCGTCCCACCCGCGGAGGAAGAGACTAGGGCGAGGAGAGAGCCAAGGGTGGAGGAAAATGTTCCCACGGTCGAGGAGGATCAAGAGGAGACACCCCTGGACGAAGAAGAACCCAAGGAACCAGAGAAGAAGAGGAAGAGGGGCCAAGACCGAGAGGTAGGCCGCCCACCCCATTTTTAAAAATTTTAATTTTTCTGTGTTTTCATGTGCATGCATGTGTGAATGGGGGGTAGAAAATGGGTCTATGAACCCATTAGGATCCATTGTAGGCCTTTTGGCCAAAGTGGGAAAGCCACGGAATGCGAGGGAAAAACGCCCTCTAGCAGAGAATGTGACGGTCCTTCCAGGAACCGTCATAATCCTAACGCGCAAACATTGATGCGTTAGAGACAAGTAACTCCCCATCCCAGGGCCGTTACAGTCACCAAAGGCCAGAACTATTTTTTGGGTTTTCAATTATTGAATTTTTTGTTTTGTTTTCACTTTAAATGCTTATGCAATGATTCTATGATGCAATTGACTGACTCATGATCTAAATGCATGCAGGGAAAGAGACAGATGAGGATCTCTTGGCTTAAGATCCGGGCGGTGTATCAAGCACTGCCCGATTACCAGAAAGAGAGGCTAGCCGGCATGGGGTTCGCCGAGGTGCTGAGCATCGAGGTGATCCAGATGGACACGCCACTGCTATACGCTTTGCACGAGAGGTGGGATCCGATTAGCAGGGTGTTCATCTTCCCGTGGGGTCACATGATCCCGACGTTGGAAGACATAGCGAGGATCGCCGGACTGAGAGTCCACGGAGCCGCCGTGACCCGGTGGACGTACAGAGACTACCAAGAGATGGCCCAGGAGCTGCTGGGGCTAGATTTGATCAGACCAGGGCAGACGTCATCCCAGCTCTCACGATCAGTACTGCAGGAGAGCTTAGGACTGAGAGGAGCGGCGATAGCCGTGGGTGAGCTACCAGAGGAGCATCTGGGTAGAGTGATTGACCAGGTGCGCCCACGAGTGGCGGCAGAGGTGGGACCGGAGGGAGATCGCATCCTGAGACGCTTCCTCATGCTACTGTTCGGGAAGCTCCTATTTGCGACTCAAGCAGATGTCATCAGCTGCAGGCTGCTGCCGATGATCAGAGATTTAGGTAGAGTTGGGAAGTACGCCTGGGGAGCGGCGGTGCTAGCCTTCTTGTTCGAGTCCCTCAGCACGACGGATCGACAGACGATGCTGGGCGGCTTCTCGCCTTTCCTACAGGTAAATGCAATTTAAATGCCTTCTATATGATTATGATTATGCTTATGATTATGCAATTGACTGACTCGGCTTCAAAATGCAGATCTGGAGCTACATGTACCTCCCGGGTATCGGGAGAGGCACGCTACTCCACGCCGGCCGCATCCCGATCGCCAGACGATGGGTGGTCGCAAGGGACCCGGGGTCGATCATCAGATTAGCCCGGGCGATCCAGGACGACTTGGATTCCTTCCCGCACACGGCGGTAAGCCCGAAACTCAAACATGCTTTCTAAAGGCTTCAAATGCTTATAAATGATGATAAATGGACTAACATGCTTTCAGGTGAGATGGACCCCGTACAGAGGCGAGAGCTACGAGGGACAGCCATGGGTGGAGGCAACCCTTTCGTACCGGGGACGAGACATATGGTTGCACTGCATCCTTATCATCGAGCCACTCCATTACCGACTGATCCTGCAGACTCGGGGACTACACTAGCCTGAGGTGACCTTTCCACGCCACAGTGACGAGCGCCCGGGCAAGTCAGCGAAGGGAATTAGCGGCGACATAGATTGGTGCACCCGGAAGGCGAAGTACGTCCACGACTGGAACAAGCGGGGCAGAGCAGTGAAGGAGCGGGACGAGAGCGACGAGGCATACTTGAAAGCCTTCGCTCGACTGTACGGGGACCGGGTGTACCGAGGTACCCGACAACCGATATGCAACTTCTAAACTCTAAACTCTATCTATATGAAAAAAATGCTAGATGCACTGACTCATATGCTTTCTAAATGCAGCTAGACCCTGAAGGAAGGATAGCCGAGCTTGAAGGGCTACTTCACTCTACCGTCCAGCAGCGGGACGAGTACCGGGCCGCTCTGGAGCTTCTGGTAAAACTCTAAAACCTTGGACCTAAATGATTATGTTTATGATTATGATGCGAATGCAATTGACTGACCAATGATTTCTCAATGCAACGGGCTGAGGGAGCCCAAAGAGTGGGACCGGATGCCCCATCATCATCCTCACAGCCTGCTGGGGACAGAGCTGAGCGGGACACCGAGTTTGCTCGAGCGGTTGCCCGGGCCGAGGAGGCTGAGGCCACCCTCACGGAGCGGTAAGATGCCAAATGCTAGACTCAAAAAAATGCTTATGTTTGTGCAAATTAATATGTGACTAACTATATGAAATGCAAACTACAGGCGAGAGAGCTAGCCACCGCAGCGGCCGAGGCGAAACTGGCTCGGACTGAGGCAGAGGTCTTACGAGCAGAGGTGGCACGATTGAGAGGAGAGCTTGTGCGGACGGTAACGTCGACAACAGATTTCGAGAGATACCGGTCCGAGGCACGAGCTACGTGACTCGAGGCCCACGACATGAAGGTCGAGGTTCAGACCTTGGAGAGGACCATACGGATGATGGGCCGAGGACCGGAGCGGAAGCGTCTCTCAGAGCGGAGCGCCGAGGAGTGCTGCTCGTGCCGGATCAGTGGCAGACTACCTTGTTAGCTCCTCTGGTCAACGGAGGAATGAGAGGGCGGAGAGGGGCCAGCAGGAGGAGAGTGCCTCCATAGCACCACCGGCAAGGAAGCCGGAGGGTGGAGATGATGATGGCGGCCCGACGGATAAGCCGACCGAGTGATGCATTTTTTTTGGTTTCTTATTTACTTGTACATAACTTATATGAAAATGAAATGAAAATGCAAATCTTTTTTGTGTTTTGTTGTGACTTTTATGTGAATGAATGGATGTGTATGCAAACAGGTGATCATGTGAAAATGAATGGGAATGAATGCAAGAAAATGCATGAAATGCCTGTGGATGTGTGAAAGAATTGTGTGGAATTGCATGGATGAAATGTGATATGTGCGACGGACAGGGTGAACGGAAGTATGTAAGACCGCCAGGTCTAAAACAGAGGCAGGAAGGAATATTTCAATCACAGCAGCAGACAATGTAACGGTCTAAGTCCAAACTGTCAGGATCAAGTAACGCATCAGATAGAGGTCGTCAGAGAGGACAAAGCCCAATTTTGCAGAACTGAGCAGCAGGAAAAGTAACGGCTCAGAGCTGGTGCGTCATATATAAATAACGGCCAAATGCTAGACCGTTAGAGATGGCAGAGCAGGATTGAACCATGAATGTACAGACCTCGTCCAAGTGATGTATAGACTTGGAGTGCAGATGACCAAATGATGTATGGACTTCGTTTTAGCCAAAGAGTTCTCAGACTTGAAGGATGAATGGATTTTGGACAAGGAATGTACAGACTTGGGGCTGTGCACACGTTGGGCAATGTATAGACTTGGATCAAGAATGTATAGACTTGAACGACGTGTGGACTTTGGATGAAGACTGTACAGACTTGGAGAATGTATGGACTTTAGACAAAGAATGTACAGACTTGAGGAATGGACGTATAGACTTGACAAACGTGCAGACTTGGGGAGAATGTATAGACTTCAACGAATGTACAGACTTGGGGAGACATGGAATGTATAGACTCCAACGAATGTACAGACTTGGGGAGACATGGAATGTATAGACTTCAACAACGGTGTATGGACCTCAACATGAAGAATGAATGTGCAGACTTCAAAAATTCTGTGCAGGCTTCAAAGTAATGTATAGACTTCAACATGCTGTATGGACTTCAAAATGAAGAATGAATGCGCAGACTTCAAAATACTGTATGGACTTCAACATGAAGAATGAATGTGCAGACTTCAAAATGCCATATAGACTAGGATGATGAATGGGATGTATAGACTTTAACCAAATGTGCAGGAAATGTGACGGTCAATCGCAGCACGTCGGAGATAGATAACGGTCATGAGCAAGACCGTTGAGAATGATTGACTAAGAAGAAGCCAAAACTGATCAGCGGAGAATGTAACGGCTCAGATAGAACACGTGATAAGAATGTAACGGTCTGATGCTAGACCGTTAAGATTGACAGAACAAGGTTGGACCAAATTAAACCCACAGGAAATGTGACGGCCTAGAGCTGGCGCGTCAGTGGAAAGTGACGGTCCATCGATAGACCGTTAGAGCATGAATTGTACTCCGAGACGGATTGAGACGTGAGGGGTAAAATCCGAGATAAGAAGCCTCCAATCCGTTCTAGACTTCTCCCAAACTTAAGATAAAGCCTTCCAATCTGAATCTTATCTCTTTAAAGCCAAAGCCAAACCTTTAAAACTTGAAAACCTAGCCAAAATAGTATCTTTCTGAATTTCTCTGCTAGAAGGGCTAAAAAACCTCTCCTAAAGGGCATGAAACAAGATGAAGAGAAGCTTCGAGGCGATGGCTATGGAGGAGAAAGTCTACACCGGACCCAAAGTTGCAAGAAAGGAGTATGGAGAGCTGCAAAGGCTAACCTCAATTCCCAAGCATCTAAGCTCTAATGCTCAAAGAGTGGTAAGCTTCCATAACTTAACCAAGTTCAGAAATTTCTGCACTTCATCTTCTTCCTCATGATTTTCTTTTTTCTTCTTCTCTTCAAGCCTCTCCCTGGTCCAAGATGCTATTCTAATCTGAAGTGGGTGGCTCCCATGGTAAAGGCACTCCCTTTAGAGGTTACATCAATCCTTAAAGCATGGCACCTTCAACCTCTCTTGGTTTTAGGTAAGAATTTTCAGAAATTGACATTAGATTGGCCTAGTATTTCAGCCCTCATAGAATTGTGGCATCCACAAACACACACCTTCATCTTCCCTTCCTTTGAAGCAACAGTCCTATTAGAGGAGGTGGAAACCTACCTTGCCCTTCCTAAGACTAAGGTGGGGGATGGAGATCTAGTTTGCTACACGGTTGAGCCTATTGACCCGTCCTTGATCTTGAGTGATTTCATCCATAATCCAAAGGACGTGAGGACTATGATCAGCCCACACCACATACACTATATACCCTTGGCACAATGGATAGTCTCTCATTGCAAGAACAAGTGGGAGAGACATGAAGCAATAGCCAAGGCGGTGGTGGTTTGCTTATGTGGAGTCTTTCTTTTCACTACTACCGACCACCTTTTGGATACTCAAAATCTCAGCATTATTAGTGGGTTGTGGCGGGGAATGTCCATCTCTCAAGCGATCCTCTCATATCTCTATGAAGGACTAACCTCGGCTTGCCTAGGAGGACCTTTGTTCGGTTCCATGATACTCCTTGAGTGTTGGATGGGAGTGAGAATCAAATTCCAACCAAAGGAGGATATTACTTCTTCTAGCAGGATCTTTGGGAGCCACCCTCTCTTCTTCATTGGAGGGGCATCTGATTTTTCTTCACAGGTTGAATGCAAGACGGCGGATAAGAAAACACGGGATGAATGGCGCCTCTTCTTCAATACTTTACCAATAGAGATATTCATCATGCGACCAAGAATCCTTCGAAGCACTCTTCTTTGAATACCGTGACGTCAAGGCCTGGACCTCCAGCTAGTGGGAAATACTACGATGGCGATCTACAACCCGTACCGGTGCCATCTTCAGATCGGACTACCTCGAATTGAAGCTCCTGCACTATCACATTACTCTCCCCTTCTACCTAGGAAGATGGGGACCGAGGAAGATGAAAGAGCGATCCGGAATGCGCTGACCATGTGGGAGATCAGCAAGGTACGTCAGTGGCAAGAAGAAGTTGAAGAGAACGACGAAGCGCGCCGTGGCTACGCGAAAGAGTTGAGGAAGATCCACCCTCTTGCGGATAAGAAACTGAATGTAGCTTGATTTCACTTTCATGAAAGGTGTATTTGACAATCAGAGTTGGAATTTTATCAATCTTATGTTGCATTAAGTTTATATGGGATTTGCCTTAATTGAATGGTCATGGCTTGAGTTGGCTTAGAACAGCCTGTAGAATATAGCCCCTGGAGAATGTAACGGATCTGAGAAGGGCCGTTATAAGGATATAACGGGTAGGAGATAGGCCGTCGGGGTGAAAGACCTGAGGGTTTGGGTTTCTGGAGGAAGTAACGGTCCAACGATAGACCGTTAGGCAGAATAACGGTCGCGCCCCAGGCCGTTAGAGAGAGAGAGTTGCTGAGAGAATCAAAGCGAAGGCCTGAAGAGATGTAACGGTCTAGCATGGCCCGTTAGATCAATTTGACGGCCTGTACCTGGCGCGTCACAGTCTTGAACCTGCATAGTTGTGAGGTTTGAGCTTTGGTCTTGATCCTGCATTCTGCACACACTTAACATGGAACAAGTTAGATCTGTTCTTAGACTCAACCCCTTGCCTTGAAGCAAGTTAGATAACGACTGTTTCTTGATATTTGGTCAAGGGGTGGAGCCTTATTAAATAGGCGGGAAACAAAAATAGAAATAATGCGATGCATGCGATGCATATGCTGGTATTTTTTTTTGGATTTTGGAAAATATATTTAAATTTTGTGATATTTTGGAAAATAGTTGATGTTTTTGGGTTTTGAAATATGTGATTTTTTTGTTTGATCTTGGATTTTTGATGTTTTTGGTGTTTTAAATATGTGATTTTTTTGTTTGATTTTGGATTTTTGATGTTTTTGGTGTTTTTTTTTAAATATGTGTTGTTTTTGGATTTTGGATTATATGATGTTTTGTTTTATTTTTTTGTTGGATTTTGAAATATGTGTTGTTTTGGATTTTGAAAATGTATTATTTTTGGATTTTTGAAATGTATTGTTTTTGGATTTTTGAAATGTATTGTTTTTGGATTTTTGAAAATCAGTGCTTTCCCCTAGCAATGTGAGCCCTCCGTATTGTATTGAGAGTCCCGAGGTTGGCGTGCAATGAGGTGACAAACCCTGACCAAGGCCCAGATTTTCATGACGGTGTTTCTACCAGGGCCATACCCAGGGTACTAGTTTCAATCCTAAAAAGGAAAATAGAATACGGGGGTAAGCTTAGGCCAGATTTGGAAGTTTTTAGGACTTGGGTTCCTCTCCAGACGACCCATTAGAAACTTGGTCTATTGCGCCGAGGCTTTATGTCCGTCATCGAACCTTAGTTCACTCTTGGCATGCATGCGACCGGGCTCATTCGTCCCGCGGGGAACTGTACTGCCACTCTTGTCATGCCTAGATTCTTTTTCTTGCCTTTCTGGAGCTTTGGAATCATATTCAATAGACCTTTGAGATGATGCTTTTGATTTTGTCCTTTGCTTTCTTTTCTCCTTGTTTCTTTGCTTGTGGCATCAGGTCATAACGGACTACCCCTATTTGAGACCTCCTCTTGTCAGGGTGCCTGGATTGGTTGTCGCCTCCTTATTCACCTCTTGCCCCTGGATTCAGCCGAAGGAAGAAACGAACAGGGACTTTGACTTTCCCCTAAAGCATGGCTAAGGAGAAACGATGTCTTTTAAAGTGGAAAACCTGACCAGGGATGTCGTGTAGTGTGTGATTGCCTTGCTCGGGACCTCTTTTTAGTGAAAGGGAAGAACCTCTTGCTGCCAGGGTGGCACTGATTAGACTCTAAGGAAAGAAACGCTTAAGATACAACCCGTTCCACGCGTGAGAGAGCTCCTCACCTTCGGCATTCACTAAGCGATAAGCATTCCCTGGATAAGCCTCTTTTATGACGAACAACCCTTCCCAGTTAGGTTGCAATTTAGACCTAGGACCTGCAGACCGAATGAATTTACGTTTCAAAACCATATCTCCTTTTTGAAATTTACGTTCGATTACCTTCTTTTGAAAATAACGCGAAACTCTCTTTTGATAAACAGACACGTGATCGGCCGCATTCATCCTCTTCTCATCCAAGAGTTCCAACTGGACGAGCAACGTCTCTCGACGTTCATCGAGATTAAGTTCCTTATCGAGCTGCACTCTAAGGGAAGGGATCAAAATCTCATATGGGAGCACCGCCTCCATCCCGTAGGTAAGAGCATAGGGAGTTTGTCCCGTAGGAGTACGGATGGAGGTGCGGTAAGCCCACAGAGCTTCCACTAATCTTTCTGGCCAATCGGAGAACTTATGAGATTCACACGTTTTCTTTATGATTTTAAGAAGGGTTTTGTTAGTGGCCTCGGCTTGACCGTTGCCTTGAGGATAGTATGGAGATGAATGATGCAATGTAATATTGAACTTCTTACATAGGTCCTTGAGCTCTTGAGAGACGAACTGGGGTCCGTTGTCAGTAATGATGCTGCTTGGCACTCCGAACCGCGAAATAATATTCTTCATGATGAAGCGGCACACCGTTGAAGCTTTGATCTCTGCGTACACCTCGACTTCGGCCCATTTGGTGAAGTACTCAGTGGCGGTAAGGATAAAGGATTTCTACTTGATCTGAGAATTAGGATCACCGAGCAGGCCAAAAACGTCGAAAGCCCACATAGAGAATGGCCAAGGAGCAGAAAGAGGATGGAGAGATGAAGCTGGAGCATGGATTTTATCAGCATGGAGTTGGCACTTAAGACACCTCCGGACATAGAGGGAGCAATCTTCCTCTAGTGTGGGCCAATAGTAGCCCTGCCTAAGGATTTTCTTCGCTAGAGCCTGGCCATTGACATGACCTCCACACTCACTAGAATGGGCTGCTTCAGCCACCTTCCAAGCTTCATTCTCATCCAAGCATCTCATGAGCATTCCATTAGTAGCGCGCCTATATAGTTCTCCTGCAACAATAGTATACCTTGAGGTAGCTCTTCTTATTGACTTGCACTGCTTGGCGTTTGCCCCTTCTGGGAATGACCCTTCTTTGCA
Organism: Amorphophallus konjac; assembly: GCA_022559845.1. Classification (NCBI taxonomy): domain Eukaryota; kingdom Viridiplantae; phylum Streptophyta; class Magnoliopsida; order Alismatales; family Araceae; genus Amorphophallus; species Amorphophallus konjac. The sequence goes on from CM040126.1 coordinate 395,560,594, forward strand.
AAACAACTCGATTTCGTGATACCAAGGCAATTCTTCTTCGTCCAGAATCTCTTCTAGCTCTATTAGAGATACTTCCTTGAGATCTTCCTTCTCAGCCCTCGCCTCTACAGCTTTCCTAAGGTTGATGTACCAAGGATCCTGAAGAGAGGGTGCGTCCAATCTCTGAACGACGATACTCTCAGTGCTCCGACTGAGAGGAAACGATAGGGAGGAAGCAAGTGATGCTAGAGCATCGGCTAGAATATTCTGAGACCGAGTATGGATATAGATCATCTTACAGAATTACCTCTCCAGGAGCGTGACCAAATCTTGATAAGGCTTGAGTTTGGGGTCACGAGTGCGGTAAGTAGACAGGACTTGCCGCAGGTTGAGCTGAGAGTCTCCTATGATATTTAAGTAGCGCGCACCTAAGAGATAGGCATGCTTTAGTCCAGCCAGGAGAGCTTCATACTCAGCGATATTGTTGGTAGCAGGAAATCAAAGTTGATAAGCAAAGGGAATAGTCACTCCCTCTGGAGTGAGCAGAACAACGCCGATCCCTCGGCCTTGAGAATTGAGTGCACCATCGAAGTGCAGAGACCAAAAGGGATGATGGGTAAGGACAGAGAGATGCTCATCAGGGAAATCGTCCTGAATAGAGTCAGTATGAGGAATAGGAAGATGGGCAAGATGCTCAGCGATGGCGTACCCTTTGACCACCTTCTGAACGACAAATGTGATATCGAATTGAGAGAGGAAGCTCTGCCAGCGAGCTAACCTACTAGAAAGGACAGGTTTTTCTAAGAGATAGCGAATCGGGTCCATTCTAGAGATCAACCTAACTGGGTGGGCAAGGAAATAATGTTTAAGCTTCTGAGCTACCCATACTAAGACGGCACAAGTCTTCTCCATAGCGGTGTATCTGGACTCAGCTGGGTTAAACAACCGAGAGAGGTAATAAGCAGCCCGCTCTTTCCCTTCATCATCTACTTGTGCTAAGACCGCCCCTAGGGAGTCCTCAATAACTGAGATGTATAGGATCAGGGGTTTCCCAGGGACATGAGGTTGCAAAACCGGGGGATTGGATAGATATTACTTTAAGTCCTCGTAGGCCTTCTGATAATATTGATTCCATTCAAACTTGACCCCCGCCTTAAGCAATTCATAAAATGGATGGCACCTTTGAGAATGTTGGGATATGAATCTTCTAATGAATTACAATCGACCGATCAATCCTCGAAGTTCCGTAATGTTCTTAGGCGGAGGCATGTCCATTACAGCCTGTGATTTGTTAGGATCAATCTGGATCCCCCGTTTGCTCACTATGAAACCTAGCAGCTTCCCTGAGGAGACTCCGAATACACACTTCTTCGGATTCATCTTAAGATTGTACTCCCTGGCTCTTTGCAGCACCTTAGCCAGAATAGAGGGGTGTTCTTCTTTGGTTCTTGACTTCACCAGAATGTCATCAACGTAGGCTTCCATATAGATATGCATCATGTCGTGGAAGATGGCCATCATCACCCTTTGATAGGTGGCACCTGCGTTCTTCAAACCGAATGGCATGACCACGTAACAGTACGTGCCCCAGGGCGTGGTAAAGGAGGTTTTCTCTTGATCTTCCGGAGCGAGACGGATCTGATTATAGCCTGAGTAACCATCCATAAATGACAACGATTCGTACCCGGCGGTGCTATCGACCAGGACGTCTATGTGAGGCAACGGGAAATCATCTTTGGGACATGCTTTATTGAGATCCCTGAAATCGATGCAGATACGTACCTTCCCATCTTTCTTGAAAACAGGGACTATGTTTGCCACCCACTGAGGATATAGAACAACTCTAATGAATATGGCCTTGTATAACTTGTCAACCTCTTCCTTGATCCTTAAGGCCATGTGGGGGTGAAATCTTCTTGACCGTTGTTTCATAGGTGTTGCCCCTGGTTTAAGCACAAGTTGATGTTCCACTAAAGAGGGGTCAAGACCTGGCATGTCCTCATAAGACCAGGCGAAAGAATCACTATACTACCTCAGAACCTTAATTAAATCTTCTTCTACTTGTGGAGGGAGATTAGCGGAAATAATGATGGGCCTTGGGTCTTCTTCAGTTCCCAAATTGATTTCCTTCGTAGGTTCATCCACTGCCGACGACGGCTCGTCGAATTTCTTAAGTCCTTGTGCATACAAATCAGCAGTGTCATCTACGTCACTTTCCTCATTGATCGGATCTTTTCCATCCAAGATTTCATAGACACCGAGTCCGTCGTCGCTCCATACCTCCTCTATTTCCTCTTCATCTTCAATCACAATTGCCGTAGCAATAAATTCTGGACACTTCAAAAGAGCATGACAACGCTGAGCTAGATCTTGCAAGAACCTATCAGGGACGGATTTAGGAGGACGCGCAAGCGAGCGCGGCTTAGAGGAGGAAGGGTTGGACGACCTAGAACAAGACCCTACTTCTTTAGACCTACCTGACTCTACTTCCCTAGACACGATAGACCCTAATCCTAACCTAAGAGAAAGAAGACCTAGTGGAAGGGAAGGAGCAGGGGACTCGTGCCCTTGGGAGGAGGACGGAGACAAGGTAGCATAATCTTCCACTAAAATCTCCGTTTCGAATTTGACGTTTTTTTTTTGGGATCAGTAGAGACTACACAACAAGATGGAGGAGGCGGGAGCTGCATGGGGAACAACTCGGGGAAGATGCAATCGAAGAATGGATCGGAGGAAGAGAACCACATCTCGTGGAGCTGGGCGTTGGGAGGAGGAGGAGTGAATAGAGTGGATAGATCAATGGGCGGGCAATGCCCGCAAGCACATGGAACAAATAGAATCTCTGGTGGATCAATAAAGGATGGATTTATCATGATAGGAGGAAGACGGGGTAAGAACTCCCATTGTTGGAGGAGAGATTGAAAGCGGGAGGGAGACCAAGAAAAGACAATCGGCGAGCTCCCCTTTTCCCGTGGATACTGAGCTGGCTGCTTCTTCGGCCTCCATTGGACGAGCCGTACCTCTTGATGCTGCTGGCAGTCGGCTTCATGAAATACGCCCTGAAGGGTTTGACCATAGTCAATCATGTCATTAACCAACCCTCTTAGCACTGGGGGTGGACTGGCAATCGGATAGACTGTATCTTCCCTTGGAGGAGCTGGCTGTGGAGTTAATGTGCCGGGCTGGGGAGGCCCTCTAACGAAGTGTTGACGGTAGTCCCATGTGAGTGGCCCAGAATCACCCATCATAGATAATGCGGTCTCTCGGTAGCCGAGACCTCTTCTGTTCATTTTTCTGCCCTTGGGGATGGGCTTAGTCCGTCCCTGCAATTGAGCACCGAGGCCTCTCTCCGGTTGGTAGCCTAGCTTCAGTATAATGTCCCAGCCCTTGGAATCTCGGATCTGGGGCTTCACCTTGATGTTAACTACTGCAGTGACGGGCTTGTGAGGTGCGTAAGCCCAAGGAAAGTCAAGATCTAGCACTGACATAATAGGCCGACTGCTTGGCCACAATGTGGGAAGAATCTTCTCTGAAATAGCTTTCACTGATTGGACCGTAGATAAGCTTTTGACTTTGACGACCCTCCCTTGGAAAGGGAATTTAATGCATTGATGTGCAGTGGAGGGCACATCGCTGAGTGTATCGATCCACGGATGACCCAAGATAGCATTGAACATAGGGTCAATGTCCAGCACATAGAATTCCATGGGCATAGTAAGAGGCCGAAGCTCAGCTTGAATGGTGACAATCCCGTGACATGCCCGCCGAGAGTTGTCATAAGTAGCTATAGTAGTGGGAGTTGGGCGTAGCAGTTCCTCTGACAGATTGTAAGCCCTTAGAGTGCTGAGCGGGAATACGTTGATAGATGCCCCTGTGTCAACTAATGCCGCATCGATGCTGACTTTGTTCAGAATGATAGTAATGCATAGCGGCATTTGCCGAGCTTCTGGTGGTGCTAGCTCGGTTTCAGAGAAAGTAATAGCTGGCCCCTTGGAGATTGTTGCCAGTGCGGTAGGTAAGTTATCAACTGCCATGTCTTCACTAACCATCACCTTTTGAAGAAAGTCTCTTAATGCATCTTGGTGAAGGGTAGATCTTTTAATCAGTTCCAGCACAGATATCTTGGCGGGCACCCTATCCAAATGATGTAACAAATCATATTGGGTCCCGGGTAGTGGCTCGGCCTCTTCTTGCTCGGCCGTCGGTTGGGAAGACTAGGGATTGGAAGTGGAAGGATAGTTTCGGTGGAACATGCGCCCGCTCCGTAGGGCGAAGTTATAAGCTGTCGCGGCCTCAGATGGGCTTAGGATAAGTGATTTAGTAGGCCCAGTGGGATGGATGAGCGGTGCGGAAGAAGGTGTGGTGGAAAGGATGATAGGCGGAGGATTAGTGGCAGTGGGTGCGAGCGGAAGCGGGGATATGAAAGTGGGCGGAGGTGTGATGAGTGGAGGGTTAGACGGCGGTATGGCGATAGTGGATGTAAGCGTGAGCGGGGAGGGGGTGATAGTAGCGGACGTGAGCAATGGTGAGTGCGACGGAGGCGCGGGTGATGGTGCGGGTGATGAGATAGGGGTGAAAGGAAGGACGAGTGAAGGAGGGGTTTGGTGTGTAGGTATGAGGATGGGGGAAGCGGAAGGATTATGGTAGTTGTGGTGAAGGGCCATGACTTGCGGTGTGGAGTTATCATCGTCGAAGGACCACTCGGGGTTGGGAGACGGGGGTTGGACGACATTGACTTGAGCTGGTGCCGGCGGTGGAGGCTGTGGAGCAGGTGGATGGTTTGGCATTGGGTTTTGATGAATACCCAGGTCTTGAACCGGCTGCTGTTGCTGCTGCGGCTGCTGCTATGGCTGCGGTACCTGTTGCTGCTATACTTGCTACCTCGGTGGCTGCCTTCTCTTTTCTTTGATTTCTGTGATGGCCCTGTGCATTTCGGCCCAATCTATCCTCTGTCCTTCATGAAGATCATATACTAGGTCCCGAAATTGAAAACACCCTTCAATGGTATGTCCCGGTTGCCTGTGGAACATACAATACTTCATCTGATCAACGGCCGGATTCCAGTTGGGCCGTTCCGGGGGGAGCTGTATGGCATTCACCGACATGAGAGCTGAGAAGATGTCTGTGAGTGTTTCTGGCAAGGGAGGGTACTGAGCTCTTTTAGGAGCCGGGCGCTTGTTGTTAGGGTTGTTGTAGCCGTTGGGTGGAGGAACGTTGTGGTATTGTGGAGGTGGTGGTGGTTGTTGCGGTGCGGTGAAGGTGTTTTGTGGAATGGCAAAGGTGGGCGGCGGTGGGTTTTGTGGAGTGGTCTGGTAGTTTTGGGGAGCGGGATTCTGGGGAGTGCGGGGGTTCTGAGGGAAGCGGAAAGGTGCGGCTTGGAACGGAAAGGCAACGGCTTGAACCTGCTCGTTTGTTTGGACCCCCTCGGTGACCGGCCCTTGAGGTTTCTTATGGTATTTGGGCTTTTGGTTTTCAAATAGTGAGTGTATGGGGGAATCCTTGAATTGAGTCTGAATGAAGTGCGCTCGGCTGTAGAGTTGGTGCATGTTGGCTATGTCATTCATGGCCAGAATGTTTCGGAAGGTCGGGGTAGCATTGGAAATAAGTAACTTGACCTTCTCTTCCTCCAGGATATGGCCGGGCACTCTAGCGGCCATTTGCCTCCACCTATCTGCGTAAGTAGCAAACTCCTCATCCGGTTTCATTTTTTCGGCCACCAGATCTGTGAATGAATATTCTGGGCCAACTCTATCTTGGAACCTCTGAATAAACTTATCCTTCACTGTCTTAAAGCTCTCGGCGTCTTCCAGTGGCAGAGAGTAGAACCATTCCAATGCAACGTCGTCCAATGATCGACAGAATAAATATGCCATAAGGCGATCATCATATCGGAATTGAGCCGATTCATACAAGAAATCCCTTACGTGAATAAAGGGATTGCCGTTCCCGTCATATTTGTGATAGTTGGGGAGCTCGGACTGCAGAGGGAACCGGATGTTCTGAAAGCTAGGAACCGGAACATCTGCCAAGGACTGTGGGCCAACCCGTTTCTGGAGGAAATCGAGTTACTGTTGCATGGTGGCCCATTTATCAAGTAATTCCTGCTCTCTAGAGGGAGCAGTGGTAGTGAGAGGTGATGATTGAAGTTGAGGAGCGGAAGGGTGAACCGCAGCAGAAGGTGGGAGCCCATAAGAAGGAGCAGAAGGATAAACAGCCAAGGCAGGGGGCCCATAAGAAGGATATTGGGTCGGAGACTGACCCAGATTAGAGTGGGCCTGGACAACCCCTGGCTGAGGGCAGAGAAATCTGAAGGGCCCATAAGGACTTGTGGAACCATTGGGCTAGGCATATGATGATCCAACTAAATGAAAGAAGGGACGGCAGACTTCCCTTTGTCAAAAGATTGCAGGGCCGAAGTAGAAAATTGGCCCGTCTCCATGCCAGCAAAGGTAATGGTCCGGGGTTGGACTGGAGTAAGATCAATCGGAGTGGGCTGGATGGAAGGCCCACCAACTCTTGGTTGGTCGATGGAGGGATTGGATTGACCCTGCATAATCGTGGGAGGGGAGATATTGGATCCTTGCATGGCCTGATAGATAGTTTGGAGTTGGGCCGGGTCCAATTGGGCCATCATTTGGAGAATGGAGCCCGCAGAAGGAGAAGAGAAAGAAGGGGTAGCTTGACCACCTTCCATGGGGGTGGAGGATGGAAGAGGGGCTGTCCCCTCTCCAGAAGAGAATGGGGTAACCCTAGTAGGGTTTTCCAGAAGTCCTTGAGGAAGGGAATCCTCTTGGGAACGGGGAGGATTGAAAGAAGCCATGGTGGGTTCGAAAAGCGGATTTGAGTAGAACCTGGAGAAGGAATTGACTCTAGGAGGTGCTTCCAACGGACGAAAACAACTCCACATGCAACGAACAACCTTGACAAGATGCAAACAACACAAACAACCACACAATGAGTAACCAAACTTAGATGATTTCTAACAAAGATGTAAGTGACAAGAAATGAAAACACTCCAAGTCAACCAAGTTGTTTAAGATGATGCGACAAGATTTTACGATTTCTCCTTTGGAACTTTAGTGGATTGATTGATGTGAGCTCTCAATAATAGGTTCCTGATAGGAGAGGGTGTAAAACTTGATTTGACTCTAAGTGTGATCACTCCTTCACTTATGCAACCCTAGACACGGGGTGGGAAAGGTATAACCGGCCCGGCGTCCGTGTGGGAATCCACGGCTCGCGGGGACTTATGGAGGTCCCTTGTGTGATTTCCTAGTCGGCCCCAAGGAATATGGAGATGAGAGGTCCGCACACCAAGGTAGAAAATGCAATCTAATGTATGAAAGTATGAATGAACCTATGTGCACCGGGGTGCATGCAAATTCTAACCTAGAATCTAGCAAGCAATTATGCACACAATGATGTAGATATGTAAACCAACAAAGGAGGAAGTCAGATAACACCCAAGCAAGAATATCACAGCAGAAACTGCGGAAAGAAAATGCACCTCGGGATGCGTACATGTCTGGAGTGTAACGATCTTTAAGACCCGCGTCAGAAGAATATAACGGTCAACGACCAGACCGCCAGAAGTAGTATAACGCGGGGAGCCAGGACCGTCAGATGAGCTAGAGAGCCAAAAACAACCAGAAAATAGAAGGGAAATCTGGGGAAGACCAATCAGCAGGATCAGGAGTGTAACGGTCTAAAGCCCCTGCGTCAGAGTGGGGTAACGCAGGGACCGAGGGCCGTCAGACTACCCAGAGAACCAGAAACTCGAGGAAGTAAGAGGGAAATCCGAGGAAACTAAACAAGGAAATGATGGCAGGTTTAAACAGAGATCAAGACACGATTGGCACAAGTTGTCCCACCGTGATCGCCAAAAAATTATCTGTTGATTTATTTGCTTCCTTCTCTTTTTGTGGGTTTATGGTATGATAAAGATGATAAGCAAAAAATAGTGATCTCAATCAACCCAAGGACATGTGAATCATGAACCTAGGCAATCAGAACAAGCTCTAGCATGGGTAATGCTATCTCAACCGAACTAATCTAAGGAAATAAAGAAAAACACACGTCGGAGCGTGGAGCGAGAGCAAGTAAAACACACCGCGTAGGTGGAACAAGCAAAGGAAATAAGAGATATGAGAGAGAAATCAATGCCCAATACTAAGGAAAGAACGTGATCGCCACCAAAGTAAACACAAGTCAAGGACTTGAAAATACCTTGGAAATAGGTGGATGAAGCACCCGCCCACGGGAGAGAGAAACCAGTGAAATCTACAGATTAACTTAATGTAACGGCCCAGACCCTGTGCGTCACAGGAGTGTGACGGTCGCACGATACACCGTTATATGAACCTGACGCGTCTCCTCAAGACCGTCAGACAACCTGCAGTAAGAGCTTATGAATTCTTTGAACTCCAAATCTTCCAGCCGGCCAGAAGACTTGGGCCTCGTGTAATGAACCTGTAAACCTGCCAAAGAACGTGAAACACAAGAAAACAAACCCAGATCAGCCCTTTAAACAAGCGTAGTATCAATTCTTAAGGGAATTAAGATCATTCAAAAGGAAAGGGAAGTACCGGGAAAGTTTTGGTTTTTTAACCCCTCTGGGCGTTTTAAAAGATAGGAAGATGTTTAGATGATGAAAACAGATGCAAAACATGGAAACAAGGAGAGGGACAATGCTTTTGATGAGAGGAAGAAGAAGAACACAAGATAATGATGATGGAAACTCAAACACAATGAAACGAATACTCCCTTCACCGTGAAGTAGATGGACATGAGGAACAGTTCTCCCTGGTTGGATGTGGCTCCAGGATGCGGCAGCACTTCGACGTAAACTCCAGATCTTCCTCCTTCGGGCCATGAAGTTAAGGGTGCTATTTATAGGCCCTCAAACTCTCCGGTCGAACAGAGAATAATCCAGCAAGAAAAGAAGATAACTCTTAGAAAATCCTCAAAGATAATATCACCAAGAGTCCATAGAAACAAATAGAAGGTTCTGAGGATCAGATTTGGAAGAGAAATCACCAATTCAAACTCTTATCTCGACCACGGAGTAGCCGAGAAAAGGACTGAACTGCTAGGACTCTCTGTTGGATGTAACGGTTGCACGACAGACCGTCACAGGCAAATAACGCGCCCGAGAGAGACAGTTACTATCAACCTTATCTCAAAAGAGATAAGATCAACGGAAGTAGATCAAAACAATAGGACTCTTGAATGAAATTAACGGCCAAGGATGAACGCGTCAGAGTAAAGTAACGGCTGCACGACAGATCGTTAGAATCAATGGGCAAGCCAACAGATAAGGATTGAAACAAAGGCCTTAAGTCGTAGGACTCTTCAAGATGTAACGGTCCAGGGATAATGCGTTATATGAAAGTAACGCCCCATGTGCAGACCGTTAGAAACAATGATAAGAGAGCTTGCTAAGCTTCATTCAAGGCGAGACATCACAGAACCATACTAAACCAAGGAGCTAAGACCCATGAAATAAGCTTCAAACTGATAAAGGAGACTCAAGGAGTGAATGAATAATTGGGAGCATCGCATAGAGTGAACAAGGAGATGACCTGACTTATCGGTCATAAAACGGGTGTCAACAAGCGTCTCATGCTAAGTCTGTACATTGGACAAGTCTATACATCATGCATGCATCGTCTCTCAAGTATGTACATGATCTGCCTATAATGTATTGTTCATCAAGTCTATACACTCTGTGTGTCTGCATCGCATTCATCAAGTCTATAGACTCTTGTGTCTGCATTGCATTCACGTTAAGTCCATGCACTGCACTTGGGCATTGTTCTTCACAGCAAGTCTGTACATTACTTTGTCATGCACATAAACGTGAAGTCTATACATTGCTTTAGCGTTGCATTCTCAACGTCTGTACAATGCCTTAGTCTTCTACACATGAAGTCCATACATTGCTTTAGCTTTGCATTCACAGAGTCTGTACATTCTTTCAGCATGACAATGCATTCACTTGCAATGTATATACTTTGCTGTCTGCAGCTGAACATGCATTTCACTCTAACTCTGTACATGCCATACATGAAGTCTATACATGCTGCTGCTTAGCATTCACTGACTCTATACAATGCCACAGTCCTACATGCGTGAAGTATGTACAAGGCCAAAGCACTGCATATATGTAGTATGTACATGGCATTGTTCTTCATTCTGTTGGGTTCGGTGCTATGTATTCAGAGGGGGGGGGTGAATGAATATGTCCTTTAAAAACTTTCACCCAATTAAAATCTAATGCTCACTAGACAGATTTAGACAAATGAAACAAGCTGATCCAATATTCTGTTCAACCAGTAAGCAAACACTTGGAGCGCCCCTATGCAAACATCTAGTGGAAGCAAAGACAGATAAATCAAACCACAATGCAATGGGAGTTTTTAGGTGGTTCGGTCCTCCAGACCTACATCCACCCCACACTCAAAACCCGAGTGTGGCTTATTACTGCGCAACACAGCTTGCGTCCGCTGGGCATCACAGCTTGCCTACAACTGCTGGGCCTCACAGCTTGCCATCCCGCTGAGCATCACAGCTTGCTGTCCAGAGGAGTCCACCTCTGCAACGCTGAGCATCACAGCTTTCTGACCAGTGGAATCCACCACTGCAACCGCTGACTAACAGCTTGAAGAAAGGTATAAGAAGAAAAGAAAAGATGGAACAAAACAGCAACGGAAAGCTATAAATGAAGAATAAGAAATATAGCTCTCGAAGGAGCAGTTCTGGCTTGGATTTGATCCAAATGCCAGACAACCACAATCTCTCTCTCTCTCTCTCAGCTCGAGCACTCTATCTCTCTCTATCTCTTCTTTCTCTTCTGCTCTTCTTCTTCTCTTTTGCTGGAACGAGGGGCTCTCTGCTCCTGCTCTTCTGGTTCAAATCACCCAGCTTCGATCTCCCTTCTATTGATGAAGAAGACTTGTATATATAGCAGCAGCAGCAGCAGCTAGGACGTGTGTTCTCCACATTTCCCGCCCAGGACTTTTGGCCACATGTCGTCTTCCTGTCAGCCCTTCCAGCCTCAGATCACGTGCCCTTCATTGGCCTCCACGAGCAGAGCACCTATCAGACAGACGAGAACACTTATCAGGTTAAGTATAAACCCTGTACAGACTTTAAGGAAGCAATGCATTGCATAGACTTGCTATGGAGAGCAGCAATGTGTAGACTTGTGAAGCACAACTGCATGCAATGTATAGAGTTCAATGTAAAGACTTGATGTTATGCAGCCTGGGCAATGTATAGACTTGGCCCAACTAAGAATCAGTCGATGTATAGACTTGGCTGAAGCCAACGCTGAAGCAATGTTCAGACTTTGTTCAACAGCAACGTACAGACTTTATTCAATGTATGGTCTTAGTGTGTGCGAGCATGCTAACATTCAATGTGTAGACTTGGATGAGAACAATGCATGAACACAGTGTATAGACTTAGAAGTCTAAAGGGGCGTCGACTCATCTAATCAGGGGGTCGACGCATTGATGCATGAATGAAATATACTTCCAATGTGTAGACTTCGGACTTGCCATGATGTGTAGACTTGGAGCACAAAAGCCACGATGTACAGAATTCGTGAGACTTCAATGAAGACAGACGATGTATAGACTTCATGACTGAGACACGATGCAGACTCGTCCAATGTATACACTTGCTCAATGTTCAATCTTCACGAATGATGTACAGACTACCAATGTGTAGACTTTGAGTCTGTAAAGCAAGCGTTGTACAGACTATGCAAGCATGACACTGGGCATTGTATAGACTTACACTATCGGATGTGTAGACTTCATGAGAATGTAGCAGCCAGTGTATAGACTTCATGCAATGCAATGCAGATGAGTATATAGACTTCATGTAATGCAATGCAGACCAATGTACAGACTTTGGCGAAGCAAAGGCTGTACAGACTTCAACCAATAGAAGCACGATGTACAGACTTGAATTCAAGTGATGCACAATGTACAGACTTCATGAAATGATGTATGCAATGCACTGGACAATGTATAGACTTCATACATGAAGTTACACGATGTATAGACTTGATGAAATGCATTGAGCACATGAGAAAGTCTGTACAAACTTTATAGTGCTAAGACGATGTACAGACTTGAACAGTTCTAGCTAGAGGATGTATAGACTTTACCCAATAGTCCAATGTACAGACTTCGTCTCGTGAAAGCTTCAGTGATGTATAGACTTGGAAGCAAATGAGAAGCCAATGTACAGACTTGCTACCGACCAGAGTATAGACTTGGTGGAAGGCATGCAATGTACAGACTTCACGATGAAGGCATGAACAGTCCGATGTATAGACTTCATGAACGAGACGCTGAAGTCTGTATAGACTTTAACATTGAATGAGACGTTGGCTGAAACAATAGGCTGTACAGACTTTAGATGCGTGAGACGCAAGTTGAGACAATGCAGTGTACAGACTTCATGCATGCAGACGTTGAACTACAGAATGTGCAGACTTTGCCAACAATCAACAATACAGTGTATAGACTTGGCCAATGCAGCGTTGTATAGACTTCAAGTTAGAATACACAATGTGTGGACTTGACCAATGTTCAGACTTTGAATATGAAGATCAATGTATGGACTTGGAAAACAAAGGGGGCGTCGACCCATCAGAAGGGAGCGTCGACCCACAACTGTCCAGACTATGCATGAGACGGTGAGCCATGTGCAAACTTTGAAGCTTAACAGAGACACATGATGTACAGACTTCATGAAATGCATGCTATTCAATGTACACACTTTGAATGCTTGAGAGACGACGCATGAGACGCACATTAAGATGCTGGACTCTGTACAGACTTGAGCGATGTATGGGCTTAGCTTCGTGCAAGCTACAGTCCAATGTATGGACTTTGAAGTTCAACTAGTGAGTGTACAGACTTCACCAATGAGACGCTCACTGTACAGACTTTTTCAGTGACACATCCAATGTACAGATTTAGCCATGTATGGACTTAACTGCTCGCACCAGCAATGTATAGACTTGGTAGCATGAACTGTGCACATGAATGTACAGACTCTAAGGCATGAGCAAATGCAATGTACAGACATGCAAAACTAGGGAAATGCAATGTATGCTGGAACACATTAATGCAATCTATTCAAACAGAATAATGCATTCAAAACATCATTTCATCATCATTCATGTTGCTATCATATGCAGAATGCTCAAGGATCTCAAGGATAAAGGATGCACAGAAATGCACTCACTTTGTTACTATCATCAAAACAAAATAGCATTACTATCATCAAATCAACATAGCACATGCTTGTGCCTACGAGGCACAACATTCTCCCCCTTTTTGATGATGGCAACAAAGTGACAGTAAGTCACCAAGATTTTCTCCCCCTTTGACATAATCAAAAAGAGAAAATAGTAAAAACATGAGTGCAACATGACAGTATGCATGCAAATTCCCTTAGAGCACCTCATTCTCCCTGAAGCATAAGAATGGACTCTGGTTATCCAATAAATCAATCTGAAATCAGCCATTACAAAGAATATGAATTCTGGTAAAAAGACCACATATGTTGTAGCAACCCTGATAAAATATTAAAAACAATAAAGATTTTTTTAAAATAAATCAAATAAATAGATAAATAAAATAATATAAAATAACGCCTCGGATAAAGGCGCTATTTAAATTATAAATGCCTCCACTTAAGGCGTGACTCAAGAAAGGACGCCCTCACCACAAGTCGTTAATTCCAAACGCCAAAAAAGGGCAAGGATAAGAAACGCCCTTATTCTGGGCGTATTTTAAAACCAGAAACGCCCTTCTACAAGGCGCTACTTAAGAAACGACCTGAACCAGGTCGTCAATTTAAGAATCGACGCCCCGACCTAGGTCGTTAATTCCAATTGTGAACCGTTCGAACCTGGAGCTTATCTAGGGAAAGATTAACCTAATCCAGTAAGTGTCTACTAGGGTAAGGACTCTATTAGGGATATATTACCCTCACACGAACACTAACTCTAATAGGATTTCTAAAAACCCTATAAATAATCTACTGATTAAACCGTGAACGCTATTTGGCGTTCGAGTTCTCTGAAGGTAATTACAGAGCCATAGCTCTTCCTTCCCTCTGTCCCTTTTTGATTTTTGTGGACGGTCATTAATTCGACTTCTTCCTTCTTCCAGGTTGAAGAAGCATTGGCGTTGTGAAGAACAAAGGTAATGTTCTTTCCTTTACCTTCGGTCAGGTATTATGAAGAAAATATTAATGTTTCTTCGTATTCCTCTGTAGGAAGTCCAGTCGAAAGGGGTTCATCCGTTGAACGTAAAGACTTCTTCCTGCTGATACTGCTGAGGTTATTGGTTGCTGTTTAAGCAACAGAGTTTTTCTCCCTTCTTCATATCAATCTTCAAGTCGTCGTTCCAGTCAATCTAAGGTAGGTTTTCTCAAGTTACTGTAGCCCAAATAAAGTAATTCAGGATAAATATATGTATATCAGTATGACATGCATACAGTTTATATAGTTTTATTGTGTTTTCTGCAATATTTTGAAAGAAACGCCCCTGTCAAGGGCGCTATTTTACGAGATACGACCCTCACAAGGGCGTTAATTCAAGAATCTACGCCTTGTATACAGGCGTTAATTTCACGAGAATCACATGTAATTAAATTGTTCACGTTTAAAAATCCATAAATATGAAATATCGAATGCATGACTCTCCCTGTGAAATTCTTCCTGTCATGACTATATAATTACCACCCTGTACATTGATTATTATGGAAATTCTGGCTGTTCTTGTCAACTATTGCAATTTCTTGAATTCACGATTTTCCACGTTGTAACGCCCCATCATAGGGCGTGAATTGTAAAAGTAACGCCCCTTCATAGGGCGCGTTTCTGTAAATTCCTGCAAGTATATCTTCTGTGAAAATGGAATTAAATAAGTAACGCCCCTTTCCAGGGCGTGTTTTCGATAAATCCCGAACATTGTTTATATTCTGTCAAATATGTAATAATAAGACGCCTGCTGTTGCAGTCGTCAACTCTTGAAGAAACGCCCATGTCCAGGGCGCGTTTTAGACAAGTTACTGAATTATTGAAAATTCTGCAAATGGAAATATATATATAAACGCCCTTCTGTTAGGCGTTATTTAGTTGATACACGACTTTACTTAAGTCGTTATTTTACTATAAACTGCTTTCTTTACTGTTTCTATTAACCGATGGTTCCATATTATACATATACATATATATCGGCACTATTCTCCACTCCGTGAGTATAGTCCCACTTTTCACGTTGTTTTATCGATCACACTCAACTCTCATTGACATACAAGCTCTCCATTGGACATTCCGTTCCTTTGGACTAGCGAGTTAGTCATAGAGACCTCCGTAAGACTCCTCGTAGCCTTGGATTCCCTCAAGGCCGACTGAGCTGGTTGTACCCTAAAAACCCATTACACGATCTTTGCCATGTCAATCTAAAGAAACATGGTATACCGGCCCTTATGATTATACAAAGAGTACATCATAAGTAATTCTTAATGGAATGATAATATCATGCCATATCATGTCGTTCTTGTAAACCTCAATTCTATGATAAGAATGAGGGTATCTTACCTTTGATATACTGTTCATGTGGACCTCAATTCTATACATAGAATGTCCATATTGATTGGTCATGGTACCTAAGTTAAAGGAACCATATTCTACCTAGTTTTATCAATATCGTGATTATACCGTTATTATCGCCAATCTATGTCCTTTGTCATATTTTGGACTCTATTCTATCAAAGTTGTCATACGTGTCTACACGCTTGATTATTGAAATTCTATGTTGGCTATAAACAAGAGTGGATGTCAAAACACATCATAAATGCCTGCGCATATAGGGCCCGATCTGGTCCTGGGAGGAGCACCCGAAAGTACTTGTGCCCATGGGAGTTAAAATGATAAGGTATCTGGCATTATACCGAGTACTTGACTTGCTAGATTGGACATTCCACATAAATCTCATGCTTGAATTCATACTTGACTTGACATGAAATGCGTGGCCCGAAAAAGGGTAATTTACTTGCTTGATACATGATAGCCAAGGTTCTTGACATGACTTGTTAAATATACTTGCTTGAATATCTCAATTGTCTTGTTATCTTATTGAAAGTTCATGATTAGTCCATCTTAATTCCTTGATATTACATTTTCTCTATCTTGTCGTTTTATGCGAGCATGCATAACTTTATTACATTCATGAAAATGTAATTACTTAAACCCTTGCTAGTACTTGAGATATAATTTCTACTGAGCATTAGCTCACTCCGTTTGTCCCTTTGTACTTTTCAGGTAAGTCCGACGACGATGGAAGTCAATCGGATGGGAATGGTCAAGAGTGAAAGTGATAGAACTTCTCCAAGTGTCGTCGAGTTGTTTCTATAGTTTTCTTGAGTCAACTATGTACTTTTCTTTTTATTAAACAGAGTATAGGATTTGTAATAGCCTATTATGGAATAAAGGATTGGGTTATCTTGCTATTTTCGCATCTCTATCTTTGTGTCGAATACACGACTACTCTAATTGACATGATTGATATAAACTCGTCGCGCATCTCCGGGTATCTTCCGCGCTCGGGGCGTGACATATGTAATAAGGCACATATGCTTGAACAGAATGAAACAGGTAACCAGACCGCAGAATCAGAACTTATTGCAGAACAAGATGGAAGATTCCAACAGTGTGGAGAGTAAAGTGATTGATGATAGAAGGGCAACAATATACAACAATCATCACAAGACATCTCAATGAATAATCAGACTGAATCTGATCAGGCTATCTGGACAATCTGATCATGAGGGATTTTAATGCATACATCACTTCAATAAGTCTAAAAAGGTGTAGACTCTTCTATCATAAAGGGTTATGAAGTGGCAACTTAACCAATCTGATTTAATTTTGATGTATACCAAATTTGTCAAATTAAACTCAATACTCATATCTGAATCCAAGTTTTAATAAAGGTGAACCAAATATTCAGATAACACTCAAAATCAATCATCTTTTATCTTACACATATGATCTCAATAGCATCTTTGAAAAATACACAAATTAGTACTGAAGTTAAATACCTTTTTAAGAACATGAGTTGACATATTTTCAAGATAATTTCATTTGAAGCACATTATATTTTTCTTGAGCAATTTAGGTTGATCAACACCTTTTTACATGAGGCACAACACGTCTCAGGTGAAGTGACCCAGTTACTCAGTGTGATAACTGTCATTGCCTCTCACTTTGAGAACAGAGTTAGCAGTATGAGTGTCTTTTTACATGAGAAGACACCTTGATTAGAGGCCAGACTCTCCAGTTACTCAACACAAATAAGCCATTGCTCTGTCAGGTTTTGTTTTACTAAATTTTCACCAGAGATAACTATGGCACCTCATGACATGAGTTACTTTATTTCATTGATAAAGAGCTCAGTTTCTCAGTGACCGAGTCATTGCTCTGAATTCACAATTTTTCATTTAGTCAAAAATTTTCAAGTTAATGTTTAACAATAATACACACTATATGCATCTTAACCAAAGTAGCCCTGAATTCACATTTTTAGATATCTGATGAGAGTCTCTACGGTTTACATGACACATGTGGTTAAAGTTTATTAAACCTTATCATTCAGATATTTTTTAATTCATTTAACTATAAATCTAATAATACATTAATCTTATATCAGTCTGATTCAGTGATAATTCTTAAACCCATATGATAGGAGTTTCTACCAATTTCTCAGACTGAATTGCATGACATGCAACATAAGTTCCTCAGATCAGAACAATAAGTTTAGCAACCAACAATCAATAGTAGAAATTATATCAGTCACACCAGTTGAGAAGAATGTGAAAGGAGAGTATAAGCTGGTGCTAGAGTAAATCACCAATAGAGAAATATTTCAGAAGAGTGAACATCAACACACAGTGGCTGAGTCTGGAATTCAGACAAATCAGCTGACAAATTGTATCATGAAGGGAGTTGAAAGAAACTCTTCTTTAACAGCTCAACAAATAGAAGGCAGAATCCTTTTTCAAGAGAGAAATATGACATCAGATGAGAATTGATCAATTATTAGACAAGAGGTGTTCAAGATGTGACAATCAAAACACCAAGTCTAAATGCTCTCCCTGTCTAGATGCAATGAAATTTCTTTTTAGGTTTTTAAAAAAATTTTATGATATGCACTGCCCTTCATATGAGAAGTATGCAACAATTCTGATAAGGAGAGCATGATGACCAAGCAACAGCAAACAAGCTCCCCCTGACAAAATGCATGATATGCAATGAATCATTTCTTTTCAAATTTAATTTTCTTCAAATTGATGATATACAGTACACTATTCTATATGAAAACTAGACCCATGGTACTGGGCGGATGACTTGGTCCAAGGACCACCTCACTCATGGCAGTAGCATCAAGACATACTCCATCTGCCCTTCAGCACTGTTCCATTTAATATACCATGATGGCCATGAATGACAATGCAGTGCCAATGCAGTTTTATATGTAAACAGTTACTTCTTTTGGAGTTTTCAGTATGATGATGCGCAATGCATTCACTATATGTATGCATATGTAATTTCAGACAATCATCAATATGCAAATCATGTATGAGGAGAATTCAGAAAATCTAAACCTGACAATGCTGAACATGAAAGAATGTGCAAAACTCAGATTCAAAAATTAGATTTAACATGCTATGCAGAATGTTTACTCAAACATCAGAGCATTCTTTATTCAAATAGCATCATGAGAGAGCAATCAACTTTTCAAGATAAATCAATTTAACATAGACAGATCATTATGATATGCAGTCATTGGACACATGCATTGACTGTAGCACTAAATGACCCATTCAGGCTCAGTGCAAGTTATGCATTTAACAACAATCGTACAATAGATGGCAAGAGAACATCAATTTGAGCAGAATTTAACTTCAGTAGCTGAGTCTGGAATACAGACTGATCAGCTAGTCAAGAAGAGATCATCAAAAATCAAACAAGCAAAAATAACAATTTCAGATGATGAATTTAAAACAAAGTTCAGAACTGACCTGAAGAATTGAATCCTGGGGTTTTCCCTTTTTGAGTGCCTTGGCTAAATTCAACCCCTTTTATTCATTTCCAAGGCACACCTGTAGCAAGACAATCATTTTGATCCTGCAGTGACCCAAACAGCCTTGGGTCCTGCCTTAGTCCTGACAGGTGTTCTGAACAATCTCTTAGCAGCATTATCATCATAGCCCATCAACTTATGGCTGGACAAGGAATAACCAAATTGACCAGACTTACCATGATAACCAACAGAATTTAAGTTCCTATTATGCACCATATTGTGAGCATTAAATTCATGTGCATGAGCATTAAAACTTCTGTTATGTGCATGAGCATTTTGTTTTCTGAACCATGCCACCCAGCACTCAGAGGCTTTGTGGCCAGGTTTTCCACAATTAAAGCATGAAGCCACAGAATTAGCAGAAGCATGATGCCCGTGTGGATGAGCATGAGTATTTCTTTTATTAACATGAAAATTTTTCTTTTCATACTCAGCCAGCCGACAGTTGGCAGCTTTGTGGCCTAGCTTGCCACATTCAAAACATGCAGAGTTTTTCCTTTTATCACTCAAGTTATTTCTAGCAGAATCATAGAAAGCAGGGAATTTTACAGATTTAGAGTTCAATCTATTTCCCTGAGCATGCCAGCAGTCTTTGATTGCATGCCCACACCTACCACATTCAAAGCATTTAAAATGCTTGCTTCTTGATTCATTTTTACCCCAATGATTTCCTGACCAGCACTCATTAGCCTTATGCCCAGGCTTGTTGCAAGTGAAACAAATGATATGCTGGCCTGAAGTAGATCTATATCTATGTGGGTCATGAGCATGTGTGAAAGATCTAGGATTCACATTGTTGTCTTCCTTCAGTTTAAAACATGCATTCATTAGATGACCATGCCTACCACAGTAATAACAAGATGCATTAGATTTCTTAGTGGCATGGTTTCTATCAGATAATTTCCTTGAATGCATTGTTTTATTTGCATGCTCATCTTCTTTCAATATTCTGCAATCATCCATGATATGGCCTACCTTGCCATAATAATAACATGAGAATTCCTTCTCAGATGCATGCAAGTGAGTGGATGAATTGTGAGCAGTGTGTACACCATCAGATTCAACTGAGCTAGCAGATTTTAGGCCATGAACAAGAATGGTCTTTACCTTCTTTATTTGACCCTTCTTCTTCAATTTCTGACTGTTCTTAACAGTTTTTGTTTGTTTTTCATTTTTCTGTGCTTTGAACTGAAATACAGTTGATGAAGGTGATTTCTGAGTTTCATTTTGTTTTGGGGATTGCTTTGAGGTACCAGCTACATCAGAACTTTGCACAAAGGTAGTGTATAGCTGGTTTCTAGAATATGTCTCAACATCAGAATTACAGTTTGTTCCCCCTTTTGAACTATCATCCTTCCTTTTCACAATAGTTTTTATTTTTCTTTCATTCTTAGTAGAATTAGATGTTAATTTTTCTAGATCCTGAATCTTATTTTCAAAGATGTTATGTGAAGCTCATAACTGGCTATCTCCTGTTCACTACAGTTGACACATTCACTTAAGACTTTATTTACAGTTTTATACTTCTCAATTTCTTGTTCTAGGCTGTTCGACATTTGTGATTCTTCATCACAAGTGAGCTTTCCCTTCTTTAAGGTGAGAAGTGTTTCAGATAAGCCAGTATTTAACAACTTTAATTTTTCAACTTCAACTTTCAGTTCAGTGTTTTCCTCCTCAAGTCTTTGTGATTGAGCTTCCTTAATAACATATTTTTCTTTTTCGACAGTCAGAAGCCTATGTGAGAAAATAGTATTTAAAACCATCAGTTTCTTGTTTTGTTCCCTCAGTTCTTTGTTCTCTTCATATAGCTTCATAACTGTTTCATTGCATTTTCCACTTCCAGACATCAGCTCCAGCTTTTCAACTAGCTCCTCTTCTCCTTCCTCCACTCTAATTTTCTCAGCCACCGAGTTTTTGTGATCCTCTTTAAGTGAGATAATTTGTTTACTCAGCCATTCATTCTCACTATAAAGATCTTCATTACGTTCTCTTAGAGCTGAGCACATATTGCAGTTTGATTCAGTAGAAGAGGAATGTGAACCTTCCCCATTGATTTCATTTATTCTAGCCATAAGGTTTTCATTTTTCTTTTGAAATTCTTTATTCTCAAGTTTCAGTTTGTCCAATTCAAAATTGACTTCAGTAAGTTTTTGCATACTTTTTAGATGCTCATTTTTCTTATCATTCAGCTGATTCTCAATTTCTGACATTTTGTCCAAGCATGTTTGTTTTTCAATTTCTAGAGAATCATTTTGTTTCTTAAGGTTTTGAACGTCTAGTGTACATGCATCATAAGATTGTTTCAGATTTGGACAGTTTTCACAGGAATCTTTCAATTTTATTTTATCACATTTCTTTTTCAACTTTTTGTTTTCAAATTTTAATTTCTTGGATACTTCTAACAAATTTTCATACATCACTATCAATTCATCAAAAGAGTATCCATCTGATTCGGAGCTTACCTGAGATGAGGTTTCATCATCATCATTTCTCCGATCAGCCATCAAGCATTTGTTGTGATTCCTGGTGAGCTTTAGTTTTTCCAGAGTTTCTTTGGCAGACCTGCAAAAAGAAGTACATGAGATTAAATCTCTGTCAATTGATTCTTTCATTAAAACTAATGCTCTAGTATTGACAGAATCTTTCAATTTATCCTTTTCAGTCCATCTAGATTTATCTTTTGATAGGTTGTATGGACCGTGAGTCATTATCTTCCAGAGATTCGGATCAGTTGATTTCACATACTGATGAAACTTTTCAAACCAAGACTCAAAATTATTACCTCTGAATATCAGAGGATTAGCCATCGAAGCAGATAACAACCAGATCCATAGCACAGGACAATTGACAAGAAATGCACTAAAACAGATGAGCAAAGTAAAGCACTAATTCAGTGAAACAAAACATGATCTTAAAAGACCCACTCTGAAATGCACCAACAGCTAGAAGGATATGTTGCGGATTCTTAGATCCTATGCACAGCAACCCGCTCTGATACCAAGTGTTGGGTTCGGTGCTATGTATTCAGAGGGGGGGGGGGGTGAATGAATATGCCCTTTAAAAATTTTCGCTCAATTAAAATCTAATGCTCACTAGACATATTTAGACAAATGAAACAAGCTGATCAAATATTCTGTTCAACCAGTAAACAAACACTTGGAGCGCCCCTATGCAAACATCTAGCGGAAGCAAAGACAGATAAATCAAACCACAATGCAATGAGAGTTTTTAGGTGGTTCGGTCCTCCAGACCTACGTCCACCCCACACTCAAAACCCGAGTGTGGCTTACTGCTGCGCAACACAGCTTGCGTCCACTGGGCATCACAGCTTGCCCACAATTACTGGGCCTCACAGCTTGCCATCCCGCTGAGCATCACAGCTTGCTGTCCAGAGGAGTCCACCTCTACAACGCTGAGCATCACAGCTTGCTGACCAGTGGAATCCACCACTGCAACCGCTGACTAACAGCTTGAAGAAAGGTATAAGAAGAAAAGAAAAGATGGAACAAAACAGCAACGAAAAGTTGTAAATGAAGAACAAGAAATATAGCTCTCGAAGGAGCAATTCTGGCTTGGATTTGATCCAAATGCCAGACAACCACAATCTCTCTCTCTCTCTCTCAGCTCGAGCACTCTATCTCTCTCTTTCTCTTCTTTCTCTTCTGCTCTTCTTCTTCTCTTTTGCTGGAACGAGGGGCTCTCTGCTCCTGCTCTTCTGGTTCAACTCACCCAGCTTCGATCTCTCTTCTCTTGATGAAGAAGACTTGTATATATAGCAGCAACAACAACAGCTAGGGTGTGTGTTCTCCACATTTCCCGCCCAGGACTTTTGGCCACGTGTCCTCTTCCTGTCAGCCCTTCCAGCCTCGGATCACGTGCCCTTCATTGGCCTCCACGAGCAGAGCACCTGTCAGACAAACGAGAACACTTATCAGGTTAAGTATAAAGCATGTACAGACTTTAAGGAAGCAATGCATTGTATAGACTTGCTGTGAAGAGCAGCAATGTGTAGACTTGTGAAGTGCAACTGCATGCAATGTATAGAGTTCAATGTAAAGACTTGACGTTATGCAGCCTGGGCAATGTATAGACTTGGCCCAACTAAGAACCAGTCGATGTATAGACTTGGCTGAAGCCAACGCTGAAGCAATGTTCAGACTTTGTTCAACAACAACGTACAGACTTTATTCAATGTATGGTCTTAGTGTGTGCGAGCATGCTAACATTCAATGTGTAGACTTGGATGAGAACAATGCATGAACACAGTGTATAGACTTAGAAGTCTAAAGGGGCGTCGACTCATCTA
This sequence comes from Amorphophallus konjac, assembly GCA_022559845.1. Classification (NCBI taxonomy): domain Eukaryota; kingdom Viridiplantae; phylum Streptophyta; class Magnoliopsida; order Alismatales; family Araceae; genus Amorphophallus; species Amorphophallus konjac. Next base: position 395,584,057 of record CM040126.1, read on the forward strand.
ATCAGGGGGTCGACGCATTGATGCATGAATGAAATATACTTCCAATGTGTAGACTTCGGACTTGCCATGATGTGTAGACTTGGAGCACAAAAGCCACGATGTACAGACTTCGTGAGACTTCAATGAAGACAGACGATGTATAGACTTCATGACTGAGGCACGATGCAGACTCGTCCAATGTATACACTTGCTCAATGTTCAATCTTCACGAATGATGTACAGACTACTAATGTGTAGACTTTGAGTCTGTAAAGCAAGCGTTGTACAGACTATGCTAGCATGACACTGGGCGATGTATAGACTTACACTATCGGATGTGTAGACTTCATGAGAATGCAGCAGCCAGTGTATAGACTTCATGCTATGCAATGCAGATGAGTATATAGACTTCATGCAATGCAATGCAGACCAATGTACAGACTTTGGCGAAGCAAAGGCTGTACAGACTTCAACCAATAGAAGCACGATGTACAGACTTGAATTCAAGTGATGCACAATGTACAGACTTCATGAAATGATGTATGCAATGCACTGGACAATGTATAGACTTCATACATGAAGTTACATGATGTATAGACTTGATGAAATGCATTGAGCACATGAGAAAGTCTGTACAAACTTTATAGTGCTAAGACGATGTACAGACTTGCACAGTTCCAGCTAGAGGATGTATAGACTTTACCCAATAGTCCAATGTACAGACTTCGTCTCGTGAAAGCTTCAGTGATGTATAGACTTGGAAGCAAATGAGAAGCCAATGTACAGACTTGCCACCGACCAGAGTATAGACTTGGTGGAAGGCATGCAATGTACAGACTTCACGATGAAGGCATGAACAGTCCGATGTATAGACTTCATGAATGAGACGCTGAAGTCTGTATAGACTTTAACACTGAATGAGACGTTGGCTGAAACAATAGGCTGTACAGACTTTAGATGCGTGAGACGCAAGTTGAGATAATGCAGTGTACAGACTTCATGCATGAAGACGTTGAACTACAGAATGTGCAGACTTTGCCAACAATCAACAATGCAGTGTATAGACTTGGCCAATGCAGCGTTGTATAAACTTCAAGTCAGAATACACAATGTGTGGACTTGACCAATGTTCAGACTTTGAATATGAAGATCAATGTATGGACTTGGAAAACAAAGGGGGCGTCGACCCATCATTAGAGAGCGTCGACCCATAACTGTCCAGACTATCCATGAGACGGTGAGCCATGTGCAGACTTTGAAGCTTAACAGAGACACATGATGTACAGACTTCATGAAATGCATGCTATTCAATGTACACACTTTGAATGCTTGAGAGACGATGCATGAGACGCACATTAAGACGCTGGACTCTGTACATACTTGAGCGATGTATGGGCTTAGCTTCGTGCAAGCTACAGTCCAATGTATGGACTTTGAAGTTCAACTGGTGAGTGTACAGACTTCACCAATGAGACGCTCACTGTATAGACTTTGTCTGTGACACATCCAATGTACAGACTTAGCCATGTATGGACTTAACTGCTCGCACCAGCAATGTATAGACTTGGTAGCATGAACTGTGCACATGAATGTACAGACTCTAAGGCATGAGCAAATGCAATGTACAGACATGCAAAACTGGGGAAATGCAATGTATGCTGGAACACATTAATGCAATCGATTCAAACAGAATAATGCATTCAAAACATCATTCATCATCATTCATGTTGCTATCATATGCAGAATGCTCAAGGATCTCAAGGATAAAGGATGCACAGAAATGTACTCACTTTGTTGCTATCATCAAAACAAAATAGCATTGCTATCATCAAATCAACATAGCACATGCTTGTGCCTAAGAGGCACAACACATTCACCAAGTCTATAAAATGTCATAGCCACGCATTCATAAAGTCTGAACATTGCATCATGAAGTCTGTACATCGCTTCTGCAGTGCCTTCATCTTGTCTGTACATTGAGGTCGCATGCTGGGATTCAAAGTCTACACATTGCAATGTCTACACACTGCACATTACTCCCTACAGAGTCTGTACAAGGTTTGTTGTTTTAAACTGATAAGTTCCTTTCGACTGACTGACAGGGACTAAAGTGCAAAGATGAAGGATGGGCACGTGATCCGAGGATAAGGGGAGTGACCAGATTGTGACACGTGTACTGAAAGCCTGCTGGATGCTGCCACGTGGCCCAAGGCTTTTGGGCGGGAGATGTGGAGAGCACACGCCAAATTCCTGCTGCTCTATATATATGAAGTCTCTTCCATCAGAAGTTGGCTGATCGACTGAAGCAGAGGATAGCCTGCACGATCCTGTGAGAAAGAAAAGAGAAGAAGAAGAAGTAGAGAAGAAAAAGAGAAATAGAAGAAGAGCAGAAGAGAAGGAAGAGAAAGAGAGAGTTAGAGAGATCGAGCAGAGAAAGAGAGAGTGAGATTAGCAGAAGAAGAAAAAGTGAAAGAGAAGAAGAGTAGAAGAGAAAGAAGAGAAAGAGAGAGATAGAGAGCTCGAGCAGAGAAAGAGAGAGAGATAGTGGATATCTGGCATTTGGATCAAATCCAAGCCAGAGCTGCTCCTTCGAGAGCTATATCATTTGTACTTTCATTTACAACTTTCAGTCGCTGATTATCTTCTTGTTTTTGTTTCATCTTTTACCTTTCTTCAAGCTGTTAGTCAGCGGTTGTAGAGGTGCTGCCTCTGGATGGGTAAGCTGTAATCCCCAGCGGTTGCAGTGGTAGATTCCACTGGACAGCAAGCTGTGTTGCTCAGCGGATTGTATGGCAAGCTGTGATGCCCAGCTGTTCAAGCTGTGAGTCAGCGGAATCCACACTCGGGTTTGAGTGTGGGGTGGATGTAGGTCTGCAGGACCGAACCACTTAAAATCATTGTACAGTAGTTTGATCTCTTTGTGGGTTTGCCGCTAGATGAATGCATAGGGTCGATATGGTTTGATTTTCTATATGTGTTCATTTCATTACTGCGCACACTATATGTTTGACTGTGGTTTTGAGAGTTCGTTGACATTGTTCCTAAGTCACTAGTTAGTTCATCTATAAGCATTTCAGTTGTCTTAATAAATCTGAATTCTACAATTGCTTATTGGGCTTCTGGTTGTATTAGGAAGAATTTCTTAATTGGGCGAAGGTTTTTATAGGTTATATTCATTCACCCCCCCTCTGAATACATAGCACCGAACCCAACACTTGGTATCAGAGCGGGTTGCTGTGCATAGGATCTAATAATCTGCAGCATATCCTGCATTTCTGGTTGGTACATTTCAGAGTGTGCTTCTTGTGTTCTGCGTTTTGTTTCACCGACTCAGTGTCTTTATTTGCTTATCTAATTTCGGTGCACTCATTACATCTCGATGGCTAATCCTCCGATATTCAGAGGTAATGATTTTGAATATTGGTTAGACAAGTTTCATCAGTATGTAAAAACAAATGATCTTAATCTCTGGAAGGTAATGACTCACGGTCCATACAACTTATCAAAAGATAAATCTAGATGGACTGAGAAGGATAAATTGAAAGACTCTGTCAATATTAGAGCATTAGTTTTAATGAAAGATTCAATTGACAGAGCTCTAATCTCATGTATTTCCTCTTGCAGGTCTGCCAAAGAAATTTTGGAAAAGCTAAAGCTCACCAGGAATCACAACAAATGCTTGATGACTGATCGAAGAAATGATGATGATGAGACCTCATCTCAGGTAAGCTCCGGATCAGATGGACACTCTTTTGATGAATTGATAGTGATGTATGAAAATTTGTTAACAGTATCCAAGAAATTAAAATATGAGAATAAAAGGTTGAAAAAGAAAATTGAGAAATGTGATTCTAATTCATCATGTGAAAAGTGCCCGAAGATAAATGAATTATATGATAAATGTCTTTCTGAGAATCACTTGAATATGAAACAAATGTGCCTATTGAAAAAGGAAAACCAAAAAGGTTTCAATAAAATCTCCGAATTAGAAAGTCAGCTGAAACTGAAAACTAATGAACATTTGATGAATCCGGAAGAGTTGGAAAGGATTAAGGTGGATCTGAAGAAATCGAAAGCTGAGAATGTAGAAATTCTTAGGAAGAATAAAAATCTTGAAGCTGAAATAGAGAAAATCAACAAGGAAGCAATGCATATCTCTTCTGTAGAGTCAAGCTGTGATATGTGCTCAGCTCTAAGAGAACCTAATGAAGATATTTTTAGTGAGAATGAATGGATGAAGAAACAAATTGCTGTGCTTAAAGAGGATCCCAGAAATCTGCTTGCTGAGAAAACTAAAGTGGAAGAAAGAGAAGAGGAACTAATTGAAAAGCTGGAGCTTATGTCTGGAAATGGAAAATGTAATGAAGGAGTCATGAAACTATCTGAAGAGAACGAAGAATTGAGGGAACAAAATAAAAAATTGATGGTTTTAAATACTATTTTCTCACAGAGGTTTCTGACTATCAAAAAGAGAAATCTGTTTTTAAGGAAGCTCAACCTCAAAAATTTGAGAAAGAAAACACTGAACTGAAAGCTGAAATTGAAAAATTAAAGTGTTTAAACACTGGCTTATCTGAAACACTTCTCACATTAAAAAAGGGGAAATTCACTTGTGATGGAGAATCACAAAGGGTGATCAGTCTAGAACAAGAAATTGAGAAGTATAAAACTGCAAATAAAGTCTTAAGTGAATGTGTCAATTGTAGTGAACAAGAGATAGCCAGTTATGAGCTTCATATAGCATCTTTGGAAAATAAAATTCATGATCTGGAGAATTCAGAAATTGAGTCTGCTAAAATAAAAGGAAAGATGAAAGATGTCATGAAAAGTGAGGATAAGAACTCAAAAAGGGGGATAAGCTGTAGTTCTGATGTTAAGGAAATTACTAGAAACCAGCTATACACTACTTTTGTGCAAAGCTCTGATGTAGCTGGTACTTCAAGTCAATCCCCAAAACAAAATGAAAATCAGAAATCACCTTCAACATCTGTCTTTCAATTTAAGGCACAGAAAGCTGAAAAATAAACAAGAATTGTGAACAAAGTTAAACAATCGAACAAGAATGGAAAGAAAGATGGGGTTAGAAATGTCCCTACTTGTGTCATTAAATCTGTTAGCTCTGCTGAATATAATGGGTCAATGCAAAATGCTCATGCTTCATGTACTCATTCTCATGCATATAGTCAGTATGTTAGTAATCATGTCGCCAGGAAAACTCAAGTATCATGTCATTATTGTAGCAAGATAGGGCATGTAATGGATGATTGCAGACTGTTGATTGAAGATGAGCATGCTAGTGAAGCAATGCATTTTAGGAATTCATCTGATAGAAACCATGCCACTAAGAAATCTAATGCATCTTGTTATTACTGTGGTAGGCGTGGTCATCTAATGAATGCATGCTTTACAATGAAAGAAGACAACAATGTGAACTCTAGATTTTTCACGCATGCTCATGGCCCATATAGATATAAATCTACTTCAGGCCAGCATATTATCTGTTTCACTTGCAACAAGCCAGGGCACAAGGCAAATGAGTGCTAGACTGAAAACTATTGGGGTTACAATAACTCAAAAGGCAAGCACCTTAGGTGCTTTGAATGTGGTAAGCATGGGCATGCAGTCAAGGACTGCTGGTATGCTCAGAAAAATCACTTTAATTCCAAATTTGTCAGATTCCCTGCAAATAGAAATTTTTTGGGTAGAAATAAAGCTGTTTTTAAAGGAAAGACACTTGTATGTTATGAATGTGGAAAACCTGGCCACTGAGCTTCTGAATGCTGGTGGGCAGGTAATGGTAAATCAAAATTTCATGCAAGTAACATAAATCTTCATGCTAACTCACATAGATTCCATGATTATACAAATATTCACAAAAATAATTCAAGAGCTGTTACATCATGCAGATACTGTGGAAAATATGGTCATTCCATGGATAGTTGTTACATAATGGATCATGATGATAACATGGCTAAAAGATTATTCAGAACACCTGTCAGAGTTAACGCAGGACCCAAGACTGCTTGGGTTCCTGCAGGATCAAATTGATTAACATGTTGCAGGTGTGCCTTGGAAGCTGAAGAATAAAGGGGTTAATAATCCAAGGCACTCAAAAATGGAACCCCCAGAAGTGGACTATTCAGGTTAGTTCTGAAAACTCAGTTTAAATTCTTTCTTCTGAAGTTGTGTCCTTTATATGATCGCATATCATAATGATCTGTCTATGCTAAATTGATTTATCTTGAAAAGTTGATTGCTTTCGCATGATGCTATCTGAATAAAGAATGCTCTGATGTTTGAGTAAACATTCTGCATAGCATGTTAAATCTGTGTTTTGCATATTCTTTCATGTTCAGCATTGTCAGGTTTGAATTTTCTGAACTCTCCTCATACATGATTTGCATATTGATGATTGTCTGAAATCGCATATGCATACATGTAGTGAATGCATTGCACATCATCATACTGAAAACTCCAAAAAGAAGTAACTGTCTACACATAGGACTTCCTTGCACTGCATATCTTTGCATAACCCTGGTATATCAAATGGTAAGCTAATAAAAGGTAGGGAAATCTACCTGGAGGTTCTTACTATGTGCGAGATGGTTCTTGAGACCAGGCTCTCCGCCAAGTACCAAGGGTCAAGTTTTCATATAGGTAGGGAAAGTTGCATATCATGTTGATTTGTTGATGTTAAACTGAAACTTTCTGAAATGTGAATTGAACAATCATGCTTATGGTAATTCTCTTCTGTCTAATTTGCATGAATAATATCTGAATGCAAACTTTGATATCATGTGATATGCTTTCAATACATTTCATGCATATAGTCAGGGGGAGTCTATCTGTTTTTGATCAATCATATTGCTGCTTATGTTTTATCCTTCACATCGTGCACTTAGTCAAGGGGAGCTCAACTTGTCTTGACTAACCATTATGCTGCTCATGCCTTGCTATTGTCATGATGAATCTAGACAGAGGAAGTTTTCTGATCTTCTCATTCACACTCACCTGAAATCCTCCTGTCTAGCTTATTGGATCTTTAATGCTCTCAGTTTGGTTCAATTAAATTTTCTACTGTCCTCTCTAAAATAGCTGATCAGTTTGTATTCCAGACTCAGCTACTGTCTGATGATAAACTCTCTTTTAATGCTCTTCTCTATTGGTGATTTACACTTGCACCAGCTTATACTCACCTTTCACATTCTTCTCAGCTGGTGTGACTGATTTGTTTCTACTGTTGATTGTTGGTTAGCTAAATTTATTATTCTGATCTGAGGTACTTAAGCTGCATGTCATGCAATTCAGTCTGAGAACTTGGTAGAAATTCCTATCATATAGGTTTAAGAATTACCACTGAATCAGACTGATATAAGATTAATGTATTCTCATATTTGTAATTAAATGAATTGAAAATATCTGAATAATAAGGTTTAATAAACTTTAACCACATGTGTCATGTAAACCTTAGATTCTCTCATCTGATATCTGAAAATTTGAAATCAAGGCTACTTTGGTAGAGATACATAGAGTGAGTGCTGTGGTTAAACATTAACTTGAGAAATGTTGACTAAATGAAAAATTGTGAATTCAGAGCAATGTCTTGGTCACTGAGAAACTGGGTTCTTTATCAATGAAATAAAGTAACTTATGTCATGAGGTGCCATAGTTATCTCTGATGAAAATTTACTGAAAAACGTGATAGAGCAATGGCATGCCTGTGTTGAGTAACTGGAGAGTCTGGCCTCTAATCAAGGTGTCTCCTCATGTAAAAAGACACTCATATTGCTAACTCTGTTCTCAAAGTTGAGAGGCAATGACAGTTATCCCACTGAGTAACTGGGTCACTTCACCTAAGACGTGTTGTGCCTCATGTAAAAAGGTGATGATCAACCTAAATTGCTCAGAAAAAATATAATGTGCTTCAAATGAAAATATATTGAAAAGTCTGTCAACTCATATTCTTGGAAAAAGTGTTTAACATTAATACTAATCTGTGTAACTCTTAAAAGAGTCATTGAGATCATGTGTGTAAGATAAAGATGATTGATTTTAAGTGTTATCTGAATATTTGGTTCACCTTTATTAAAACTTAGATTCAGATATGAGTATTGAGTTTAATTTGACAAATTTGGTATACATCATAATTAAATCAGATTGGTTAAGTTGCCACTTCATAACCCTTTATGATAGAAGAGTCTATACTTCTCAAGACTTATTGAAGTGGTGCAAGCATTAAAATCCCTCATGATCAGATTCTTTCCAGATAGCATGATCAACATAAATCTTGATATTGATTATTCATTGAGATGTCTTGTGATGATTGTTATCTACTCTTGCCTTTCTATCATCAATCACTTTACTCTCCACACTGTTGGAATCTTCCATCTTGTTTTGCAATAAGTTCTGGTTCTGTGGACTTTCCACATGTTTCATTTTGTTCATGCATATGTGAGGTGCCACAACCAGAGTTTAGATTGTTTGTAATGATAGATTTCAGATTGATTTATTGGATAACTAGAGCTCATTCCTGTGCTTCAGGGGGAGTTATGGATTATCTATTTTTAAGGGGAGAGTAGTACATCTTGCATGTTGATAGGGGAGAGCTGTTTCATTGTCATAAGGGAGAACCTCATTTTAATGAACCATGATTCATTCTCTGACTTTGTGTGCTGAATTTTGTCTCTCAAACCATTTCCTCTCTTTTTGATTATGTCAAAGGGGGAGAATAGTTTGACGAGTCAGCGTGACTCATTATGTTGCCATCATCAAAAAGGGGGAGATTGTTGTGCCCCTTGTGCTTTGATGATTATGTGGTGTTTTAATGATAGCAACATAAATGAGTCACCATATTTTTTTGCTAAGAACATCACATTGAATGATAGCAACATGAATGCATATGACTGATTTATTATGTGGAGAATACATGAGTGTGTTATATCTGATCTGTTCTGTGGAGAATGCATGAGTGTGCTAGCTCTGTGGGTCGACCCCCTTCTTAGATGGGTCGACCCCCCTCAAGTCTTTACATCAGATTCACATGTCTATACATCTCGTAAGTAGTTTAGATGGCGTCAACCCATTGAGTCCATGAGGTTGACGCAGCCTTGAAATGCCTCATATGGCTTTGAAGATAAGGCTGGATGCGTTGACGCATGAGGTCACTACATTGACCCACTGAACTGACCCAGATATAACTTCACATCAGGGTAAACTGCTGCGTCGACGCTGTCACATTGTAGCGTCTCTTTGCATTTCTCAAGTCTACACACTGGCAAGTCTGTACATTTGCCACCATGCATTAAGTCTCAAGTCTCTACATTGGCAAGTCTGTACATCGGCTTGTTCATTCATCAAAGTCTGTACAACCTCCTGCATTGGACTTGAAGTCTATACATTTGGCAAGTCTGTACAGCGCCATGTTCATATGCTTCCAAGTCTATACATTGCACTGTAGCTAGAACTGTGTAAGTCTGTACATTGGTGCTTTGCCAAAGTCTATACATTGTGAACCTTCAAGTCTGTACAGACTTTGCTTCGCTCAAGTCTGTACATCATCCAGTTGTCTTTTGCAAGTCTTCACATTGTGAAGTCTATACATTCAATTGCTTTGCTGTGCTCAAGTCTGTACAGCCCTTGAATTGGCAAGTCCATACATCGTTCAGTTGTTTGTCTAAGTCTATACACTGTAAGACCAAGTCTGTACGACCGTCTGCATGCATTATCCTTCAAGTCTGTACATCGTCCTCCGTCTCACTTAGCGTCTCATGCTAAGTATGTACATTGGACAAGTCTATACATCATGCATGCATCGTCTTCAAGTCTGTACAGGATCTGCCTAGAATGCATTGTTCATCAAGTCTATACACTCTGTGTGTCTGCATCGCATTCATCAAGTCTATAGACTATTGTGTCTACATTGCATTCACGCTAAGTCCATGCACTGCACTTGGGCATTGTTCTTCACATCAAGTTTGTACATTGCTTTGTCATGCACATCAACGTGAAGTCTATACATTGCTTTAGCGTTGCATTCTCAACGTATGTACAATGCCTTAGTCTTCTACACATGAAATCTATACATTGCTTTAGCTTTGCATTCATAGAGTGTGTACATTCTTTCAGCATGACAATGCATTCACTTTCAATGTATATACTTTGCTGTCTGCAGCTGAACATGCATTTCACTCTAACTCTGTACATGCCATACATGAAGTCTATACATTCTGCTGCTTAGCATTCACTAAGTCTATACAATGCCACAGTCCTGCATGCGTGAAGTATGTACAAGGCCAAAGCACTGCATATATGTAGTATGTACATGGCATTGTTCTGCATTCACCAAGTCTATAAAATGCCATAGCCACGCATTCATAAAGTCTGAACATTGCATCATGAAGTCTGTACATCGCTTCTGCAGTGCCTTCATCATGTCTGTACATTGAGGTCGCATGCTGGGATTCAAAGTCTACACATTGCAATGTCTACACACTGCACATTACTCCCTACAGAGTCTGTACAAGGTTTATTGTATTAAACTGATAAGTTCCTTTCGACTGACTGACAGGGACTAAAGTGCAAAGATGAAGGATGGGCACGTGATCCGAGGATAAGGGGAGTGACCAGATTGTGACATGTGTACTGAAAGCCTGCTGGATGTTGCCACGTGGCCCAAGGCTTTTGGGCGGGAGATGTGGAGAGCACACGCCAAATTCCTGCTGCTCTATATATATGAAGTCTCTTCCATCAGAAGTTGGCTGATCGACTGAAGCAGAGGATAGCCTGCACGATCCTGTGAGAAAGAAAAGAGAAGTAGAAGAAGCAGAGAAGAAAAAGAGAAAGAGAAGAAGAGCAGAAGAGAAAGAAGAGAAAGAGAGAGTTAGAGAGCTCGAGCAGAGAAAGAGAGAGTGAGATTAGCAGAAGAAGAAAAAGAGAAAGAGAAGAAGAGCAGAAGAGAAAGAAGAGAAAGAGAGAGATAGAGAGCTCGAGCAGAGAAAGAGAGAGAGATAGTGGATATCTGGCATTTGGATCAAATCCAAGCCAGAGCTGCTCCTTCGAGAGCTATATCATTTGTGCTTTCATTTACAGCTTTCAGTCGCTGATTGTCTTCTTATTTTTGTTTCATCTTTTACCTTTCTTCAAGCTGTTAGTCAGCGGTTGCAGAGGTGCTGCCTCTGGACGGGTAAGCTGTAATCCCCAGCGGTTGCAGTGGTGGATTCCACTAGATAACAAGCTGTGTTGCTCAGCGGATTGTATGGCAAGCTGTGATGCCCAGCTATTCAAGCTGTGAGTCAGCGGAATCCACACTCGGGTTTGAGTGTGGGGTGGATGTAGGTCTGCAGGACCGAACCACCTAAAAATCATTGTGCAGTGGTTTGATCTCTTTGTGGGTTTGCCGCTAGATGAATGCATAGGGTCGATATGGTTTGATTTTCTATACGTGTTCATTTCATTGCTGCGCACACTATATGTTTGACTGTGGTATTGAGAGTTCGTTGACATTATTCCTAAGTCACTAGTTAGTTCATCTATAAGCATTTCAGTTGTCTTAATAAATCTGAATTCCGCAATTGCTTATTGAGCTTCTGGTTTTATTAGGAAGAATTTCTTAATTGGGTGAAGGTTTTTAAAGGGTATATTCATTCACCCCCCCTCTGAATACATAGCACCGAACCCAACAATGCAGATCCGAGGAATATAGAAGTAAAGAAGGGGAATCATGGGGGACATAATCCGGAGGTTCCGGAGGAGGATGATGAGGGACGTGATGCCTTGGGAAAAGGTATGGAAAAAGGTTATTCGAAAGGGGGAAAAGAAAGAAGGACGTGATGTTTCGGAAGAACAAGAGGATGAATTGGAAGAAAGGAAGATCCATAGGAAAAGGACAAAAAGATAAATTGGAAAAGATAGGAAGGTTCGGAGGTTCCGGGAGGATGTGAAAAGGGCGGGCGCGGTGCCTTAAAGGGAGATTCAGAGAATAAGACGAGAAATTCGGCAGTTCTGGAGGGTGATAAGGAAGAGGGACACGACACCCTATAAAAATAAGAGAACGAATCGAGGAGTTCAGAGGTTCCAGAGGTAGGAGATGAGACGAGGCGCGATGCCCTGGGAATGTAAAAGAACATAACATAAACTTGAACCTCGGAAGGTCCAGAGGTTCTAGAAAAAGAGGGTGGGGGTTGAATAAAATGAATAGAGTCAATGAAGGATCCGGAGGTTCCGGAGGAGGATGATGATGAGGGATGGATAAAGACAAGGAATTGAACAAAGGGGGATCCGGAGGCTCCGGAGGAGGATGATGATGAGGGATGAATGAAGACAAAGAACTAAACAGAGAGGGGTCCGGAGGCTCCGGACGAAGAGGAATGTGAGAGTCCAGGGACCCTAGAGCAGAGGAGGAGCTTGATGGCTTAGATTTAGATGACAGAAGGCATCTCCTTAGACAATGGACTGCCCATAAAAAGAAACGGAATAGTAGCATGAGTAGTGGTGGACTGAGATAGGAAGTTGATGAACTAATGTGGGCTCCCTCAACAAGGGATTTCTTGTCCTTAAGCTTCACTTTATGCTTTCCCCTCTTCTTGGCAGATACTCTCTCACAGTCTAACCCCTTAATATTCAACACAACTTCTTGGCTTCTTGGCTCTACATGTCCTCTCCAACGATGTACCCAGACAGAAGGTCTCATCCTTCTCTGACCAACTGGCTCAATCGGTGCGGTCAGCGCCCTCGGGCTCTCATTCGATGGACTTTTGATAAGGCTGTTTGGACATTCAAAAATGAACGATAACTACCTTGGCAAATAATCATAGAAAAAATTAGAGAGTTCCGCATGTGAAGCAGGGATGTTGACATGAAATGGCTCATTTGGAAATACCTCCCTTGATAAATGGATGGTATCTATGATTGGAGGTTCGACCTTCGGCATAGGGAGCTTCACGTTTGGCACACTGCTCAAGGATGTTAGAATATCATGCGTAAATATGCTTGGTAGCGTTGGCATTCGCTCCTTGCATGGAAGTTGGTAGGGAGTGGACGAAACGTCGAAAGCTGCCAACAAGGACTGCCCCGACCCACCCTTGAGCATAGAGTTCATCATCTCCTTTGCAGTGGAATGTGTCATCGTTATGCTCGAGGAGAAACCCTTCTCTTGATTAGCCATTTGAACTATGACCGAGCATGGGGTAACGAGGACCTTGAAAGTATCATTTCCAATGAGCAATGTGACCTTAATAATCTTGGACTTAGGTTGGCATGGCATCAATGCTTGGTTTCTTTCCTTATTGAATACTAGAGGACACTCGGCCTCCTCAAAGATGCCTGGCACAAGAACCCGAATCGACATTCGACAAATAAAATCTTGGATTTTGAATGGCATAGCCGTGGCCGAATTCTTCTTGTCCGGTTCTTGAACATCATCTTTGGCACATGTATTTGTAGAAAGACACCCACTCCGAGAGGTGGTGGAAGGAGGTGAGTCGGAGGCAACATGCTTAGCGGGTAATGAAAGTTTAATGAAAGGGGTTGTAGGAAGGGTAGGTGGAGGTTGGAACACGGCGAGCTTCTCCCCTTGCTCGAAAGCAGATGAGGTTGGCTCGGGTGCAAAAATAGATGGGATCTGCTCAGGATTAATCACGGGTTTGGGTAAGGGGTCGAGTGGAGGAATAGGAATGATTGGGTTCGGGGTTATAAGGATAGTGGAGGTTTTAGGTAGGGATGGAGGGTTACTTGGTTGGGGAAAAGGGCCGATGGGGGGTTTGGTGGAATTCGATGGTATGGAGGTTACTTGTATAGTTAGAGGGGTAATGGTAGGAGGCTTGGTGCGTAGGATGTTGTCTTTGTGATTTTGATGATAGCAAACACTATAAGTCATCTTGTGTTTGCATGATAGATTGATGAAATGCATTTATAAGGATTGATTGCTGTGCATTGATTCTTTGTGCATGATTTCATATGTGTATGCACTTGCTCTGAGTTGCTGTGATCTAGTGATCCATTTGCTTGATCTTTATTGCTGCTAGTGGAGTCTGTGTGCATGCTATTTCATCAAACATGTTGTGCATATGAGGGCTTATTTATTGCTGATAGTGGAGTTTGTGTGCATGCTATCTCATCAAACAGGTTGTGCATATGAGGGCTGTGGTGCTTGCGTCTTATATAGCGTCTTAGCACATCTAGTGTCAGTGCATCCATGCGTCTCATGCTACGTCTCAGCACATCCAGTGCCTTCATGGTCAACATAAATGGTTTGGCTGATCATGGTCTGGAGTCTAAGCTAGTTGAGTCAAGGTCGGTGCTACTCTTCCTAAGGATGATGGTGTTCGTGTCTCATGGATATTTACGTCTCATACATAGCTCAGTCCATGTCTTGCGTGTGTCTCTCTTATACAATGTTGGTTGCGTCTTACATTGCATCTTATTCTACGTCTCAGTGCATGTGCTGCGTCTCAGTCTGTGTCTCATGCTATGTCTAAGGGTGCGCAAACGAGGTCGGTGTAATGTTTTGTTTTAGCACGATCGGTGCAAGTGTCTCTCACGCATGATCAACATCGGTGCATATATTGTCTCTTGTGCATTTCATAGTCGGTGTAGGTTTTGTCTTAGACATATCGCAGTCGATGCAATTTTTTATCTTAGGCATGTTAGAGTTGGTGCTAGTATTGTCTAAGGTATTCTGTGGTCTGAGCACATACCAACTCTAAGCATACCAGGTCTGAGCATACCTAGTCCGAGCACATATGAAAGCAAGTCGGTGCATTCTTTTTCTAGCCTAAGCACATGCATACTAGGCATGGTATAAGCATCTATCTCATTTGGTCTGTACATGCTCTATCTCTTAGGTATAACGGTCGGTGCAATCTTTGTTCCTAGTATTGAATGGGTCGGTGCAAAGAATGTTGCTGCATGCATATCTGGGTCGTGCTAGTTGCACCTTGTGCATGGCTGAGGTCGGTGCAAGCTGCACCTTGTACGTACTAGGGTCGTTGCTAGCATAATCTACTTGCATATCACAGCAATGAAGGTCAGTGCATGCTTTATTCCTTGCATATGCAAGACCGTACACATCTATTCATATGCTATCAAGGTCTGTGCATGTCTCGCTATATGGTCTGTGCATGCGTGCACTTTACTCTATGAAGTCTGTGCTAGTATGTTATGTGAACATTCCCATCTGTTTGCCAGGCCAGTCACTTGGTCGAGCATGTGACGGGCGAACCTACAACCTGTGAGCTTATTCCACGTTCAAGTCAAAGTACCAGGTTAAGGGCTCGTGATCCGAAGCAAGGAATGGAATGGATGAACCTATCACGTGGACAGCTACACTGTCGAGATTCTGACACATAGCTAAGGGATTCCATAATTCTCTTGGCGGGAGTGTTCCCTCCACACGCCTAGGGTGTGAGCTCGTGGGTCCGAGACTGAAGCTTTATACAAGACTCTTCTTCTACGCAAAGAAGGTAATGATAAAGTGAGCGGAGTTGAAGAGAAGAGATAGAGATAAGGAGACACAGAGAATTAGAAAATTAAGGATGGCAGAATCAGAGAGCGAGTAGTAGAGAAGAGAAGAGTGAGTCGGACTCTAAAGAAGCAGAAGAAGAACGAGAAGTGAAAGAGAGAAAGCTCGTGAGATCGAGAGAAGAAGAGAAAGAAAGATAGAGAAAGAAAGAGAGGGTTTGAGGAGAAGAAAAGAAGCATCATCAGAAAACTTGTCCCTACTGGAATTTGGATCAAATCTAATCCAGTCAACTCCACGGGAGCTACATTTGTGTTGCTATCATTTACAGCTTTCAGTTGTTGTGGCTTCTTGTCTTTTGTTTTCATTTGAACTTTATTTCAAGGTGTTAGTCAAGAAAGCAAGCTGTGTTGCTCAGCAGTTGCAGAGGAGTATTCCTCTGGTCGGCTAAGCTGTATTGCCCAGCGGGTCAAGCTGTTAGGCAGCGGATGGCTAAGCTGTATTGCCCAGCGGAAGTAAGCTGTGATGCTCAGCGGTTTGTAGGCAAGCTATGAGGCCTAGCCATTCAAGCTGTGAGTCAGCAGGATCCACACTCGGGTTGAGTGTGGGGTGGACGTAGATCTGGAGGACCGAACCACCTAAAAACCTTCTTGTCCATCGTGGTTTGAGTGTCTATTCTGATCCGCTAGATGTATGCTTAGGCTCGATCTAAATCGTCTGTCTAGCAAGGAATTTGTTTTTATCTTGTTCATTTGATATTGGTTCTGAGAGAGGCATTTTGAATTGTTGATCATTGTTACTGGAGAGTGTCAAATTCACTCAAGTCATCTGAGCATCTAAGTTGCATTTGTTTACTTGATTGGGTTCAGTCAATAGCGTAGGTGTGGTTAGGAGTCTGCACTCTTACAGCTCAACTGTTTGATCAAGAGTACCTTTGTCCTCCTTATCTTGTATTGCTTAACTAGTGTTAATTCTGCATTCGTGTCTCATTTCAGTTTTTATTTGGGCAATTTTTAGAGGGATTCATTCACCCCCCTCTGAATCCGACCCTTGCACCCTATCATAGGAAGCGTCGGGTTTTGGTGGTACGTGAGGGGTTCAGGGTAGGAGGTGATTTATGATGCATTGACCCAGGTTGTTGGAGTATGGATCCATCATCGTAACACCATGTTATTTCATTGGCATGGGTAGGGATAGTGGCTAATTCATGGTGCGTTGACGTAGGTTGCTGGAGTATTGACCCATCATCGTAACACCATGATGTATCATAGGCAGGGGTAGGGCTAGTGGCTTCATCCTGAGCAGGGGGTGTAGATTGGATTAAGATCCACACTTGGGAATTAAAAATGTAACAATGAATAAAATAAAATGCATAAGATGCAATAAAAATAGCACGAGGTGCTAATGTGGAGATGATGTGATCGCCAGAGACACGAGGGTCCCAAGAGGAGATGAGAACGGGGAAGGGATCGCACTTACCTGGTGGAAATGGAAACGCGGGATGATGTAGAGTTCTTCCTCCTTCTTCAATCGACCGGCCGAAGAGAAGGGTTCTCTTTTTTTTTTGATTACCTTGCAAGACAGACAGTAAAAACAAACAAGAAGAGAGGGATCAGCCAAAGTGCAGTAGTATCTATCCAAATAGACGTGTAATAATGAAAGAAAGAAAGGCACATGCGCACCTTATTTTTTTGTTGTTTTTAAACCCCTCAAGAAGACTTAAGGGAAGGGAGTGTATGATGATAAAAAAAAAGACAACTAAGATGTGAACACAGGCGAAGGGTGAACAGATGTGAATGAATGGAGGGATGATACCTAAGACACGAACGAAATAACACACAATAGATAAAAATATGAAACCCGACTGTCCCTGATGACAGTAAAGGGGAAAACCGAATGAGTATGGTGATGGAAGTAGATGGATGAAGCAGGATGCAGCCCAACGGAGGATGCAGAGGATGCAGCAGGCGTACTGGATGATCAATCTCCTGAGTGCTTAACCCTCTGAATGCTTTTTCCTTCGAGTGCTTCCTTTGGATTGCTTAACCTTTTACCCGATCGATCAAGGCTTCATCTTATAATGCTTCAAGCGGATGTGATCAAACCAAGGAAAGATAAGAACGGGCAGTGAGGCATCCAGGGAAGGATCAAGATCGAGCAAGAGTCCCATGGATGGTAGGGAACTGTGAGGGAAAGATGGAAAAAGGAAGGACTCTGGGGTGAAACACGACTCATGCCAGGGCGTCGATTCATGAATTGACGACCTGCCACAGGACGTTTCTTGAAACACGACCTAAAGAAGGCCGTTTCTTCCTAGATTTAAATTTGGAAATAAAACTTTCTTTGTTTAAAAATTAAGGGAACACGCCTGAGGTAACGGCGTTTATTAAAAACACGCCCTGAGGAAGGACGTTTCTCACAAAATGCTTTTAATTTTGAAAGTAGATAATTCCAGAAATTAATGGATAATACCAGGAATTGACGCCCTCACTTGTGGTCGTCCCTTCTTTTGAAAACGCCCTATGACAGGTCGCTACTTAAAACGCGCCCTACTTCAGGTCGTGAATCACAAAAAAAAGCAAATGCAACGGAAAACCCACAAAAAAACTTAATATTATGGAATTATTGAAATTCACTTTGGGGCGTCAACATAGTAACATGAGATTTAATCAACAAAGCGTCAATTTTGGCGTGTCTACAGCTGCCCCGCCTTGGCGTCTGCTTTGCAAGGGAGAGACGGAAATGGTAGCGAAGTGCCACAAGCAGAAATGAAGTGGAACGAACTGATAAGTAGATGCCAAGGTGTGATGTGACACGCCTCAGACACTGAGTACTGGAAATCTTTCCAAGATTCTGAATGAAACAACTCTGAATAATTCCAAGGAAGCATCGATTTGCTGGATAAAGGGATTTAAACTAGGAAAGTAAAAATGTGCGCGTGGGCACGACAGGGAAAGACCGTTGGAGAGCGGTTACCAGCCAAAGTGGACGTGCTACAACCACGGTAAGTTTGCAGAAAAATAAAGAGAATTGGGATGGAGTTCTAACAAAAGGACACTTTCAAGGAATCAGCCTGAGCGGCTTCAAAGAGAATGAAGTACTTGATTTGGAATGGAGTATCTCATGTCAACTCAATCAAGAGCGAGTGAACTTCATTATTGTCATAATATAAAGATTTTCATCATGAAACTCAAAGTCCTACATGATGCATGCTGGGCTAAAAGAAAAATTAAAACAAACAAAAATAGAAAATAATCAAGGATAATATTGCTAAGCTATTTAGATCTGGTCAAGAATCCACATCTCTGAGCTAACACTAAGCCGAAGCCCGTTTGTCCGCGCATCAACTCAGAAAGTGGAACCATCGTCTCAAACCTTTAATAACCCAACGGCCTATCCGTGTGATCAAGACTTTCCTGAATCGTCATCATTTTTGATGAAGGGGAACTCGAATTTTAGGTTCATCAGAACCACAAGGTCCTTGACATGCTATAATAGCGTAGATATCATATAGTAATAATGCTTACAGGAACGAAATACAAGGTGACACGATGTTACTCCCATGAGTGGTCCAAACGCCTCGAATCCTGTAATCTTCTGCACTTGAAACTTATCAGTCCTTTCATGATCATAAATAATCTTGATTCTCCAAAAAAATGATCATAAGTGCTTAAATAAAACAATTTCAATAAAATAACAGCACTTAAGTTCATTAAAGCGTATACAGAAAAACAAACCCATAAGTTCACAAGAACACGCCTACACGTCACGGCGTCAAAATCATGAAAAGCGCCCGACGTTAGGGCGTCCATTTAAAAAACACGCCCTTCACCAAGGCGTTAACAGTAACCATAGCTCAAGAAGAAAACGTCCCCTGAGAGGGCGTTACATAAAAAACAACGACCTAAGGAAGGTCGTCAATTTAAGAATCGACGCCCTAACCAAAGGCGTTAACAGTAACGGAAGCTTAGAAGAAGACGCCCCATGTTAGGGCGTTAAATATAACACGACGTCAGTCAGGTCGTCAATTTAAGAATCGACGCCCTAACCAACGTCGTTAATTCAGCACGAACCTCCGTTTCCTAATCAATCAGCAGAGTCCTTAACCCAATCAAATTTCTAACTTCCAACAACCTTACGATTCTCTAAATCTCTATTAAAAGGAGGCCTTCCTTCAACAGAATCAACCAAATCCCTACAGCCGGCCACTTTCTATTCTTCTTCTTCTTCTTCATCTGCTCTGCAGGTTCTGCCGTTCGAACTTCTTCTGCAGCGGCTATGGACAGAGCTATCAAAAGGTCGAAGGCTCCTACTCCCAGACTTACTGAGATCAATGGGCACATAAGCAGCCGAATAGCATTAAACCAAGTAAGCTAACTACTTCTGCTCTTTCTTTCATCCTTATCACTGTTCTTTCTCATCTCTTTGGCTCTATTTGTTCTTGCTTTTGCTTTCCACAGGACTATCCAAATATGCCCGGAGCTAGGAGGTTCACAAAGATAAAGTGGCTGCCCCTCCTCCTCTCCAAATTCTCTTCTGACATGAGGGTCTTTGTTGCAAGGTGGCATCTTCTAGGCTTAATTACCCATGCCAAGCATGATGATCAAATCCACTTAGATTGGGCTGCCATAGGAGCTCTTATAGAAATATGACACCCTTCCACCCATACCTTCCTCTTTTCCACTTTTGAAGCCACCATCCTATTGGAAGAAATAGAGATGATCTTGGGTTTGAAAAGAATGAAACAAAGTGAAGAAGAACAGATGGCCATCATGCCAAGACCTATCTCCCCTCATGAGCTCTTAACCAGCCTTATTCCTAACCCAAACTTAGTGAATCAGATCAAGATCACCAAGGGAATCAACCTCTTGAAGCTAGCCTCATGGGTATACAAAAGAGCAGATCAAGCCAAGGAAGAGGAGGAGATAGAAAGAATAACAAAGGCCTTCGTGGTGTGCATAGCAGGCGCACTACTGTTTCCATCCACGGAGGACTTCCTTGAAGAGAGTCAAATAAGTGCAGTGGTGAGCTTATGGGAAGGTGAAAGAGTTGGACCGGCCATACTAGCTTACCTCTACAGCGGGCTTACATCGGCGGCCATGGGGCGACCCATATACGGCTGTATGCTAGCCTTCTCAAGTTGGGTGGACCTCCACTTTAAATTTGATCCATGCCATGAAGCCCAACAATCGTCAAGGATCTTCTCCGAGAGTCCACTTTCTTATATCGCCGGCTCGTTGGGAATAAGCAATAGGGTGACGAACCGTTGTCCTCAAATCAAGAAAAGGGCGGAGTGGAGAGAACACCTTAAGGTAATGCCCAAAAACCTCTTTACTTGCACTCCGGGAATACTCAAAATGCAGGAACTTCGCACAAGATTCTCTATCGGCACATACCTTCGACTTATTGGCGCATCCGAGTTCATCTTGTACAACGCACACCGGTGCCTTCCTCAGCTCGGGCTTCCAAGGCAAGTGCTAGAAGACATCTCCCATCTTCCTCCAATAAAATCAAGGGACCTAGGTAGCAATGAAGATGGAGAGGAGACAATCACCATTCAAGCTCTGTGGAAACTAAGCAAGCTTCATCAACCTGTAGAAGACTTGGATGAAGACAAAGAACAATGGAAAAATTATGTGATAGCATTGAGGAAATTAAGGCCCAAGGTGGCTCATTAGACATTGTAATCCTTCTTTAAAATAATAAAGATTGCTTTCTGATTGAGCCAATTATCACTGTGATTATGATCAAAATCTTCCGAAACCTGCGCTTCTGTTGCAAATAACGCCTCAAAGAAGGACGTGAATCAACTGAAAGGCGCCTTAACCAAGGGCGTCTCTTCTTCCATTTGATGCCCGCTCAAAAGGGCGTTACTTAAATAAAACCTTCAGACAAGGCGTTAATCTATTCAAACCTCAAAGAATATAATCGTTGAATCATCAAAAATAACGCCTTTTCCTTAGCCACGTTTCAAAGGTAACACGCCCTGAGAAGAGGCGTTACTCAAAACCAGCAATGATGACTTTCATCAAATCAATCAACGCCCATTCAATGCGTCTGACGACGGTTATCGTTCCCCATGCAAAACAAATTAACGCCCTAATAAACGTCATCCATTTATATAAAACGCCCAAGGCATGGTCGTGAATTCTATTATAAACGTCTTCCCTTAGGGCGTGTCTTCTCTTCGAAACCCAAAAGTCATCAGCCCTCTTCTTCTTCCTCCTCTCGTCTCATTCTCCCCCAGCAAACCCTAACCGAAGCCCTCCTTCAATCTTCCATCCTCTTCTCTCAATCTCCCATCTCTCTCGTTCTCTTTCTCACTCTCTCAATCTCCCTCCCCCTTAGCCCTAGCCATGGCCAAACGCCAAAGGGTGGCCGCTCCAGAGGTGGTTGATCTCGACGCCGCCCACGCCCAAGAGGAAGAAATCTCCGTGGAGGAGCTCGCCGTCGTGGCCTTTGAAGAAGAACCGGTGGTGGCCGGCGGTGACGAGGCCGAAGGAGCAGCATGCGAAGCAGCAGAAGAGGAGGAGAAGACGAAGGAGGGGAAGGCAGTGGAGAAGAAGAAGAAGAAGAAGGTGAAGACGGAGGACCACCGCCCACGGCGGCGGTCGCTCCCCGAGGTCAACTCCGGCGGCCCAGACGGCCACTGTCTCGATCGCAACCCCAGAAGCACAAGAAGGTAGGCTCCCCTCCCCAATTCCATTTTTTTATTTTATTTTCATTTTATTTTATATTTTTTTTTTCTGTTTTCCATAGCCCTCGGGCACGAAACCTGCAACTCAGAAAAGAGACGCCTCCCATGGGGGCGTTATTCACAAACGAAATGCCCTGCCCCAGGGCGTGAAATCCTTTTATTTTCTGAAAATTAATTAACCTCCATGACAAACGCCCTGCAGCATGTCGTTTCTTCAAAATTATGATTTTCCATTAATTCCATGCCCATTAAATGTTTTTTTCATTAATTATTTCGCATGCTGTCATTTTTATTTGAATTATCTAAAAATCATGAAAGCCACGCCCCTCACCAGGGCGTGATTTTAACAAGAAACGCCCAAACCAGAGGGCGTCTCTTCATTATCTCTTTATTTAAACTGAACGGTCCTAAAAGGAAAACGCCCCAGCCGAGGGCGCGATTTGAAAAAACATTTTAGGATTTTAGAAATTAACAACATGTTCACGCCCTACCCAGAGGCGTTTCAAGGATGGAAAACGCCCTCAGCCAGGATGTTACTTCAAACCATATTTAGAAAAACGCCCCCTTTAGGGGCGTGAATTTAATAAGAAACGACCTAGGGAGGGTCGTGACTTCCAAAACATTAAAATCAATGCCCAGACAAAACCTAATGTAATTACACATGATCAACCAAATAATTAAGCAAAATTCTTCTCTTTTAATGCGTGCAGGGGCTGATGAGGGCCCGTATCTCATGGGTCATGGTCTGGGCAGCATACCACGGTCTCCTCGAGTTTCAGAGGGCTAGGGTAGACACTATGGGGTTCGGGGCGTTCCTATCCATTGAGTCATTTAGACCCGACCTAGCACTTATCCAGGTTCTACGTGAGAGATGGGATAGGACTAGCCGTGCTTTCTTGATGCCCTGGGGGCATATGGTTCCTACTTTGGAGGATGTGGCCAGGATCACAGGGTTGAGGGTAGATGGTGAGGCCGTGAGCGGGTTCACCTATCCTGACTACACGGAGATGGCCCAGAGACTGCTAGGGCTGGATATGGTCTATGAGGTACCTAGTGAGTGCAGGACCATCTTCCGTACCGACCTGACTACGGTGATGGGTTTAGGAGATGCCAGGCATAGGTCAGGGGAGACCTTAGGTGAGTTTGCACAGAGGCTGACCGACGGGGTGAGAGCGGTATGTTGCCAGGACCCGACTGACCATGAGAGAGCGGATCGAGACCTGAGGAGGTTCCTGCTGCTGCTGCTTGGGAGATTATTGCTGGGGATGAAAGCCGACGTCATCAACTGTCGCTTCTTGGGCATCCTTGAGGACCTGGAGACAGTTGGCACCTACGCCTAGGGAGCGGCGCTGCTGGCACACCTGCTGGCGGACTTGTCCACGGGGACAGGACGTGAGACGACCGTCAGTGGCTTCTCACCTTTTCTTCAGGTATGTAATTTATCATTTTTATATCTTTTTCTTTTCTTTTCATGCGAATGAATGCCTTACTAATGCAATGCATGGATGCAGGTGTGGAGCCACTTGTACATGTCGATGGGGCCCGTCGACCCACGGCCAGGAGCTGAGGGATCCTTCCCTCTGGCGCGACGCTGGTTACCAGTCACCTTCGGTGCCCCGCTCGACTACGAGTTGTGGGTTCTACGGAGAGAGTTCCACGACTTCCCTCCCTCGCTGGTATGTATGAATGAATGATATGCATTTTATTTTTTTTTGTGTTTATTTGGATTGATTACGATGAAATGATGGTGATGAGTGTTTATGAATGCAGGTGCAGTGGAGGCCATACGAGGGGATGATGGATGAGGGCCAACCTTGGGTCGTATCGGGGTGACCTCGCTTTGGGCGTGAGCTTTGGCTGCACTGCCTGAGCGAGATCGAGCCGTTACGGCTCAGGTTGGTGATGAGGACCCTGGGCTTGCACCAGGAATGGATCGAGGTCGGGGAGCCTCGAGGGATTGGCAAGAAGACCCGCGGTCACACAAAAGTGATCGACTGGAGGGTTCGGTTCGCGCAGCAGTACGGAGACTGGCAGCGAGGCGGGACCCGAGTCACCTCCCAGGCGACAGACAGCTCTGAGTACCTCCGGCGCTACTGGGAGGTTCACGCCGGCAGACCTCAGATGAAGGTCTTAGGGGTATGTATGAATGCGCTTATTTAAATGCAAATGCTTATGTGATTATCATGCGACTAATATGTGATGAATGCAGGATGCGCGAGATATAGCGGCTATGGATGCCTAGGCCCATCTACACGGCCTGGAGGACCAGCTGGCCGCCACACGGGCAGACCTGGAGACCCTGGTGAGTGTCTAAATTATCCCTATATGCAAATGATTTTTTTTGAATTAATGATTAGCCACTGACGGTCTTAATGAATGCAGCATGCCCAGCAGGGAGCAACAAGGAGGGACCCAGGGGAGGCCTCCAGCTCGAGAGGACCCAGTGCAGAGGTGACTGCACTGGCGGAGCAGCTAGCGGGAGCGGTGGCACGGGCCGAGGCAGCAGAGCACGACCTCGCCAGATGGGTAAATTCTGAACTCAAACTCAGTCAATTCAATTATTAATTAAATATAGCATTGTGCACTGATAAAAAAAAATGTTTTGCAGACCGAGGAGCTCCGAGCAGCTATTGCTTGCGTCTGTGAGGGACAGCAGGCGACGTCCTCGCAGGTGAATGATTTACCTTCAACCATGTGTTGTTTATTTGCTTCATTGAATTGTTGATCTTGATGTTTTGTTTGCCTGTTTTCAGAGTGCACAGCTGCGAGCGGCGCGTGCCGAGTTGGCGATCCGCGAGCAGCGGATCACAGAGTTGGAGCGCTCTGCGAGGCGCCGGGAGGAGCTTCCTCAGGACGTGGCGGAGCTGCGAGTTGCCCTGGAGATGGAGAGGCGCGAGCGTGCCCGGGAGCGTGCGGAGTACCGAGCGGACTTCGTCCGGGAGCGCGAGGAGCGTACTCGCAAGCGTGAGGAGCACCGGGCGGACCTTGCCCGTTACCAGGAGCTAGCTGGGCCGCGGGAGCGAGAGCTGGCAGACTTGAGGACTCAGCTGGTCCTTTCCCAGGAGCGACAGCGAGTGTCTGAGGAGCGCTTGCAGCGAGGCTGAGAGCGGGCGCGAGCTGCAGGGTTCAGCCTCGGTGGCTCTTCTTACGTGGCGGGTTCCTCCTTCCGACCGCGGAGCGAGGCAGGGGACCAGGCGCGAGGTCCAGCAGCGTCACGGGGCTCCATGCCCCCTCCACCAGCACCGCCTCGGGATGCCGAGGGTGAGGCAGAGAGTAGACCAGAGGAGAGTGGAGGCGAGAGCTGAGGCCCTTTTACTTGTACTTTTCCACCTTCACACCTGTACATGCTTTTGACATGACATATATATATATATATATGAGATTGAGATTTTTGTTATCTGAGCACTTTGTGTGGTTGTGGCCTTGTGTTCGTGTACTTTCTTCTTTCCACGTTCTTCGTGTTTGTTTTCTTTGCCCTGTATCTGCAGCTGTGGTTCATACTTTCGAACAAAACAGGTTAATTCATCTGTTCGACTTGGCCCCTTGCCCGGTGAGCAAGGGGTGTCAATATTCTGACCTTAATAATGGGTCAAGGGGCCAAGCCTTTAATTAAATAAGGCAAAACGAAATAATCAAAACTGGGAGATGCCTCATGCAATCACGCATATGCAAACAATAATTTGAAAGATGTCCAGGCAAGAGTGCAATTCATGCAACATGAAGAATTTATTTTTGTTCTTTTCATTATATATATATATATATATATATTTTGGGATTTTCTGAAAAACACGCCTTAGATTAGGTCGTTACTCTCGCAAAAGACGCCCTCGGAGGTGGCGTTAATTGGAAAAAGATTTTTGAAATTTGTTTAGAAAACGACCTTCCCAGAGGCGTTATTTGTTAAAGAAACGACTGTAAGAGAGGCGTGAATTAACATGAACGCGCCTTGAACAAAGGCGTTAATTTTATTCTTCCCAAATTGGGCTGATAAAGCCATTAAGGTGGTGGGCCCTACTTGGTCATCATCTAAGATCCATTAACCTTTCTTGAATAATTAAAACTGGGATTGGCGTGCATATAATCAAACTTATACACAAGATTTCGTGCAGCGCATTCTCTTTGGTTTGTCTCGACCATTCTGCTGGCTCATGACTTTTCCAAAAATAAAGAGAAGATATAAGGAAGCTCACAAAAGATTCAGAGATGCCTGAGGCAAAGCTACCTCCCCTACCCTATGCCTGTTGGGGTTCGGTCTTTGGCGTAGGGACGTTTTGTTGCCTTTTGCCTCTTTTTCATATTGCATGCATACGCCCAAGGTTTTCCTTGCGGGGACTTTGCCCTCTTGACATGCTTTTCTTTTCACCATTTGACTTTCACTTTAGAATTGATTTGCATTGATGAACAACCTAATTGTACTTGGGCTTTTGTGGCATTTGTTCCCCTTTGGGCCCTGACTTCCTCCTACTAGGGCGGCGGATAGGCTTGGCGTGTCTACCTCGAGACCTCCCTTCCTCCCTTGTGGGCCGAAGAAGAAAAGAATGGATATCGTCTTTCGCCTTTAGTCCAGTTTCGACTTTCCATCAGATTTTGCACTGCTTGAGCTCAAGAGTAAAGTGTGTAGTGTGTGCGGGGTCAACTCCCATTTTAAATTAGCAAGACTGATGAATGGATTCGGAATTTTGACCTTTCGGACCGTGGAACCTTGTATGCCATGTCAACCCAAAAGGAAAACCATGAAAGAAAGCTTTTTTTGTTTTGATTTTGAAAATATTTGATTTTTTTTTTTGGGAGATTTCTATTTTCTTTGGATTTTATGAAGTTTTCTAATTTTTGTTTGGATTTTTGTTCAGGGGTAATATTTCTTGAGATACAAACCATTCCATGGGTGAGTTAATTCTTCTCTTCAGCATTAACCAGTTTATAAGCATTGCCAGGATAAACATTTTTTATGACGAACGGCCCTTCCCAATTTGGTTGGAGCTTTGAACGAGGGCCACCGGGTTTTAAAAAAATTCTTTTGATCACCATTTCACCGACCTTAAATTTTCTCTCAATTACCTTCTTTTGATAAAAACGTGAGAGCCTGTTTTGATAAACGCGCGCATGCTCAGTGGCGACCAGACGCTTCTCATCAAGGAGTTCCAACTGGGCAAGGAGTGAATCACGACGCTCCTCGATAGAGAGCTCCTTGTCCAATTGTACCCGCAGAGAGGGAATAAGAATCTCATAAGGGACTACTGGCTCCATTCCATAAGTAAGGGCGAAAGGAGTTTACCCAGTGGGAGTTCGAATGGAAGTGCGGTAGGCCCAAAGAGCTTCAACCAGCTTGTCTGGCCAGTCCGCAAATTTATTAGCCTCACACGTCTTCTGAACAATTTTGATCAAGGTTTTATTAGTGGCCTCTGCTTGGCCATTGCCCTGCGGATAATAGGGAGAAGAATGATGCAATGCAATGTTGTACCTGTTGCAGAGATCCTTGAGATCTTGAGAGATAAATTGCGGTCCATTGTCGGTGACGATGGTATTCGGGATGCCGAACCTTGTGATGATGTTCTTCATGATAAATTTGCAGACGGTTGACGCTTTAATTTCCACGTAAGCTTCTGCTTCCGCCCACTTGGTGAAGTACTCCGTTGCCGTCAGGATGAACGACTTTTGCTTTGTGAGGAGATTCGAGTCACCAAGAGGTCCAATGATGTCAAAAGCCCACATGGAAAAAGGCCATGGGGAGGACGTAGGATGGAGTGAAGAAGCAGGAGAATGAATCTTGTCGGCGTGCAGTTGGCACTTAACACACCTTCGAACATAGATAGAACAATCCTCTTCTAGAGTGGGCCAATAGAAACCTAGTCTAAGAATCTTCTTAGCTAGCATCTGGCTATTCACATGACCACCACACACTCCTGAATGCGCCTCTTCCACAACTTTCCAAGATTCATCATCATCGAGGCATCTTAATAAAACACCGGTGAGCCCTCTTCTGTAGAGCACACCTCCAACCAAAACATAACGCTGAGCCACTCTTCTGATTGCTTTCTTTTCTTCTACAGTGGCTTCCTCAGGATAGGACTGATCATTACAGTATCTGGCAATCTCATAATACCACGGCTTTTCTTCGTCAGCAACTCTTCTTGCCAATCCAATAGCATGACTTCCTTACCTTCAAGAGCTTCTTTCCGTCTAACTTTCTCAAGCACCTGATCCCTAATATCGAGAAAAGCACGATCCTTAATAGCTGGAGTATCACGCTGATGAATCAGGGGGACATGAAAATCACGCTCAGGAGGGAAGACTAAAGCGGAAGCTAAAGAAGCAAGTGCGTCAGCCAAGATGTTCTGGCTACGCGGGACATGAACGAAGATCAATTTAGTGAAGAGTTTGGCGTAAGCTGAAGCGAGTTCCTGGTAGGGCTTGAGCTTAGGATTGATGGTGCGGCACTTGACCAACACCTGGCGTAGAATAAGCTGACTGTCACCGACAATTCACAAATGAGTGACACCATATTGATGAGCGGTTTTAAGACCGGCCAAAAGGGCTTCATACTCGGCTATGTTATTGGTGACGGGAAAAGTGAGCCGAGCAGCAAATGGAATGGTGACCCCTTCAGGTGTTAAAAGAACCATGCCGATCTCTCTTCCTTGAGAATTAAGAGCTCCATCAAAATGTAATGTCCACATAGGATCGTGGGGTTGATTGATGGACATTAGTTCTTCATCTGGGAACTCTGAATTGACAGGATCAAAGCGGGGGAGAGGGTGATGTGCAAGATGTTCGGCAATGGCATAACCTTTGATAGCTTTTTGCTGAATGTAAGTGATGTCAAATTGAGAAAGGAAGCTTTGCCAGCGTGCTAATCGATCAGTGAGGACAGCTTTTTCAAAGAGGAATTTAATTGGGTTCATGCGAGCAATGAGGTGAACCTCGTGAGCTAGGAAATAGTGTTTTAATTTCTGAACTACCCAAACCAAAGCTGCACAAGTCTTTTCCATGGCTGAGTACCTCTGCTCACAGGGGTTAAGAAGTTTAGACAAGTAGTACGCTGCCCTCTCCTTACCTTCCTCATCCACTTGAGCTAAGACAGCGCCTACAGAGTCATCCAGGATAGAAACATAAAGAACAAGTGGTTTGCCTGGAATTGGCGGCCTCAGGACAGAGGATTGGCCAAATAATCCTTTAATCCGTCAAAGGCTGCCTGACACTTGTCATCCCAATTAAACTTGACTCCCGGCTTAGTAAGCTCGTAGAACGGCCTACATCTCTGCGAGTGCTGGGAGACGAAGCGGCGAATGAATTGCAACCTCCCGATTAATCCTCGAACTTCCTTCAAATTCTTGGGAGGAGGCATATCTCTGATGGCCCTTGCCTTGTTGGGATCAACTTCAATTCCCCTCTTACTGACAATGAAACCAAGCAATTTCCCTGAAGAAACGCCAAATACGCACTTCTTGGGGTTCATTTTCAATTGATATTCTCGTGATCTCTATAAAACCTTAGCCAGAACCCCAGGATGCTCAATCCTTGTCCTTGATTTCACAACCAGGTCATCCACATACACCTCGATATAAATATGAATCATGTCATGAAAAATTACCATCATAGCCCTTTGATAAGTGGCTCCAGCATTCTTAAGTCCAAAGGGCATGACCACATAACAATAAGTGCCCCATGGTATAGTGAATGAAGTTTTCTCTTGATCTTCTTCAGCCAGACGAATCTGATTATAGCCTGAAAAGCCATCCATGAAAGAAAGAGTCTCAAATCCTGCTGTATTATCAATTAGCACATCAATATGAGGGAGGGGGAAGTCATCTTTAGGACACGCCCGGTTGAGGTCCCGGAAGTCTATGCAAATCTGAACTTTTCCATCTTTCTTCATAACCGGGACAATGTTAGCCACCCAATTGGGGTAGAGGACGACTCTAACAAATCGAGCCTTATGGAGCTTATCGACCTCTTCCTTCATCTTCAAGGCCATATTAGGGTGGAAATGCCTCAACCGTTGTTTGACCGGGACAGACCCTGGCTTGAGTGTAAGATGGTGTTCAACGAGCGCAGGGTCTAATCCTGGCATATCTTCATAACTCCAAGCAAACGTGTCTTTGTATTCTTGAAGAACTAAAATGAGCGCCTCCTCTTCGGAGGGCGGCAAATTCTTGCTAATGAGGACAATCCTAGGGTCTTCCTCGGTGCCCAGATTAATTTCTTTGGTAGGTTCTTCTACTGAGGCTGATGGTTCGTCGAATCTTCTCATTCCACTAGCAAAAGCATCAGCCTCGTCCTCATATTCTTCATAATTTTCATCCCCCTCTTCAATAGGGTCTCATCATTCATAATTTCATAAACGCCCAAACCCTCATAAGAAGCAACAACATCTTCATATTCTAACTCTGGCAGGATAATCGGATCTTCCACAAACTCAGGGAGAGCTAAACAAGCTTGGCATCTGATGGCCAATTCCAACAAAAATCTGCGAGGAATCTGCTTACCCTTGGCCTTCTTGTGTGAATCTACCCCATGAATTTTATTAAAAGAAGAAGAGGAGACGAAGAAGCAGAGCAACTAGGCTGCTTAGAAAGGAAAGAAGGAGGTGAAAAAGTGGATACAGGAGGTGATACAGAGGAGGACCCCTCACCAAAGGGGGAGAAAAGACTTACCAAGGAATCTTGGAAGAGCGGCCCCTGGGTCGGGACGCACTCGGGAGAAAGATAGGAGGTCTCCTCAACAGAAATGGAGGATTGGAAAGTTGGAAAATCGGCGTTTTTTTTCATTTTTATCTTTTTCTTCATTTTTATTTTCTTTTTCAAGTAGAAAGCAATGTGAAGGGAGAATAGCAGGGTGAGTGGAAATTGCAAGATCAGAGAAAGCTTCAATTAGTGATGGCCCACGTGGGGGCGAGATGGAGAGTGTGGAAAATCGCTCGCGGAGCGAAGAGGAATCGGGAGGGAAATCTGAATTGAGTCAGGAGACAAGTTGATTATGATCGGTGGTGGTCGTGGCACGTGACCAAACCAACGGGAATATAAAGAAGCCAGCAAAGATGGATGCACAGAAGTGAGGGAAAAAAGGCCGGCCCACAGCCTATCCACGGTAAAACCTTCTTCAAAGGGGATATCTGGCTCCCCTGTATCTGTAAAGTCACTTAGCAACTGCCTTTTGTTTGCAATCACAGCTGGCATCTCAATCAGTTCTTGAATCAGTGGCGGCCATTCCGGATCTGTCGGCATGAACAGGCGGCTTAAAGAAATGGTAATGTCATTCAGGTCGAACCACCTGTACCAATCACATTCCGGATCGTCCATTTTCCTTCTTTTGTCCGGCCTTAAAGACTCCAGGGCCTTGTAGGTAGCCAGCGGTGCAATATGACGAGCAAACTGTCTGGCGTGAACATCCTGACAATCCAGCAATGAAGTAATCATAGTCGTCCGCTCATCATTATGAATGCCACCCGTGACAAAATGTGTCTTTAATGTCCAGGTGAGTGGCTGGCGATCTGGCTTTAAAGTAGAAGTCATAAAAGCCCATGGCTCTTCTTCATTTTTACCGGGCCTTTTATAGCCCAAGCCGCCTCGTACAAGCAACTTCTGTGGCTTAATGGGCCTAATCCTGCCCTGACAATTGGCGCCCAGGCCCTTGCCGTCTTGATATCCCATTTTCAACAGAATGTTCCAACCAGGGGTGTTAATCATATTCTTTTTCTTCTTCCCCTTGAAGGTAGGGGCGTCATAGCAACTGTGGTGACGGTCTCAGACGGCCTCGGTTGCGAACAAGGGACGTCCAACACAGACAAAAGTGGCTTGTTGGCTGGCCAAATGGAAGGAACTGATGAAGCTGCATGAATATCTTCCTCTGGCAGGATCGGCATACTGGTCACCTTGATAATGCGGCCCTTGTGGGGGAATTTAATGCACTGATGATTTGTGGATGGCACCGCATCAAGCTGCTGTATGTAGGGGCGGCCCAGAATGCCGTTAAATGTTGGATCCATGTCCAAGATGTGAAAATCTGCTGTTATGGAAGCCGGACCCAAACTTACTTTTAAAGTGATCATGCCTAGAGGAGGCTTCTTGGTATTATCATAGGCAGTGACAGTTATAGTGGATGGCCGAATTTGATCTTCCAGAATACCACACAGCTTTAAAGTGCTTGGTGGTAAAACATTGATGGATGCCCCAGTATCCACCAAACACTGCTTGACAGCCACTTTGTTGATGTCGACTGTGATACAAAGAGCATATTTTCTTGCCTGAAGAGGTGCTAGTTCATGCTCATGGAAGGTGATTGCCGGCTGACTGCTAGCAGGTGTCAAGACTGTAACTATTTGCTCGACCGGAATGTCTTCGTTGACCATGACCTTCTGCAAATATTCCTTTAATGCCAGCTGATGAGTGGTGGACCGTTTGATTAATTCAAGAATAGAAATCCTGGCGGGAGTGCGGTCCAAGTGTTTTAACAGATCATACTGCGTTCCTGGCACTGATTCTTGTTCCTGTTCCTGCTCTTGCGGCCCCTGCACGGGCCCTAGCTCTCTCTGCGGGAAAATACGGTGGAACATCCGTCCACTACGGAGCGGCGCCACGCCTTGACGTGCCTCTGTCAGGGCAAAAATAGGAGGAGGGTCGGAAGAAGAAGATGGAATGTTGGTAGCAGAGACCCCGCTGGGGGAAATCAAAGGGGAATTCAATGAAAAGGATGCCCCTGTAGGAGGCACGGTAGTGGTTTTTAACAAAGATGCCCCCGCGGGAGGCATGGGAGAAGTATTTGACGAAGACGCCCGCGCAGGAGGCGTGGGAGAAGAGAGGGATACCCGAATGCGAGGAGCATTAGTGGGTGGTGGAATAAGGAGAGATCGGGGCACAAAAGGCGGTTGCACTGATGATGGAGGTACCCTTGCTGGTGGGGGAGTAGTGGTGGCGGGTGTTACCGGTGCCGACGGTGAGCGAAGCAAGAGCGACCTGGACGGCGCGGGTGTGGGATTGGTGATGGATGAAGGAGTGGCAGGTTGCGGGGGTGGCAAGCGGGTAAGAAGAGAGCGAGCCGGCGAGGCTGTGGAATTGATAGGGGTAGATGGGTTGACGGGGCGTAAAAGAGAACGTCCTGATTGAAGATTGACAGAAGAAGAAGGAGGGGTGCGCAAAAGGCGCGGGATTTGATTTTGAGTTGGATCATGGTGAAATGCCCCGACAGAGGCGTTTTCTTCGTGCCATCCCTGCCCTCTCTCCACCTCGTAGAGAGACGTGACAGGGTTCACGTGCTGATTAGGAGCGTGCTCCGGCAATGGATTACGGACGATCCCCATATCCTGCTGGGGTGCTGGAGCTTGCTGTGGCTGAACTTGCTGCGGAGCTGGCTGCTGTTGTTGCTGATTTTGCTGTTGCCGAGGAGGCCTTCTTTCTTTCATGGTGGCGATGACTTGCCTCATTTCATCCCAATTAATGCCACCCTGGTCATTTAAATCATAAATATGATCTCTAAAATGGAAACAACGATCAAGGTTGTGACCAGGGGCGCGGTGAAAAGCGCAGTAACGGGATGTGTCAACATTGGCGGGCCACACCGTTCTTTCTTTTGGTAGGACGAGCAGGTTGGAAGCCATCAAAGCATTAAAAATATCAGGGAGACTCTCTGGGAGCGGCGGATAATGGGCCCTCTTGGGGCCAAGCGGTGGTCTCCGTTGTTGTTGGCCATAGTTGGTAGGCGGAGGGACTTGATGGTATTGTGGTGGTGCTGGAGGGTCGATGCGGGGCGCTTGGCTTGGTGATGGAGCAAAAGCAGGTTGGGGTGCGAAGTGGTGTTGTGGAGCAGAGGCAAAATGGGGGTTTTGTTGTGGAGGTGGCGGAGGTCGTGGGTTTGATTGGTGGTGGGGGTGGCCAACTACGCCAACCTGCTCATTTGTGACAGTGCCCTCGGTCGTGGGCCCGCTGTTGACATTTGTATTCTTTTTAAATAGCCGAGGCTTCGGCTCAAACATGCCCATGATGGGCGAGTCCTTCATTTGTGTTTGTATATAACGAGCTCTTTCATAGAGCTCTTCCATAGTTGTCAGCCGATTCATGGCCAAAATATGCCGGAATTGAGGAGTTGCGTTAGAAATAACCATTTTCACTTGCTCCTGTTCCGACAAAGTGTCCTTCAATTTCTCGGCCATAGACCGCCAGCTATCAGCAAATACGATGAAGTCCTCCTCGGGCTTCATTTTCTCAGCGACTAGATCTGTAACAGAAAGGGAAGGTCCCACCCGGTCTCTGTACTTTTGCAAGAATTTTCTTTGAATAGCATCAAAATCGCCGGCCTCAGCTGGCTCCATAGAATAAAACCATTCGAGGGCGGGTCCCTCAAGAGATCTCCTGAATAAGTAGGCCAGGGAGGCCTTATTGTCTTGCCAGAAGGAAGTCTCATATCGGAAATCCTTTAAATGAATGAATGGGTTGCCCGTCCCATTATATCGCCGAAAATTCGGCATTTCAGAAGGTGGTAAATGGAACACCGGCAACGTAGGAAGAGAAATTTCCGGAGCATTCTTAGTCGCTGTAGCCTTCTTGAGCTGCTCCTCCATGCTGGCCAGCTTCTGAAGCAAGAGAGTGTTGGTATCGGGCTCGACCGAGGCCTGATTCTGAACAAAGGAATGCGGTATAGGCGTTCGTAGAATCCGAGGAGGTTGAGAAGATTGATGCCTAACCGCTGAATAGCTCGCCTGCTGGGCCGGCATGGCCGCAGTAGGCGTTTGTGGACGAGAGGAGGGGGGATGCAAGACCGCCTGGTCATTAACAATCTGATGGCCACTCACGGCCGGAGGGGGATTAGAGGAAGACGAAGGGACGATTTCCCCTTCAAAGCGGCCTGAATGGCTTGCCGCTGGGAGTCATCCAACTAGGAGAGAGCTTGGATCAAATCTGTGACATTAATGGATGGGGAAGGGTTCCCGAAGTGTTGGAAGATGGAACTTGAGACGAAGGGTCCGCCTCATGAACAGTGGTATCAGCCACATGAACTTGTGAGTAATGAGGATGAGGAGGGAGATAGTTTCCCTCATAATAAACCGAGTCTTGGAAAGGGTCACCATATTGACCAAATACGTTCTCATCCTCATCATCATAAGAGTACCCGTGGCCCGACATGTTGATGATTTTACCTGAACGGAGTTTCATTCTTAAAAGAGAGGATGTTTAATGAAGGAATTACCACAAAAAAGGCACTTTAATCAAACCAATTCAATCAAGTCAACCCAACCAAGTTATGCAAACAATGTTGGAAAGCACGGAAGATTTTAATGTTTGGATGTTTGAGATTAAAGTGGATTATTTGTGAATAGTTCGCTCTTTTGCCAAATGAAACCTAGTTTGATCCAAGTGTGTCCTCCGGGTCAACTAGGTTTTCTCTCTCTTCACCAACGAATAGGATATCTAAACTCCGGGTACTTCGAGGGTACAACCAGCCCGGCGTCCGTGAGGGAATCCACGGGTGCGGGGACTTATGGAGGTCTTGGAAAAGGGATTTCCGGTCCAAAGAGACGGAATGCTCAATGGAGGGTTGTCCCGATTCCAAGAAAGGTGTGTGGAATCCTAGGCTAGAGAGAGGAGGTCTCTCAACCAAAAAAACCCACAAATATGTTGAAGCAAATATAAATCACAGCAATATATCAAGACATATCAATATGACAAGCAGTGAATCACAAATAAGGCAGTAAGCGGCATGCTGTGAGAAACTCAGAAAAGACACGACCTGGAACAGGCCGTTACCAACTTAGCATGAAAAACACGACTTGAGGGGGGTCGCTACCAAGACAAGAAACGGCAGCGTGGCTGTCGTGAATCTCTGTGATGGGCTCACAGGCAGAAGAAAAATCACGCCTTAGAGTTAGGCGCTTCCATGAAAGGACGCCTCCACTGGAGGGCGTCAAATGAATAAGACACGCCCCAACGACAGGTGTCAGTATGAAATAAAACGCCCTGGATGGGGGCGTGACTTCTCAGACAGTGCAAGATTAAGGCAGGGAAAATTAATGAAACGCCCTGATGATAGGCGCTAAAAATAAACGACACGCCCTGGGGTGGGGCGTGAATTCTCAGACAGTGCAAGATAGCATGAATAAGGCAGGAAAATTAATGAAAACGCCATGATGACAGGCGCTAAAAATAAATGACACGCCCTGGGGTGGGGCGTGAATTCTCAGACAGTGCAAGGTAATATGAATAAGGCAGGAAAAAGTAATGAAAACGCCCTGATGACAGGCGCTAAAAATAAATGACACGCCCTGGGGTGGGGCGTGAATTCTCAGACAAAATAATTAAACGGCAAAGCAACAGGAGATATGCAAAAGACGCCCACCGCAGGAGGCGTTAATCAACTAAAACACGCCCTTGAGAAGGGCGTGAAATCCAAACACGCCCTCGTGGAAGGCGTTAATTAGGGGAGATATGCAAACACGAACTGGCTGATCCCGGAGTGTGCAGAGTGCACAGTGAAAGGTGGAGGGTGCCCGAGGGGCATAAAGGAAAGGGTACCGAGGGTACCAAGGGGAAAGGGCACACGTGGGTGCCAATGGGGAAAGGGCACACGAGGGTGCCAAGGGAGATGGTAATCAAAAGAAAACAGTGGAAGTCCCACCGTGATCACCAATTTGTAGATTGGATTAAGATCCACACTTGGGAATTAAAAATGTAACAATGAATAAAATAAAATGCATAAGATGCAATAAAAATAGCACGAGGTGCTAATGTGGAGATGATGTGATCGCCAGAGACACGAGGGTCCCAAGAGGAGATGAGAACGGGGAAGGGATCGCACTTACCTGGTGGAAATGGAAACGCGGGATGATGTAGAGTTCTTCCTCCTTCTTCAATCGGCCGGCCGAAGAGAAGGGTTCTCTTTTTTTTTTGATTACCTTGCAAGACAGACAGTAAAAACAAACAAGAAGAGAGGGATCAGCCAAAGTGCAGTAGTATCTATCCAAATAGACGTGTAATAATGAAAGAAAGAAAGGCACATGCGCACCTTATTTTTTTGTTGTTTTTAAACCCCTCAAGAAGACTTAAGGGAAGGGAGAGTATGATGATAAAAAAAAAGACAACTAAGATGTGAACACAGGCGAAGGGTGAACAGATGTGAATGAATGGAGGGATGATACCTAAGACACGAACGAAATAACACACAACAGATAAAAATATGAAAACCCGGCTGTCCCTGACGACAGTAAAGGGGAAAACCGAATGAGTATGGTGATGGAAGTAGATGGATGAAGCAGGATGCAGCCCAACGGAGGATGCAGAGGATGCAGCAGGCGTACTGGATGATCAATCTCCTGAGTGCTTAACCCTCTGAATGCTTTTTCCTTCGAGTGCTTCCTTTGGATTGCTTAACCTTTTACCCGATCGATCAAGGCTTCATCTTATAATGCTTCAAGCGGATGTGATCAAACCAAGGAAAGATAAGAACGGGCAGTGAGGCATCCAGGGAAGGATCAAGATCGAGCAAGAGTCCCATGGATGGTAGGGAGCTGTGAGGGAAAGATGGAAAAAGGAAGGACTCTGGGGTGAAACACGACTCATGCCAGGGCGTCGATTCATGAATTGACGACCTGCCACAGGACGTTTCTTGAAACACGACCTAAAGAAGGTCGTTTCTTCCTGGATTTAAAATTGGAAATAAAACTTTCTTTGTTTAAAAATTAAGGGAACACGCCTGAGGTAACGGCGTTTATTAAAAACACGCCCTGAGGAAGGACGTTTCTCATAAAATACTTTTAATTTTGAAAGTAGATAATTCCAGAAATTAACGGATAATACCAGGAATTGACGCCCTCACTTGTGGTCGTCCCTTCTTTTGAAAACGCCCTATGACAGGTCGCTACTTAAAACGCGCCCTACTTCAGGTCGTGAATCACAAAAAAAAGCAAATGCAACGAAAAACCCACAAAAAAACTTAATATTATGGAAATATTGAAATTCACTTTGGGGCGTCAACATAGTAACATGAGATTTAATCAACAAAGCGTCAATTTTGGCGTGTCTACAGGGGGTTCTTGTGGGAGCAGTGGAAGAGGGAAACGAAGAAAACTCGGAGTAGGTGCATATTCAAAATCTTCATAAATTTCATCATGTGCCATTTCTAATTCTTTATAATCATCAAGTTCAAATGGATGCCGTGGTGGAGGCGTGTTGATGAGTGGAGATGGTGTATATTGACATGAAGGATTTTGTGGATGTGAATGCGGAGGCGGAGGGCCATATGAATGAGTGTACTTAATGAATGGTGGGTGGATAACATCCACTTGATCGCTAATATTTGGAAGAACTTCTTGCTCACTCATATTCTCAATGCCATATTCATCTCTTCTCTCCTTCCAATCCTTCTCCATTTTAGTGATTTTATCCATGAAAGCATGAAGGGGATTGACTTGAAGAGGAGGCGGAGGCGGTCGTAGACTTGTGACCCTCTTTAATTGTTCCTCTATTTGATCAATTTTATCAATGATAGCTTGTTGGAGAGGTGTGACTTGTGAAGTTGAGAGTCAGATTTGAGACCTTGGAGGGGCGGCTTGATATGGAGGCCGTGAAGGAGAAAGGGAGTGAGGTTTGCCCATGGAATGACCCGGTCGAACTGGGGTACGAGGGACATCCATATTTTGGGGCCGTGAGGGATGCTGAAATGAGGGAGGCGGTTGGCCCATTTGGTTCTTAACAGGAGCAGCATGAGGACCACCTATAGTGCATGGATGACCCAGGGGAGAGGGAGAGGTAGATCCCCTCTTAATGACAGCCTGGATGGCTTCAAGTTGTTGAGGGGTAAGGGAGTCAATGTGAGGAGCTAGGACATCTAAGGCATAGGGGGTACTAATGGAGGGGGAAGCTCACCTGGCAGTGGCCTGTACTCCCTGTGAGGACTCATAAGAAGGACCATCGTCCATGGCACGGATCCCTGGCTTGCCCTAGTAGCCCTGGCCCGGATTATACTCTCCATAAGATTCATGACCTGGGTCATGCATTTGGGGCTCATAGCTGAAGGCCTCGGCCTCGAAAGCATCGTAATTATATTCTGTCATCTGTAACACCTTTTTGGAACGTAATAACATACACCAACAAACAAATGATAGAGGTTAACACACAAGTTGATGCTTTACGTCCTCTTTTTTATTTTTCTTTATTTTTATTTTTTTTCTTTTCACAAACTAGAAGTTCACACAAAAGGTAGGACCCTAGTTAGAATTTCGGCCACCGCCGTGCCAACTAAGGTCACTCGTCTCACCATGAATGGGTTGACTATCTCCAGGGAACTTCAATAGTACAACCAGCCCAGTGAACGAAGAGGGAATCCTTCGTTGTCGAGGACTTACGGAGGTCCCGATGGAGGAAATCCTAGTCCGTTGAGAGGAATTCCCAACGGAGAGTCCTTCCTTCACCAAGAGAGGGTAACCTAGAAAAGTGAAATAAAGGGGAAGATGGTATGCAATGCAATGCTGAATTTAACAAGAGATATGTAAATAGACAAGAAATATATATAACAAAAGAGATTGAACAAACATAACAATGCTCCTTTTTCGTAATGACGCGAATCTCTTAAAATCTCACAAGGGACCGTGAGGTAATGCACGTAATACATGAGGGATGAAACTAGAATGACAAGAGTGCTACTGGGAGCACGAATGTAGTGCACAGGCGCAATCAGGAGGTGCACACGCGGGTGCCAGGTGGAGGGGCACACGTGGGTGACGAAAATATATGGGTAACCAAAGAAAATGAAAAGAAGTCCCACCGTGATCGCAAAGAGATGTGGACGACGAAATCATGGAGATGAGAGAGCAGTTTCTCTCTTTTTGAATGCGTTACTGGGTGATATAGGAAAGGTGGTGGAAAAAATGACCTGATCTATATGCTCTCCCTGCCGTGGAAATGTGGCTGGTGGTGGACACTCAGGTGTGGGATCACACTCAATGGGGGGGAGATGGCTTGAAAGGCTCACTAGGGATCACCGCTGGGTCCCTATAAGCAACTAGATCCGACACATTGAAAGTAGAGCTTATACCATATTCCTCGGGCAGGTCCACAACATACGCATTGGATCCAACGCGTTTCAACACTCTAAATGGACCGGCTCCGCGAGCTTGCAATTTCTTTATGGTTCTAGAGGGAAACGGTTCAGGTCTAACCCTGATCATGACATAATCACCCTCTTGGAACTCACGGTGGTGTCTATGGGCATCGGCTAACTCCTTATACTATGCATTGCTGGCCTCAATGTGACGATGGATGTCGTCATGCAAACTCTTAACATGCCTAGCAAAAGACTCGGCAGACTC
The DNA here is from genome assembly GCA_022559845.1 of Amorphophallus konjac. Classification (NCBI taxonomy): domain Eukaryota; kingdom Viridiplantae; phylum Streptophyta; class Magnoliopsida; order Alismatales; family Araceae; genus Amorphophallus; species Amorphophallus konjac. The sequence continues at coordinate 395,624,479 of CM040126.1, forward strand.
TGACACTCGTGCATGAATGGGCATGGGAACAAGATCCACTGGCTTCCTAGGCCTACGACTTGTGACAATCTCGAATGGACTCATACCGGTAGACCTATTTACCGAATCATTATATGCAAACTCTGCCAGTGGTAACACGAGATCCAAATCACCGACACGGTCCCTGACAAGACACCTCAAAAGGTCACCCAGGCTCCTATTGACCACCTCGGTCTGACCATCTGTCTGGGGATGATATGCAGTGGAAAACTTGAGGTGAGTACCCAACATATGCCACAGTGTCTTCCAAAAATAACTGGTGAACCTAACATCACGGCCAAACACTATGGTACGAGGCAACCCTAACTTGCACACCACATGAGTAAGAAAAATGCGGGCTACCCTCGAAGCATCCGAAGTCTTCGAGTAGGGAATGAAAAGAGCCATCTTCGAGAATCGGTCAACTACCACATAGACCGAGTCGTGCTTCCTAGAGGTACGTGGCAACCCCAAAACAAAATCCATGCTAACATCTTGCCACGGGGCATCAGGCACGGGAAGAGGTGTGTAGAGGCCCGAGCTGTGCTTCTTCATTTTGGCTGTAGCACATGTACATCACTGAGCTACAATGTGAGCAACATCTCTCTTCAAGCTCAGCCAATAGAATCTGTGCTCAACAGCCTCAATAGTCTTGTTCTGACAAAAATGGCCGGCTAGACCTCCCACATGTAGCTCCCAGACTAAGAAACCACGAACCAAAGTTCAGGGAACACAAAGCCTGCCTCATCGAAAGTGATACCCCTCCTGAAGCACATAATCATCATGGTCTCTCAAGGGTCCGGCCCGGAGAGTGGTATAGATCTGACCAAAGTCAGGACAGTCAACATAAGCCTCTCTCATCTTCTCTAGCCCTATGACCTCGGCACTCATGGTAGTCAGCAGACATGCACGCCGACTCAAGACATCAGCCACCTTGTTCTCCTCTCCAGCCATATGTTTAAGCACAGATGTGTACTGCTGGAGATACTCAACCCATCTACTGTGACGCGCATTAAGCTTCTTTTGGGAATGGAGGAACCTCAAAGCCTCATGATCGGAGTACAAGATAAACTCCTGATGTAAAAGATAGTGCCTTCAATGCCTAAGAGCCTGAACAACTGCGTAGAATTCTTTATCATAAGTGGAGTATCGCAGTTTCGCGTCATTCAACTTCTCACTGAAGTATGCGACCGGGTGGGCCTCCTGACTCAACACTCCTCCAATCCCTACACCCGACGCATCACAAGAGACTTCAAACACCTTCAAGAAATCTGACAATCGAAGGATCGGTGTCTGGGTCATGCGCTCCTTGATGTCCTTGAAGGCAGCAACATCGGCCTTCGTCCATACAAACATGCCCTTCCGAATACAGTCCGTGATCGGGGCAGTGAAGAAGCTAAATCCGCGAATGAAACGACGATAGAACGTCGCGAGGCCATGGAAGCAGCGGACATCATGGACCGTACGGGGTTTCGACCACTCAACAATGGCCCGGACCTTCTCCGGATCAGCAGAGACCCCAGTACTAGACACAATAAAATCCAAGAAGGTAAGCTGAGAAGTCATAAATGCACACTTCTGTGGGTTCACAAACAACTGCTCTCGCCTCAAAAGCAGACAAACATGCCGTAGATGGTCCAAGTGGTCCCCTTTGGTGCGACTGTAGATAAGGATATCATCAAAATATATAACCACAAAGACTCCAATGAATGGTCGAAGGACCTGATTCATTAGTCGCATGAAGGTGCTAGGGGCATTGGTCAACCCAAAGGGCATAACCAACCACTCATATAGACCATTCTTGGTCTTAAATGAGGTCTTCCACTCATCACCTGGCCTAATCCTCACCTGATGGTAGCCACTCTTAAGATCAATCTTTGAAAAGATAGTGGCACCTGCCATCATATCAAGCATATCATCAAGGCGGGGAATAGGGACCCTGTACTTCGCGGTGATCTTGTTGATGGCACGACTGTCAATACATATTCTCCATGTGCCATCTTTCTTTGGGGCGAGTAATGCGGGAATAGCACACGGACTTATGCTGTCCCGAACAGACCCTCTCTGCATCAGCTCATCGACCTGGCGGTTTAGCTCGGCATGTTCCGCAGAACTCATGCGATAGTGTGGGAGATTGGGTAATGAAGAGCCCGGAATCAGGTCGATAGCATGCTGAATATCCCGCATAGGTGGGAGTCCCTCGGGAAGCTCTTCGGGAATGATATCAGCAAACTCCTGCAGAATGTGAATGACATCGGGTGGGAGTTCACCCTCGGACTTTTTCTCCACCTCTCGGACCATGATAGCAAACACAGGTCTGCCCCTACTAGCCTCCCGCTCCATTTCTCGGGAGCTAATCATCATCAACCTCCTAGTCGAGGGCTCGCCTATGCCAGATGTAATGGTCATAGCCCGAGCTGGGGATGGGGTACTGGGTCCAGGGACGGAAGGCTCTGGAGTACTAGGACAAGTAGGACCCCTAACGGAAGGCCTCTTGGGCAGAGAAGGGTGGAGAATAATCCGCTGACCACCATGGTCGAAGGTACAGGTGTTCGACCGGCCATGGAGTGTGGCATCCCGATCAAATAAGCACGACCTACAAAGAATAATACTGCCCACCTCCATGGGGAAGACATCGCACCAGATCTCGTCACGGTAGGCATGGAACTGTAGTAGGACCAAACACCGCAGCTTGATCGGAATGGAGGTGGAATCCACCCAAGATACTCGATAGGGGCAAGGATGATCCACGAGAGTCAGACCAAGATGAGAGATAGTGCCCATGGAGATTGTATTGATACAACTCCCACTATCGATAATCACCTTACACACTTGTCCGCCCAGCCTGCAGTATGTATAAAATATGGTGGTCCGACGCCAGTCATCACTAGCCTGTGGCTGGGTGAGAATACACCTGACGACCCCAATCTGGGCATCATCTAGATGCTGAACCTCCTTACCATCATCCTCATTCTCAAAGAATTCATCAGCTAACTCTTGATCCGCCTCATAGCTGACGACCACAAGCTCGGAAGATGAGGTCTTCCCGACCTGTGTGTCCCCAATAACCTGAGATTGACGCGTGTGACACTGGTTGGCAAAATGGCCAAACCCATTGTAGTGAAAACACTGCTGCCGTGATCCACTAGGCTCCCTGATCAAAGGTCCCTTACCTTTATCCTCCCGACGGATAAGGGGTGAAGGCAATAAGGGACGGGCAAGAGGTTCGGGTGCCGGCGGACGGGCGATTGGTGCCGTGGGTTGTTGGGGATGAGGGAAGTCCCTCGGAGGTGGAGGGCGAGGCCTAGGGGTGAATGGCTCCTGAAGAGCGCGCTCCTGAGGATGAGCCATGGGGGCCCTCTGAGGATATGTGCCTGAAGAGCCACAGGGTTCGACACTACATAGAGGGAAGGGGCCCGACCCTTGGGTAGGCTCGAACTCGGCCTCGAATTGCTCCAATTAGTGAGTGACCTGATATGCTTGTTCCTAAGTGGTCACATTGCGACGAAAGAGTTCATATTGATATGAGGCCGTGGACCTCTTTGGAAGCGCGAGATGGTCATGGTGCTCTCTTCCGTCACTCCACACCACAAATAGTACTCATCAAACTCGACAGTGTACTCAGTGATGGACCGGCTCCCCTAGGTGAGACTTTGCCATTTGTCTATGAGACGTTGGCGATATGTGGCAGGGAGGTACTTCTACCTCAATTTGGTTTTCATCTCATCCCAAGTACCAACATGGGGTTGACGTCGCTGCATTAACATGCTCTCCACATTGGTCCAATAAGTTTGGGCCTGTCCATGCAACTTCATCTTCACCAACCGAACTCTTCGATGGTCTGTCATCTCAAACCACTCGAAGTATCGGTCCATGCCGGCCTCCCAATCTAAATAGACCTTCGGGTCCAGAGACCCGTCAAATAGGAGAGGGTCCGCACGCAAGTTCCTAAGAACGTGGTCGTCGTCATCATCATGATTCTGTCGTTGGTTTTGACGACCGTAACCCTCAAGTTCATTATCGGAGGCGTAATCATCCACCTCGTGCACTTGCTGCCTCCTATCATTTGCCCCTTGAGTCCTTGGAGCAACAGGTTGCTGAACCGGCTCTTGTTGGCCATTTGTCGACGCGGGTTGCGCCGCCACTGGGGCCCTCTCGAGGACAGCTATTCTCCCCATAAGACCCTGAATGGACTGGTCCGATGCTTCGGCCCGATCCTCTAGGGCTTTCATCCTCCCTTCTAGACGCGTTCCTACGCCATCTAGACGCGTACTAAGGCCATCATACGCGTATCGAGATGATTTATGAGGCCTCAGAACATCTCTACCATCGAGGGCTCATCGGAACTACGGGCTCAGGGATCCGCCATAGGTGGTGGTGGCGAATATTGGGTGCCTCGATGGGTGGGCATGCAACTGACACACTGACTGGGGGTACACAGACTAAAGCAAACATAGACTAATGCAAAGATAATGCACCTAGACTTAACCAATATCCGGTACTTGGTGGAGTCCGGGGATCCGAAGATCCTCTCACGCGAGTGAATCACCTCCCCGATAGGTATAACCTAACGGTCGGGTGACACCTTTTTATATACTGGGTTATTGGGATGAAATGCGACCCAAAAACACACTTTTTTTGTTTTAAAATAATGATGATCCTAAACTTGACTTAGACCGTGCAAAGACTTATGCAACGACTACCCTAGACTCAACCTGGCTCTGATACCAAACTGATGCGGGACAGACAGAGGGACCGACTCCAAGTGATGCGAACCTCAGACTCTAGATAGAGACACAACCAGGGACACATGAACACTAGAGGCACCTTGGTTCAACACTAAGAGATCCTATGGGCTATACGTCGCTGACAGAAACACAAGCTCACTCGTCATCCCAAGCGAGGGATAGCGTGGATCCGTGCGGTTGAGAAATCGGCAGAGTCAAGGGTGGTTGACTCACTTCCGTGCTTGGATCAAGTCACGGGACGGGTCACTCTCTCGCTCATAGCGGTGACATGAACTCACGGGCTAGATTCCTAACGCACTCAGCAACGGCATAAGATCGTATACTAAATAAGCAAAATACCAAGAAGTTGAGATCGTTACCTCCACGCACCCGACGTGGGGAAGACAACCCCGGCCAAATCCGTACTCCCGGTTAACAATTCTCACTGCGGTACAAATTTTTGACCCACTCCACGCAGGGAGGTAACAGGTCTCATGTGGGGCCTAGGAGTATCAAGAATTGGGTTGACGGGCAGCATCTTGGGTCGCTTCGTCGGTGCCGAAGCCGCAATTTGGTGCTGTCCGGACGGCGCATTCGACAGGTCTGTGGGGCCCACTTACTGCTCGATCCTCCGGATCTGGCGGGGTGGGTCCCGTTGTGAGTGGGGCACCTGGAGGGGTGATCCCCTAGATGGCGGCCAGACTGGAACACCGGGCGGTGGTCGATCGGCTCCGATCTCCAAGTGTTGGAGTTGCTGCCCACGGATCTGAAACTCTGTTTCAAACCCGCGCGCTCCAGCGACAAAGCTCCCTGCGACCAGCACCAACGTCGGATCGGCGCGAAACCTGTGCCGTTGGAAAGCTAACTCAAAATCCTTCGACCCTCTGTTGTTTCGGGAATTTTGTTGGGGCCATAATTTTTATGGCAGATTTTTTAACAAGGCTATTCTCAGTCTCAGATCTAGTGAGGCAGACTGAGATCTGACTGAGAACAGGCGTTGACCATGATGTAGACCTCCGATCTGGGTGTTGAGTTCTTCATAAAAGTTGTAGAGGGGAGAGTGGGGAAGATGGGGATATTTGTTTTGGAAATTAAGTATTTTCTAACGCTGGGTGGTCGGATCTGGACAGTAGGGACAGAGCTGATTTTGGGATCTGACAGTGATTTTTAGAAAATATAAACGAGATCCTAAATTCACAAGAACATTCGTGGAAGAGGAATTAGGTGCACAGAACTCCCAATAAAAATTACAACTCGTTCATACATGGGGAAGGTGGGTTCATGGATGAACTACCAAGTTTCTGTGACAGAAGACAGAACCCTAGTAGATCTGGAGGGTGGGGAAACACAAGATGGGAAAAATGGAAAATAAGGGCTATAAAATTGGAGAATTTTTATGGGATGTGATATTGACCTCCAAAACTCACCCTCAAAAATTGGAATCCAAAAGGTCACGAGGTTGAGCGTAGAAATTCGGGAAGAGCCTACTGTCACGTGATCAGTAGAAAATCGACGAAGGCGATGGCGGTGCAACGGCGGCTCGATGGCAGCGGTGACGAACTCCACACCAGATAGATGAGACTTCACACCTCAGAACACAGCCTTCCCAACTACAAGAAGAGGAGAGGAGAGAGGGGCGGCCCTTGAGCTCCAACAAAATTCTGAATTTTATGCATTAATTCTAATCAAAATTGAAATACAAGGGTCTTATAGAAAATGCAAAAAGGCTAGTTCTACCCCTAGATGTAGAATTGGGGAGGGGTAAATGGGGGAGTTTAATTTTATTTCTCCCATATGGTTTGGACCAAATAAAATAAAAATACAAACCTATTAAACTATAATATATATGGGGCGCCCCCTTGACTAGATGGCCTCCTTCTTGGACTTTTTTCATCCTTTGTCCCCCCTTGGTCCAACTCTTCTAGAAGCCCACCTTGGAGGGTTGACTGACCCCACATGGGCCCAAGAGCTGAGGTGGATCAATGGGAGACGGGATGGGGGGCCCGCGGGACCCAGGTGGTCCCATTTTACAAATAAACCCAATCTACTATCCATATTACAATCCAAATAAAACCAAAAAAACATTACACACAAATAAATCTCAATAAATATGATAAATACTGAGACTGAAGGGGGAGACTCTAGACTGTCTCCGAGCCAGATGGAAGCCGATGTAGCTCGAGTGGTGCTCCGCGTACGGCACGGACGGCTCGCCGGTTCGTGCTTCTCGCTCGCTCTGGTGTCCGCACTAATTCTTCCCGGGTGGGAGAAACTCGACCCTATCGAGTAAGCGTCTGCATCGCTCTGGTAGCGCTCCAGTAGGTCCTGATCTATCCTCTACAACTCTCCACGGGTGATCCAAGTATCCTCGGTGGCGGGTCGCCCTCTCCATCGCACTAGGTAGCGTGGGTAGGATCAACTCCTGGTAATAGTCACCTGCTCATCCAGTATATGATCTATATGCTCTCGCTGCCGTAAAAATGTGGCTGGTGGTGGACACTCAAGTGTGGGATCACTCTCAATGAGGGGAGATGGCTCGAAAGGCTCACTAGGGATCACCACTGGGTCCTTATAAGTAACTAGATCCTACACATTGAAAGTAGAGCTTATACCATATTCCTCGGGCAGGTCCACAATATACGCATTGAATCCAACGCGTTTCAACACTCTAAATGGACCGGCTCCACGAGCTTGCAATTTCTTTACGGTTCCAGAGAGAAACCGTTCAGGTCTAACCCTGATTATGACATAATCACCCTCTTGGAACTCACGGTGGTGTCTATGGGCATCGACTAACTCCTTATACTGTGCATTGCTGGCCTCAATGTGACGACGGATGTCGTCATGCAAACTCCTAACATGCCTAGCAAAAGACTCAGCAGACTCTGACACTCCTGCATGAATGGGCATGGAACAAGATCCACTAGCTTCCTAGGCCTACGACCTGTGACAATCTCAAATGGACTCATACCGGTAGACCTATTTACCGAATCATTATATGCAAACTCTGCCAGTGGTAACATGAGATCCCAATCACCGACACGGTCCCTGACAAGACACCTCAAAAGGTCACCCAGACTCCTATTGACCACCTTGGTCTGACCATCTGTCTGGGGATGATATGCAGTGGAAAACTTGAGGTGAGTACCCAACATATGCCACAGTGTCTTCCAAAAATAACTGGTGAACCTAACATCACGGTCAAATTCTATGGTACGAGGCAACCCGAACTTGCACACCACATGAGTAAGGAAAAGGTGGGCTACCCTCGAAGCATCCGAAGTCTTCGAGCAGGGAATGAAAAGAGCCATCTTCGAGAACCAGTCAACTACCACATAGACCGAGTCATGCTTCCTAGAGGTACGTGGCAACCCCAAAATAAAATCCATGCTAACATTATGCCACGGGGCATCAGGCACGGGAAGAGGTGTGTAGAGGCCCGAGCTTTGCTTCTTCATTTTGGCCGTAGAACATGTAAAACACTGAGCTATAATGTGAGCAACATCTCTCTTCAAGCTCGGCCAATAGAATCTGTGCTCAACAGCCTCAATAGTCTTGTTCCGACCAAAATGGCCGGCTACACCTCCCGCATGTAGCTCCCAGACTAAGAAATCATGAACCGAAGTTCGGGGAACACAAAGCCTGCGTCCTCGAAAGAGATACCCCTCCTGAAGCACATAATCATCATGGTCTCTCGAGGGTCCAGCCCGGAGAGTGGTATAGATCTGACCAAAGTCAGGACAGTCAACATAAGCCTCTCTCATCTTCTCTAGCCCTATGACCTCGACACTCATGGTAGTCAGTAGACATGCACGCCGACTCAAGGCATCAGCCACCTTGTTCTCCACTCCATCCTTATGTTTAAGCACAAATGTGTACTGCTGGAGATACTCAACCTATCTGCTGTGACACACATTAAGCTTCTTTTGGGAATGGAGGAACCTTAAAGCCTCATGATCGGAGTGCAGGACAAACTCCTGATGTAAAAGATAGTGCCTCCAATGCCTAAGAGCCTGAACAACTGCGTAGAATTCTTTATCATAAGTGGAGTATCACAGTTTCACGTCATTCAGCTTCTCACTGAAGTATGTGATCGGGTGGGCCTCCTGACTCAACACTCCTCCAATCCCTACACCCGGCGCATCACAAGAGACCTCAAACACCTTCGAGAAATCTGCCAATCGAAGGATCGGTGTCTGGGTCATGCGCTCCTTGATGTCCTTGAAGGCAGCAACAACGGCCTCCGTCCATGCAAACGTGCCCTTCCGAATACAGTCCGTGATCGGGGCAGTGATGGAGCTAAATCCGCGAATGAAATGATGATATAACATCGCGAGGCCATGGAAGCTACGGACATCATGGACCGTACGGGTTTCGTCCACTCAACAATGGCCCGGACCTTCTCCGGATCAGCGGAGACCCCAGTACTAGACATAATAAAACCCAAGAAGGTAAGCTGAGAAGTCATAAAGGCACACTTCTGTGGGTTCGCAAACAACTGCTCTCGCCTCAAAAGCAGACAGACCTGCCGTAGACGGTCCAAGTGGTCCCCCTTGGTGCAACTGTAGATAAGGATATCATCAAAATATACTACCACAAAGACTCCAATGAATGGTCGAAGGACCTGAGTCATGAGTCGCATGAAGGTGCTAGGGGCATTGGTCAACCCAAAGGGCATAACCAACCACTGATATAGACCATCCTTGGTCTTAAATGTGGCCTTCCACTCATCACCTAGCCTAATCCTCACCTGATGGTAGCCACTCTTAATATCAATCTTTGAAAAGATAGTGGCACCTGCCATCATATCAAGTATATCATCAAGGCGGGGAATATGGACCCTTTACTTCACGGTGATCTTGTTGCTGACACGACTATCAATACATATTCTCCATGTGCCATCTTTCTTTGGGGCAGGTAATGCGGGAACAACACACGGACTCATGCTGTCCCGAATAGACCCTCTCTGCATCAGCTCATCGACCTGCCGCTTTAGCTCGGCATGTTCCGTAGGACTCATGCGATAGTGTGGGAGATTGGGCAATGAAGAGCCCAGAATCAGGTCGATAGCATGCTGAATATCCCGCATAGGTGGGAGTCCCTCGGGAAGCTCTTTGGGAAAGATATCAACAAACTCCTGCATAATGTGAATGACATCGGGTGGGAGTTCACCCTCGGACTTTTGCTCCGCCTCTCGGACCGTGATAGCAAACACAGGGCTGCCCCTACTACCCTCCCGCTCCATTTCTCGGGAGCTAATCATCATCAACCTCCTAGTCGAGGGATCGCCTGTGCCAGATGTAATAGTCATAGCCCGAGCTGGGGATGGGGTACTGGGTCCAGGGACGGATGGCTCCGGAGTACTAGGACCAGTAGGATCCCTAACTGAAGGCCTCTTGGGCTAAGAAGGGTGGAGGGTAATCCGCTGGCCACCATGGTCGAAGGTACAGGTGTTCGACCGGCCATGGAGTGTGGCATCCCAATCAAATAAGCACGGCCTACAAAGAATAATATTGCCCACCTCCATGGGTAGGACATCACACCAGATCTCGTCACGGTAGGCATGGAACTCTAGTGGGACCAAACACCGCAGCCTGATCAGAATGGAGGTGGAATCCACCCAAGATACTCGATAGGGGTAAGGATGATCCACAGGAGTCAGACCAAGACGAGAGACAGTGCCCGTGGAGATTGCATTGATAGAACTCCCACTATTGATAATCACCTTACACACTTGTCCGCCCAGCCTACAATATGTATGGAATATGGTGGTCCGACGCCAGTCATCACTGGTGTCACACCTCGAGCCTTTATTACAGCGGAAGACTAACTCGAGGAACGTGAACAGTCGGCATGATAAGCCTCTTGCAAGCAAGAACAATCAGAGCACAAGACAATCACATATCACACAAATGCAATTGCACAAAGGATTTACTCAACTCCAACTTTATTTCATTAATAACCAAAATATTCAATTACAATAACTCTTCAACCTTCTACAATCTATCAGACTCAAGGAAAAAGAAAATTACATGAACTCGATCTAGACAATATGGACTTTCCTAAGTCTTCACTCTCATTTTGACAAAATTTTCAATCGCTCTCGGACCCGCTACTTGTATAACCCGAATCCAAATTCGAATCACTTCCATCTCCTGAAAAAGATTAGAAATAGGTAATGAGCACACTTACCCAGTAGGTATCTTCGCATCAACATGATTAGCAATATTTAAGTAATTAGCATTTTAGCTCTAAAGAATAAAGTAAAAGCATGCAATTTCAATAATCATGCGATTAACCAAGTAACAAGATAATTCCTTGATATAGAATGGGCAAGTATGATCTAGCAAGAATGTAACAAGAACATGATATGGCCTTTCATGAACAAGAATGTACCAGAAAGTCATGTAACAAGCAAGCAAGTACTTCATGAATTTCTGTGGAATACCATCTTGTGGATAATTTCCATGAATTCTGAGATTTTTTATGATGTCGTGGATTTTCACTTATTTATAAAGAAAGTACTCCCAGCGCAATGCGACGCCAGTAGCGTCATACCCCATGATTTATAATAGTATGTTTCCGACAATCAGCGGATGGGACTAGCATAGAGCCCTTGAACACAATCAGTGCTCGATCCGCATCTTCAAGTATAAATCAAGCTACTTCCACGCATGTAAACAATATGGACAATAATATAACGAGTGCAATAAGTTCATGATATCAACAATTCAATGAATGAATGCTTCAATTAAGAATGCGAGGGGTCAATAATGACTTAAACAAGGTTATGCTTATGGAAATAATTTGACAGCATAACGGTACATTACTTATTTTTCATAATTTAAAATTAAGTATCTTGAACAATATGACAAGTCCTCGACCATTAATAATTCATCTAGGAACCTTGAAATATCAACCCTTAGGTCAAACCTCGGGTTAAATGACTCAAGCATTGTGACGGTCAATCAATGGGCCGTTACATGGACATAACGGTCGAATATTGAGCAGTTAGAATGGTTGAATCCAGAAGAAAATAGCTATGGACTCAAACAATGCGACGGTCATATATTGGACCGTTAGATGTACCTGACGGTCGAATATAGATCCGTTACATATCCAGAACCCGAAAACATCGATAGTGCTTTCTAACAATTGGGCCTTCATGGTACAACCAACTCGGCGTCCTAGTGGGAATCCCAGGCTCGCGTCCTAGTCCATTGGAAGGAATATCCAATAGAGATGTTGAGTCCCAAACGGTGGCAATCAAGAGGGGATGGGTGAATTGATTGGCCAATTAAAATTTCTTCCAAGGAAAACAATGATAAGTAAACATATAAGCACTAGACCTCACTCGATCATGAATTTGGAAAAACAAACCACAAGTGACACACAGAGTTTTTAGGTGGTTTGGGTACACTACCATGTCCCCTACGTCCACCTCTCACATGAGAGGATTAAGACTCCACTATGAAGTGAGCCACACACACACACGTTGTGTAGAACAGCAAACACACACACACACACACACACACACACACAAACACACACACACACACACACACACACACACACACACACACACACACACACACACACACACACACACACACACACACACACACACACACACACACACACACACACACACACACACACACACACACACACACACACACACACACACACACACACACACACACACACACACGTCACCCGATCTGGGCTGCCAAACATACATACACACACACACGTTCTTGTTTCTGATCATGAACACCACACACAGGAATCTGATTTAAGATATACAACAAATGCACAAGCTCAAGCAAAGGATTCAGAAAATGGAGAGTGAAGAATTGTTTATCGTGGTTGAGACTCCCCCTTTCACTTCTTTGAAGGTAATTGAATGCTTCTACAGGAGGAAGATCGATCCTTGAGGAAGAATGAAGCTATGTCGCACAAGCAAGGTTGCAGCTTTGATATCCCACGCAACTTGCTGTTGGGGATGATGTAGAGGCTTGATTCAAGCTTCTTCCCTTCACTTTCAGGTTCAGAACAAGGTGGAAGAAGCCCCTGGAGCTGCTGCTGCAAACCTACACTCACAAGGGTTAGAAAAATAACACACTTTAGATGCCTCTCACTTCTTAGGGTTTCATACCCCAATAAGATGTATATATAGAGTTTAGAACATTCAAAGACACCCTAGAGACCAGATCCACAATTCCTGGAACGATTTAGGTATGTTAGGTTCGATTGGTATGACTTTTGGTGCATGTGTACGCAAGTCAAAAATCACGGCTCAGGTTCGAGACTGAAAGGGTCGACCCTTGGGGTCGACCCTTGCGGTTGGGGGTCGGCCCAATGGGTCGACCCTTTCAGCTGGAGATCAAAAACCCAAGTTTACAGAACCAGGGGACCTAGGGGTCGACCCAATGGGTCGACCCTTGTTCCAGAACATCCAAAAGGTTGATTTAAAGGTCACTAAGCCCAAGAACAAGTCAGGGGGTTTCAAGTTGGGTTTTTAAAACATGAGAGGGAATCTTGTAAGGACAAGAATAAGAAAAACCCAATACATTTAAGCTTAGAAAAGACCCAAACCAATATGACCCTTGAGATCAAAAATAATGAACATCAAACCACAAGATTAAGGGCTAATGAGTTGAAGTGGATCTCACCGACCGTCCTTGAGCTTCTTAAGCACTTATGCATGTTCCTTGCCCTGTAAAGACATAACTTGTGAATTAGATGTAGCGTTGCAATTTTTGAGTTTAAGAAGCTTACCCGTTGAGGTTGTTCTTTAACCTCCTTAGCTCCAAGATCTCAATAACATGTTGAGCTTTTCAAGACTCTATATGCTAGAACACTTCAAGGATAATATATATACATATAGTGTTTGGTCATCATCAAAAGCCATCACAAATAAGCATTTACTCAAGGAGGGGGTTCAACAAGAGAGGTCCTCAAGTCCAAGAATATGTTCCTATAGTGCAAAAGTGTGAACTAATGGCCATATACCGGAATATATGCCATGTACTTAGAGAAATTGACTCTATAGATAGAAAAGAATGTGTAACGATGTGAAACCATGATAAAACTCCGTCAATACAACATGTAAAAACATGTTTAAATACAAACTATAGAGTTTTAGCACATGAAATTAACATAACTTAAAATACTCAAAATGAGAGAGCTTAGGAAGGTCTACGCGCCCCACCCACCTACCTCCAACCACGGGGGTCTTGCCACCAGCCAACCCCACTACATCACCCCCAAGCAAGTGGGACACACCTCTAACCAACCGCACCCACTCGCCCCCAACCCATCCTACCCAAGCGCTTCAAATCAAGTGGGTCCTAGTCGGAGGCAAGGAGCCCTACACTTTGACGAGCCCCGACCCAAGCCGAGGCCGGTTGATTACGGGCATGTCCACTGCGATACCCCTACTCCAACCCACACAAATGCCAAACTTGTGCAAATGCTTTTGGATCGGGTGGATAGGAGGTGCGCTTATTTTGAGTCGCAAGTCTCCCCTTGCCCACCTCTGCGACCGGAGGTAGCCATACTCGAGCCTAGGGAGGCCATAGCCCATAGCCCCTACCCGGCCCAATCTAAGGAGTCCCCAAGCCCTCTCCCCATTATGGAGACCCCTCCTTCACCACCCATGAGTGCTCCGTTACCCATGAGTGCTCTGTTACCACCCTTACTTTCCAATCCTCATCCGGAGCCATCTTGTTTGGAGCCACCTCAACCCAAGCCACCCGTGTTTCTAACGGGTACACTTTACATAGCCGAGCCACTACTTAGTTGGCTCAAGGATGGCTTGGTCCCGCCTCCTTATCCATCTATAGACCCCACCCAACCATTAGTGTCGGTCAACTCATTCCATACCACATTCCGGTCTAGTCACCATGTTGACACCTTGGAAGACCTTATTATGGGATTAGATTCGCAATGGAAGTTGACGCACTCATTGGCCTGAGACTTCGACCAACCCACTAGTCTTAGCTTCACCCATCCGGCCTTAGGGTCCATTACCTCCGTGTGCACCGTGGGTTGTGTCACCACGGAGATTCTCTTATTCCTCCCTATGTCGGTCGAGTCCGACTTCATACCCTATTGCCCGAGGGAGGAATCTTATTTCTTACATATGATCACCGTCCCATCTACCACAATGTATGAAGGTGACCATACACACCTTCAAGACTTCCATACATGGGACCGTGACTTGTGGGAACCCACCACAAGGGGTCATACCTTCTTTGATCCCTTTGACCCATTTCCTAGTGGGCCCCTTGACCCTCCATATATACTTTATTTCTTCGAGGGAGCCCACTACCACACCCCTACCCCACGGGCCGGGTCATCTATACCCACCAAGCCCAATCTCGATACACCCACACCCGACTCGTCCACACCCGGCTCTCCTAGCCCTCTCAAGTCTCCCAAATCCAAAGGGCCATTCATGCATGACTGGGTCATACTTGAGCGTCTAGGTGTTTCCCATACCACCAACCTTCGGGTACATCAGATGCATGCATGGCACATATTCGGATGTCCTGGTCCGCCGTCACCCATGTACGGGTTGGACTAACATTAGGTTTGTTTAGGGTTCTTGTGTGTCTGTGCATACGTCGAGTCGAGTCGATCTTTTGCACGCTCGCGTTGTTAGTCCCTTTCGAGTACGAGACTTATCGTACTTTGGGATCGGCTCTACGCTACATATCGGATCTAGTCACATAAGGGACAAGCGGTGATTCCTAGTGAGTCTTCGAGCCGCCTTCCCTCCTTTGAGAGTGACCCCACCCCGGAGTGCCCACCTCTAGCCTCATTCCCACGGCAGCGTGTGCATATCGAATCTATACGGGATGAGCAGGTGTCGATTACGTGGAGTGGAGCGTACTCCGCGCTGCATGGTACGATGACGGATCCGCCGGAGCTACTCGAGCAGCTGCACCCATACTCGACTGGGTCGAGTTCTTCCCACCCGGGGAGAGTTGATGGGAATCGACGCCGAGCATTGATATCTTTATTTCACATTTGTGTCCTTTAGTTTGCTTTTATATCCTTGGGAAAGTATGTACGCAATTGTAAGGCTTTATAAGCCACTTGGTCATTCCCTTGGATTCTTTGGGTTTTTGTACAAAAGTGTAGTAGGTCCAGCAAGGGGGCCCCCATCTCTTCCCTATTGGTCCACCTAAGTCATGTGGGGCTGGTCAACTATCCTAGGTGACATCCAGAAGGTTTGAATGTCAATTAACCACATGGGGGACAAATGGACTTCAAAGTCCAAGATGCCACCCACCTTGGTCAAGGGGGCGCCCCTCTCCAGTAACCCATTTTTATTTTTGTTTAATGTGGTTCCAAACCACATGGGAGAATAAATTATGGTCTCCCCCATTTACCCCCCCCCCAAAATTAGATCTGAGGTTAGTTTAAGTCTTTTTACACTTTCTATAAATACCTTGTAATTTTTGAATTACTTAGCAATTAATGAGAAGAAAATGCCATTTGTTGCTCCAGCCCAAGGACGCTCCTCTCTCCCCTTCTAGAGCTGTGAAAGCTCAGATTTCAGAGGTGTGAAGCCTCTCCTCCACCACATCACTGAGTGTGAAGCTCAACATCGCCGTCGCCGCCGCCATCGCGCCGCCACAGCCGCTACGTCGGAGCTCTGTCCAAATCAAGATAGAACCCCACCTCCGGATTTTTATCTTCTATTCTTCTTGTCTGATCGAGCCCTAATTTTTAGGGTTTGTTCTTTCCATCTCCCCTAACCTCCAGTTAAAATTTCGTGTCATTTTGAGTCCATTTGATAATTTTCCCATATTTTCGTTTGCCCTCTTAGTAATCTGCCCTTTTGCAGATATACGGGATAGAGTCTCCTTGTTACAATTTCTCCACCCACTTAGAAAATTTTAGAAAATCCACAAAAATTCTCTAGTGTTCCTCACGTATACCCCCTTCCACCATAATTTTCTTTGAGTAAAAAAAAATCATTTAGCCCTCGATTAAAGGTCTGTTTTAGGTAGATCCATCTCTGCCCTGTGTGTCTGTCAGTCCGGGTGAGAATAAAAGACAGTTTGCAGTCATTTTTATTTTTAATCTGTTCTGTGTATAGAGCCAAGAAAAATATATGTTGTATATCTCTGAGTCCTCTATCCATAGGTACCTCTTGTGCATCAATCCGACATCGGATCTGGTCGTAGGAATTCTTTTCGTGAAGGTGTACAGAGCATATCCGAGTTCAACCAGCACAACTCAGTCCGGGAGAAAATTCAGAAACAAATATCAAAGGTCAACTTCAGCGACCACCCCTTCATAGAGTCGATCAGGGACATCCTGCCATCGTCCCAGCCAAGCAGCGCCTCCGGAAGATCTCAGGAAGGTGACGTTCATTTGGAAACCGTTGCTCGCTATCCAGTGAGTCAGCAACCGAGTTGGCGCAGCACCGAGTTAGAATAGTGCCGAGTTGGACCAACAGGCTGAGTTCGTGCCGTACACACCTCCAGATTGCTGTCCGTCAACCCAGGGTCGGTCCTCCCGGGCCCCACTTGTAGCCCTTTACCTCCCTACGTGGAGTGGGCAATAAAATTCACTGTTGTAATTAACTTTTATCGTTGTACATGGAGTTACCGTACTTGGCCGGGAACATCTTCCCCACGCCCGGAGCATGGAGGTACACTCGCTACCCTCCTCGTAGGCATTGCTTTACTCGTATATTTTTGTATATGCCGCTGCATGAGTGATAGATTATCTAGCTTGTTATCATTTTATCACCGCTGCGAGAGCGAGAGTGAGTGACCGTCCCGTGACTCGACCCGAGTTAACGCGGAAAAGCCGATACCCGAGACTCACTGCCGGTTTCTCAACCGTGCATGGTCCAGCATTTCCCTCGCATAGGGACGATCGCGAGCTAGAGTCCCAGGTCGCGTGTCCGTCCCGCATCAATTTGGTATTCCCTTGGATTCTTTGGATTTTTGTGCAAAAGTGTAGTAGGTCCAGCAAGGGGGCCCCCATCCCTTCCCTATTGGTCCACCTAAGCCATGTGGGGCTGGTCAACTATCCTAGGTGGCATCTAGAAGGTTTGAATGTCAATTAACCACATGGGGAACAAATGGACTTCAAAGTCCAAGATGCCACCCACCTTGGTCAAGGGGGCGCCCCTCTCCACTAACCCATTTTTATTTTTGTTTAATATGGTTCCAAACCACATGGGAGAATAAATTATGGTCTCCCCCATTTACCCCTCCCCAAAATTAGATCTGAGGTTAGTTTAAGTCTTTTTACACTTTCAATAAATACCTTGTAATTTTTGAATTACTTAGCAATTAATGAGAAGAAAAAATTATGAATGCTTGGAGCAGATTTGCACCCCCCCTCTCTCTCCCTCTGGTTCCTTCTTCCTCCCTCTATATTTCAGGGTGTAGACCCCTTCTATCTTAGCCCCTATATCTCCAGATTCATCTCTGGTGCCGCCGCCGCCGTTCGTGCCGCCATCGAGCCGCCGCGAAGGCGCTTCCGAAGTGCTGTCTAGATCTCTATTATGCTGGACAGAGGTTCACTCCGGGAATTTTAGCTCCCACTTTTGACATCATCTGGAGTTAAGCTTTTCAGGGTTGGTTCCTCTCTTGATTCCTAACCTCCATTAAAAAAATCACGTCATTTTTCATTCTTTTTATATTTTTCCATGTTCGTGTCTTTCTGTCTTCCTGATCTGTCCCTTTTCAGATCTGTGTAGCAGAAGCTTAGTTCTTCCCCCTTTCGACCACCTTCTTTATTTTTGTTTGAATCCCCAAATTTATTAGAGGATATTTCCACCATCCCCATCCTCCACAAAGTTTCTTCGAATTTCAAAAGCCCTCTACCTCTTTTTAGAAATTGAGTCTTTCCCCCAAATTCAGTTCTTTCTCTGCTGTCCACATCCAACCCCAAGTCAGTGTACAATCTACAACAAATCGAAACTTCCACCAAACCTTTCATAAAATATATCCCTATTTTCCTCTCTTCGGCCTCTACAACTTTCATGAAGGGCTCAAAGGCTGAATCGAAGGTCTACATTATGGTCAATGCCAACTCTCAGGAAAACTTAGTTCTGTCCTGAGATTTCAGATACTGTGAACCAGCAGTTTGAATATTCGATAAAGGCCATCAAAGGGAAATTCAAATTTCTTTCTCTAGCCATAGGTCGAAGGATTTCAAGTCAGCTTTCCATCGGTACCTCTTGTGCGTCGATCCGACGTTGAGAGTGACCGCAACAGCAGATTTCGTCGGGATGCGCGGGTCTGAAACAGCAGTTCAGATCCGTGGCCAGCAACTCCGACGAGTGAAGATCGAAGCCATCGGCCTCCGACCGGCGAACCAGCATACCGCCATCCCAGAGAGCACCCCTCCAGGCGTCCCCACCACAGTGGTGCCACCCCGGTCCGACACGGCCCCTCGGACCAGCACGTGGGTCCCACGATCGTGAGTACGTGTGCCGTCGAAACTCCACAAGAAGCTACCCGTCAACCCGAAACCGCTACTCCCGGGTCCCATTGTGTCGCGCTTTACCTCCCTGCGTGGAGTGGGCAGTAATTTGTCTTACTGTAATTATTGTGTATTTACTGTTCTGGGAGTACGAGATCGACCGGGAAGTCTTCCCCACGCTCGGTAGCGTGGAGGTATCGTGTTCGCTCCTTTGCCCGGCAGTTGTTTTATTTCGTATATATTTCTTTATGCCGCTGCTAGAGAGCATGCTAGGATCGTAACTTGCTATACTTTTTATATCACCACTGCTGCGAGAGAGAGCGAGACCATCCCGTGACCCGATCCGGGCATGAATTTATGAGTTGACCCCTAGCTCACTGCCGGTTTCTCAACCGTGCACGTCCGTACGCTTCCCTCGTTAGGGACGATCGCGAGCTTGCTTAGAGTCGGAGGATCGCATATCCATTTGGAGTCGAGTCGCGTGTCCGTCCCGCATTAGTTTGCCATAAGGAGGGATCTACTCTACAACCGTGTGGTCGAGTGAAACAGAGACCAAAGCTCTGATACCAATTGTTGAGTCCCAAACGGTGGCAATCAAGAGGGGAGGGTGAATTGATTGGCCAATTAAAATTTCTTCCAAGGAAAATAATGATAAGTAAACATATAAACACTAGACCTCACTCGATCATGAATCTGGAAAATAAACCACAAGTGACACACAGAGTTTTTAGGTGGTTCGGGTACACTGCCGTGTCCCCTACGTCCACCCCTCATACGTGAGGATTAAGACTCCACTATGAAGTGAGCCACACACACACGCTGTGTAGAACAGCAAACACACACACACACGCGACACCCGATCTGGGCTGCCAAACATACATACACACACACACGTTCGTGTTTCCGATCACGAACACCACACACAAGATTCTGATTTAAGATATACAACAAATACACAAGCTCAAGTAAAGATTCAGAAAATGGAGAGTGAAGAATTGTTTATCGTGGTTGAGGCTCCCCCTTTCACTTCTTTGAAGGTAATTGAATGCTTCTACAGGAGGAAGATCGATCCTTGAGGAAGAATGAAGCTATGTCGCACAAGCAAGGTTGCAGCTGTTGTGTCCCTTAGGCACAAGCATGTGCTATGTTGTTTTGATGATAGCAATGCTATTTTATTTTGATGACAGCAACATAGTGAGTGCATAAATGATATTGTGTTTTGATGATTGCAACAAAGTAAGTGCATTTCTGTGCATTCTTATCCTTGAGCATTCTGCATATGATAGCAACATGAATGATGATGTTTAGCATTGATGGCATTTGTTCTTTATATATATGCATTGCATTCTGTCAGATATCATGTCTCTACATAGTCTGAACAGCAGTGGGTCGACCCCCTTCTCAGATGGGTCGACACCCCCAGAGTACAAGTCTATACACTGTCTGTCTGTCTTGTGTCTCGTGCAGCGTCTTAGGCATTTCTGTTAAAATCTATACAGTGCAGCTCACACGAACACTCAAGTCCATACATCGTGAAGTCTGCACATTGTGGCACGGTAGCATGCATTTCGTAAAGTCCATACATTCACAGTGCATTGCATTGGCTAAGTGTATACAGTGTCCATCAGCATTTAGAAGTCTATACAGTCCACCGTCTTCATCAGCGTCTCATGCATATAGCAAGTCTAGACATTGCACTGTAGCATGCATTTCTTTAAAGTCCATACATCTGCTACAGTGCACACACCGTCTCACTTAGCGTCTATATGCATCGGTGAAGTCTATACATTGCATCGTCTCATCTTGCGTCTCATGCCAAGACTGTACAGCCTGCACCGTCTCAGGCAGCGTCTCTTTGTGCGTCTCTTGCAAGTCCATACAACGCTTCAGACTAAAGCCTGTACATCGGACAGTGTTTAGGCGAAGTCTATACATCCGTCCGTACAGTGTCTTGGCCACCGTCTCACGAACACCAAGTCTATACATTGGTCGGTGGCATGTCTGCACATTGGACTCTTGATCAAGTCTACACATTCAATAGTGTTCAACCAAGTCTGTACATCCAACAGTGTTCTTCCAAGTCTGTACATTGGAAGCTTCACCTATGTTTCCCTTCAAGTCTATACATCGGTAGCTTTACCGTCGTTTCTCTTGAAGTCTATACACTGTTGGCTTTACCATCTTTCACTTGGAAGTCTATACACTTGACTGCCTTTGCCTTGATCAAGTCTGTACAGAGCTCCCGTGTTCAAGTCTATACAGCCTTTTATCTTGAAAGTCTATACATCGGGAAGTCTTCACATTGGCTGTTGAATGATGAGCAAGTCTGTAAAGTGGACCATCTCAGTTACCGTCTTATGCATTAAGCAAAGTCTATACAGACTCCACCGTCTCATTCTGCGTCTTAGACTGCTCAAGTCCATACATTGGCTGCATCATTTCATTCATCAAGTCTATACACTGCATGCCTCACTCTAAGTCTATACATTGCTCTTGGACATCATAAAGTCTATACATCATGTCGTTCACATCTGCAAGTCTAGACATTGGAAAGTCTATACACTGCTTCAGCTTAAACTGATGACTTATCCGATGCTCTGTCTGACAGGGATTCTTACCGAGATTGATGACCTGGCTCGTGATCCCAGGAGGATGAGGTGTGCAGATGCTGACACGTGGATGAAGCTGCCTCGGATCTGGCGAATTCCTTGGGCGGGAAAACGTGGAGAACACGCACCCAGGTGCTGCTGCTGCTACTGTATATATATACTAGCCTTCTTCCATAGAAGAAGATTGATCGAGTTGGCGAGAGGTGAAGTCCATACAGAGAGCCACGATCCAGACAGAGAGAAGAAAAGAAGAGAAGAGCAGAGAGTAAAAGAAGAGCAGAAGAAGAAGAAGAGAAAGAAGAGGAAGAAAGAGATAGAGAGCTTGAGCAGAGTGTGAAGAGAAGAAGAAGAAGAAGAAGAGAGAGAGAGAGAGAGAAGGAGTTCGTTCCTAAGATCTTTGGTTCAAAACCAGATCTGAAGTTGCTCATTGTTAGAGCTATATTTCGTGCTTCATTGTTCAGCTTTTAGTTGCTGTGTTTCCATCTTTTCTTATTTTCTTTTTATACCTTCTTTCAAGCTGTTTGTCAGCGGATGCAGTGGAGGTCTCCACTGGACAGGTAAAGCTGTAATCCTCAGTTGGCGAGACTTGGTCTCGGATGGGTTAAGCTGTAATCCCCAGCGGGTTCAAGCTGTGAGTCAGCGATGGCTAAGCTGTATTGCCCAGCGGAAGCAAGCTGTGATGCTCAGCGGATGGCAAGCTGTGAGGCCCAGCTGATGTAGGCAAGCTGTGATGCCCAGCTGTTCAAGCTGTGAGTCAGCAGGAAGCCACACTCGGGTTGAGTGTGGGGTGGATGTAGGTCTGCAGGACCGAACCACCTAAAAACCCCTTGTGCACCGTGGTTTGATTTGTTCATTTGTGCTTCCGCTAGATGAATGCATAGGGGCGCTCCATGTGTTTGCTAACTGGTCGAACAGAATAGTTGATTAGCTTTCAGATTTGGTAAATCTGTCTAGTTAGCATCATAGTTCTATTTTGAGCGAAATTTTATATTGGGTGAAAGTTTTTATAGGCCATATTCATTCACCCCCCCTCTGAATACTTGCACCGAACCCAACACTTGGTATCAGAGCGGGTCTCTGATCTATCAGATCTAACAATCTGCAGAGGATCCTGCTAGATTTTTGGTGCATTTCAGAGTGTGCTTTCTGTGTTCGTTGTTTAGTTTCACCGACTTAGTGCCTTGTCTTGTTCATCTGGTCTCGGTGCTTCAGTTTCTCTGTGCTTTCAGATTATTTGCAATGGAACCAATCGTGCTGAAGGGAAGCTCTAGTAAAGCAAACAGATCCAGCCATAGTGGATCATTAAGCGAGAAAATCAGCCTGTCGCGGTCTGAAATTGATTGAGACATTGAAAGGGTGACTAGTGAATTCAGGAAATTTCTGAGAAACAGAGAAGGAAAGCCTAGTGATGGCCGAAAGCAAATAAGGTATAATTCTAATCCTGCCAAGATTGTTGACACTAATGTCTGCTACAAATGCAGGAAGGCTGGCCATACGAAGGCTGACTGTCCAGAACTATCGAAACTCAAAGGGAACACCTCGGACATTGATGAAGAAGGAGAAAAGTCCATATGCTTAATGGCCAACCGGGGAAGTGATGATGAGGAAACCTCATCTCAGGTAAGCTCCGATCAGAGGGAGTCTCTTTTGATGAATTGATAGTGATGTATGAAAATCTGTTTAAAGTGTCCAAAAATTTAAAATCTGAAAATAGAAAGTTGAAAAAGAAATGTGATCAGACTAATTCGGATGCTCATTGTGAAAAATGTCAAGAACTGAAAACATCTCATGATATGTGCTTAGTTGATCTGAATGTGAGTAAAGGAAAAATTTCTGTTTTGGAAAATAAAAATCAGGAACTCACAGATAAGATTTCTGAACTAGAAAATAAGCTGAACTCATTAGGAAGTGATCAAATCTTAACTAATGAACTAGTTCAGAATGAACAAACTAGAAAGGAGAATGAAGAACTGAAGCTGCTTAATTCTGCTATGTCTGAGAGACTTTTAATGCTGGAAAAAGGGAAGAGTTCAGGTGAAAATGAATGTGAGAGAGTGAGAACATTAATAGAAGAGATTGATAGCTACAAAGCCATTAATGTCTTACTTAATGAAAAGATCACAGATTCTGAAATACTCATTTTCTCTCTCAAAAATGAAATCACTGAATTGAACAATTCTCTATATGAGTCATTTAAGAACAAAGAAAATCCAAAGGATGTCACTAAGAAGAAAGTCTATCATGAAGGCAGTAAACATGAAGTGAGAAAAAGACAGCACACAACTTTTGTGCGTAGCTCTGAGTTAGCTAGCACTTCAGCTTTTTCTTTAAGTGTGCATGCTAATCAGGAAAATAAGAAAACGAAGGAGAAAAGAAAAGTTTTGAAAAAGAATGATAATAATCAGCATGCTAAGAAAGTTTAGGCCAACAAATCTGGTGTCAAAAATGTTAAATGCTATTACTGTGGTGAATCTGGCCATGAGATGGATGTTTGTTTTGTTATGAGAAATGATGATATGAAGTTTGATAGAATTCATGCTAGGAAGCCTACTGTGAAGAAACCTTCTTCTGCTCAAACCAAAAGGCCTCAATGTTTTTACTGTCATAAAATAGGGCATCTCATGCATGATTGTAGACAAATGAAATTAGATGATCTATCTGCTGTTAAAATGTATGATAAACTATTCCATGTCAAAAATCATGCATCTCATGAAAAGAACACTGAATGCTCTCATTGTGGCAAATTGGGCCACATGGTTAAAAATTGCTGGCATGCTCAGGAAAATAGATTGAATTCTAAATTTGTAAAATTCCCTGCTTTCTATAATTTTGTTAGAAATAATTCAATTGATAAAAAGAAAAACTCTGCATGCTTCAACTGTGGAAAGCCAGGCCACAGAGCTGGTAACTGTTGACTGGCTGGTTATGAAAAGAAAAATTTCCATGTGAATAATAGAACCAATCATGTTCACTTACACCAATCTCATGCCCATGCATATAACAGAAATTTTAATGTTCATGCACATGAACTTAATGCTTACAATAAGATGCATAAAAGGAACTTAAATTCTGTTCGTTATCATGGTAAGTCTGGTCAATTTGGTTATTCCTTGTCCAGC
Organism: Amorphophallus konjac; assembly: GCA_022559845.1. NCBI lineage: Eukaryota > Viridiplantae > Streptophyta > Magnoliopsida > Alismatales > Araceae > Amorphophallus > Amorphophallus konjac. Next base: position 395,649,415 of record CM040126.1, read on the forward strand.
CATAAGTTGATGGGCTATGATGATAGTTCTGTTAAGAAACCATTCAGAACACCTGTGAGGGTTAATTCAAGACCCAAGACTTCTTGGGTTCCTGCAGGATCAACTTGATCTTATCTTGCAGGTGTGCCTTGGAAATGAAAGGGGTTAACCAAGGCACTCAAGAATGAAAACCCCAGGATTCAATCCTTCATGTTAGTTCTGAACTTTGTTTAAATTCATTATCTGAATTTGTGAGTATGAAAAATGAGAATTTCATGTTGATTTGCTTGTTTGATGTATGATCTTCTCTTGTCTAGCTGATCAGTCTGCATTCCAGACTCAGCTACTGAGTTTTGCTCTGCATATATCTAATGCTCTTCTCTTGCCAATTGCTGAATTGAAGTTGAATGGTTTTAGCATATACAGTTAATACATTATATAGACGTTGTGTCAATGCATTGCATGCTTGTTGTTAAATGCATAAACCTGAATTGATTGCATACTTGCCTCATGTATCCTTGGTGCATAGTCTGCATGTAGAACAGCCTAGTGCATAGCATAATCTTTGCATCATGATGTCAGGGGGAGGTGTGAGTTTAGTTCAATTCTTGAATCCTATTTACTCCTCATTGTCCCCATTCAATTGATTCATATCTTTTGACATCAGATGCCATTGGACCATATTGCTTATTGCTACCTTTTCCCCATCATTTTCACTGAGCAACAGTAATTATTTTTGGTTTAGTATATTGAGTTGTGATTATTGCAAGTGTTCACTTATAAGAATCACTCTTACAAATTGAAAGGAATTAAAGGTTTAACCTTTATAAATTGAAGAGTTAAGTGTCTGCACTTCAGAATTTGAGATAAAAGAAAACTTCTATAGCTCTTAATCTTTGTCTCATGGCTAAAATAGAAAAGGTTTTTTGTAATGCCTAAATGTGTTGAAATGGAAATGTCTAGAACATGTGAACAAGAGTGTGTAATGTTTTTCAAACAATCACTCTAAAAGAATTAAGGGCAGTAGTAAATAAGATCATAAATGTAAAGAACTGAATATTGTGACAGAGCAATGGCTGATTGCACTGAGAAACTGTGAACTCCTCCAAAGAAGCAGGATATTTCATATGTCATGAGGTGCTTTAGACTATCTCTGTTCATAGGGTCAAATCTATAGGGGGAGTCCTCACCAAGTAACTGGGGGTACTGGCCTCTGATCAAGGTGTGCCCTTAATGTCAAAGGTGAAGATTGTTCCTTGTAGGTCTTGATCTTAAATAGATCTAGTAGTTTATGCCTAGTAACTGGGGGTACCTGCCTCTGATCAAGGTGTACACCTAATGTCAACAGCATAAATGCCACTGGTCTATTCACTTAGTTCAGGTTCAGAAATTGAAAAATGAAAATCAAACTGCTGTAACCCTTTGAAATCAAAAGTCAATGAGTGAAAATTATTTTTCTCAATACATATTCAAGTTGCCTTTCCTGAAATTCCATGTTTAATCACAAAAGGGTATTATTTCAGACTTATCTATTAATACCATGTGCCCTAGATTCATTGCTATAAATGGAGTCTATAAACTCTTTTTCAAGGGTCAGGTGTTTTACTCTAGATTTATCACTATTAAACCTGAATTTTGAAAGTTGTATGTTGCTGATTCTTATACTTTAATAGTTGTTTATAATCATGCTTCCTTTTTGAACCTCTGATTCAGCTGTTGTCTAGTGACCCTCCTACCTTCTCTACCTTTGCTTATCTGTTCATATTCCTTCTCAAAGGGGGAGCAATTATTTAGGGGGAGAACCAGTTCAGGGAGAGTCTTACAGTCAGGGGGAGAATGTTCTATAGGAATTTGCATGCATAATGCACTTTGCACTCATATTTTTACTGTTTTTCTCTTTTTGATCATGTCAAAGGGGGAGAAAATTTTATGTGTGACTCACTGTCACATTGTGTTGCCATCATCAAAAAGGTGGGAGATGTTGTGCCCCTTAGGCACAAGCATGTGCTATGTTGTTTTGATGATAGCAATGCTATTTTATTTTGATGACAGCAACACAATGAGTGCATAAATGATATTGTATTTTGATGATTGCAACAAAGTAAGTGCATTTCTGTGCATTCTTATCCTTGAGCATTTTGCATATGATAGCAACATGAATGATGATGTTTAGCATTGATGGCATTTGTTCTTTATATATATGCATTGCATTCTGTCAGATATCATGTCTCTACATAGTCTGAACAGCAGTGGGTCGACCCCCTTCTCAGATGGGTCGACACCCCCAGAGTACAAGTCTATACACTGTCTGTCTGTCTTGTGTCTCGTGCAGCGTCTTAGGCATTTCTGTTAAAATCTATACAGTGCAGCTCACACGAACACTCAAGTCCATACATCGTGAAGTCTGCACATTGTGGCACTGTAGCATGCATTTTGTAAAGTCCATACATTCACAGTGCATTGCATTGGCTAAGTGTATACAGTGTCCATCAGCATTTAGAAGTCTATATAGTCCACCGTCTTCATCAACGTCTCATGCATATAGCAAGTCTAGACATTACACTGTAGCATGCATTTCTTTAAAGTCCATACATCTGCTACAGTGCACACACCGTCTCACTTAGCGTCTATATGCATCGGTGAAGTCTATACATTGCATCGTCTCATCTTGCGTCTCATGCCAAGACTGTACAGCCTGCACCGTCTCAGGCAGCGTCTCTTTGTGCATCTCTTGCAAGTCCATACAACGCTTCAGACTAAAGCCTGTACATCGGACAGTGTTTAGGCGAAGTCTATACATCCGTCCGTACAGTGTCTTGGCCACCGTCTCACGACCACCAAGTCTATACATTGGTCGGTGGCATGTCTGCACATTGGACTCTTGATCAAGTCTACACATTCAATAGTGTTCAACCAAGTCTGTACATCCAACAGTGTTCTTCCAAGTCTGTACATTGGAAGCTTCACCTATGTTTCCCTTCAAGTCTATACATCGGTAGCTTTACCGTCGTTTCTCTTGAAGTCTATACACTGCTGGCTTTACCGTCTTTCACTTGGAAGTCTATACACTTGACTGCCTTTGCCTTGATCAAGTCTGTACAGAGCTCCCGTGTTCAAGTCTATACATCCTTTTATCTTGAAAGTCTATACATCAGGAAGTCTTCACATTGGCTGTTGAATGATGAGCAAGTCTATAAAGTGGACCATCTCAGTTACCGTCTTATGCATTAAGCAAAGTCTATACAGACTCCACCGTCTCATTCTGCGTCTTAGACTGCTCAAGTCCATACATTGGCTGCATCATTTCATTCATCAAGTCTATACACTGCATGCCTCACTCTAAGTCTATACATTGCTCTTGGACATCATAAAGTCTATACATCATGTCGTTCACATCTGCAAGTCTAGACATTGGAAAGTCTATACACTGCTTCAGCTTAAACTGATGACTTATCCGATGCTCTGTCTGACAGGGATTCTTACCGAGATTGATGACCTGGCTCGTGATCCCAGGAGGACGAGGTGTGCAGATGTTGACACGTGGATGAAGCTGCCTCGGATCTGGCGAATTCCTTGGGCGGGAAAACGTGGAGAACACGCACCCAGGTGCTGCTGCTGCTGCTGTATATATATACTAGCCTTCTTCCACAGAAGAAGATTGATCGAGTTGGCGAGAGGTGAAGTCCATACAGAGAGCCACGTTCCAAACAGAGAGAAGAAAAGAAGAGAAGAGCAGAGAGTAAAAGAAGAGCAGAAGAAGAAGAGAAAGAAGAGGAAGAAAGAGATAGAGAGCTCGAGCAGAGTGTGAAGAGAAGAAGAAGAGAGAGAGAGAGAAGGAGTTCGTTCCTCAGATTTTTGGTTCAAAACTAGATCTGAAGTTGCTCATTGTTAGAGCTATATTTCGTGCTTCATTGTTCAGCTTTTAGTTGCTGTGTTTCCATCTTTTCTTGTTTTCTTTTTATACCTTCTTTCAAGCTGTTTGTCAGCGGATGCAGTGGAGGTCTCCACTGGACAGGTAAAGCTGTAATCCTCAGCTGACGAGACTTGGTCTCGGATGGTCTAAGCTGTAATCCCCAGCGGGTTCAAGTTGTGAGTCAGCGATGGCTAAGCTGTATTGCCCAGCGGAAGCAAGCTGTGATGCTCAGCGGATGGCAAGCTGTGAGGCCCAGCTGATATAGGCAAGCTGTGATGCCCAGCTGTTCAAGCTGTGAGTCAGTAGGAAGCCACACTCGGGTTGAGTGTGGGGTGGATGTAGGTCTGCAGGACCGAACCACCTAAAAACCCCTTGTGCACCGTGGTTTGATTTGTTCATTTGTGCTTCCGCTAGATGAATGCATAGGGGCGCTCCATGTGTTTGCTAACTGGTCGAACAGAATAGTTGATTAGCTTTCAGATTTGGTAAATCTGTCTAGTTAGCATCATAGTTCTATTTTGAGCGAAATTTTATATTGGGTGAAGTTTTTATAGGCCATATTCATTCACCCCCCCTCTGAATACTTGCACCGAACCCAACAGCAGCTTTGATATCCCATGCAGCTTACTGTTGGGGATGATGTAGAGGCTTGATTCAAGCTTCTTCCCTTTACTTTCAGGTTTAGAACAAGGTAGAAGAAGCCCCTGGAGCTGCTGCTACGAACCTACACTCACAAGGGTTATAAAAATAACACACTTTAGATGCCTCTCACTTCTTAGGGTTTCATACCCCAATAAGATGTATATATAGAGTTTAGAACGTTCAAAGACACCCTAGAGACTCGATCCACAATTCCTGGAACGATTTAGGGATGTTAGGTTCGATTGGTATGACTTTTGGTGCATGTGTATGCAAGTCAAAAATTACAACTCGGGTTCGAGACTGAAAGGGTCGACCCTTGGGGTCGACCCTCGTAAGGGTTTTAGAAGTTTTAAGGTTTCTGGGCCAATGGGTCAACCCTTGGGACTCGGGGGTTGTCCGTGCGGGTTTGGAAATAAGTTTTCAGGGGTCGACCCTTGGGGTCGACCCTCGTGTGAATGGGTCAACCCTTGGGGTCGACCCTTGCAGGTATGGTGAAGGAACCCGCCGGGTTTTAAAATAAGTTACCAGGGGTCGACCCTTGGGGTCGACCCTTGCGGCTGGGGTAGACCCAATGGGTCGACCCTTTCAGCTGGAGATCAAAAACCCAAGTTTACATAACCAGGGGACCTAGGGGTTGGCCCTTGTTCCAGAACATCCAAAAGGTTGATTAAAAGGTCACTAAGTCCAAGAACAAGTCAGGGGGTTTCAAGTGGGGTTTTTAAAACATGAGAGGGAATCTTGTAAGGACAAGAATAAGAAAAACCCAATACATTTAAGCATAGAAAAGACCCAAACCAATATGACCTTTGAGATCAAAAATAATGAACATCAAATCACAAGATTAAGGGCCAATGAGTTGAAGTGGATCTCACCGACCGTCCTTGAGCTTCTTAAGCACTTATGCACGTTCCTTGCCCTGTAAAAACATAACTTGTGAATTAGATGTAGCGTTGCAATTTTTGAGTTTAGGAAGCTTACCCATTGAGGTTGTTCTTTAACCTCCTTAGCTCCAAGATCTCAATAACATGTTGAGCTTTTCAAGACTTTATATGCTAGAACACTTCAAGGACACTATATATACATATAGTGTTTGGTCATCATCAAAAGCCATCACAAATAAGTATTTACTCAAGGAGGGGGTTCAACAATCTCCCTCTTTTTTATGATGACAAAATGCTACATGCCTTACATAAACATTTGACTTCAAAGTGATTTAGCATTTACATTGAATTCATCCTTAAACCTTCATATTAAGAGTAAAACACAAGACGCATTGTTCAACTCTTCATGCATCACATGAATTGCTCAAGAAGCATTATAATAGTGAAATACAAGACCAGCCAACGATGTGAGATTGATTAGCAAAAACACGTTCCAAAGTACTTTGCCGACAACACATGGTTAAATGTAAACAAGGTCTGAGTTCAAGGGCAACTTACAAGATGCAATGCATGAGATGCAACTGAACATAACTTAAATGCAAACTGAAATGCAACAAAACTTAAATGAATAGAAATATGATGAAATCACACATGCATGCAAGCACACAACACACATAAAATATAAGTAGCCGATTGCCTGGGCACACATATATACAAAATTTCTCCCCCTTTGGCGTCATCAAAAAGAGGGGGTGACAAGGGATAAGAAGTGTGCCATTCTACAAGAGCATAGCCGTCTAATCATCATCCCGAGTCGGTGAGTTTGGCGGACGCCTAATATACTCCAAGACTTCTTCAAGCATGTGGGATTGATTAGCCAAAGTATCAGTAACATACTGAGAGTGCTCTTGATGAGATAGCTTCAGATCAGCGAGAGCATGTTTCATAGCCTCCATTGTCTCCCCATAATGGTCTAAACGATCATCAATAGTATCCAAATGGTCCATGAGTAGCTGAACCGCCTCGGAAGGCATCTCCTCAATAGGAATATGTGGCTGGTGCACACCGGCCTGCGCATCATCGTCATCCTCCTCCTCAGAACTGATTTCATGTGCAGCACTTTTCAATGTCCGGACCAAGTTACCATCTCGCAGTTCATAGCCCATATTATGACAAATAGAATGAACAGTAAATATATCAGCCTCTCTAATGGTTTGAGAAGATTCTTTGGAGAGGTTTATGTCCATGTGTGCAAATATAGCAGTAAGTGCAGCGGCATATGGAAGAGTTCTATTCTTGTGCTTCATGCTGTTACACATATGTGCTAAAAACATAGCTGAGAAATTAACTGAAATACCACCCAAGAGACAATAAAATAAGAACATATGAATCTCTGTCACTTTGTCATGGCCTCCTCCTCTCGGTCGCAGGATAGTAGTGATCATCCTGTGTAATATATACTGCAGGGGAGGAAAATGGTTGGTGTTTAACCCAGCAAGAGAATTTTCACCTTTTTCTTCAGATGTCATCATTTGATAAACAGTTTCTTCAGGAACCACAATATCTCCAAATGTAAAGCCTTCATGAGGGAGATTAAATGCCACTCCTAAAAATTCTGTGGAGAGTATAACCCGTTTGCCATTTACCACAGTAATCGGATGTTCCCCAAACATGGTTAAGTTGCTATAAAATTGATGCACCAAATTCGGATAAATGCGTCGATGTTCAGACATGAAGAAGTCCAAATTTGGCTGACTGCAAAGAACATCCACTAAACTCGGAAGATGGCGGTTAAGGTTGACAAATGATACCGCTCGAGGTCGGAGTACCTTTCTGTCCAAGACCTTGCTCGAAGGCACAGATCCTCTGCCGTATGCGGCCTCCCTACCACGACGTGCCATGGCCGCACTAGACTCCCCTCTGTTGCGAGAAGAACGCCTCTTTGGGGCCATCTAAACATAGACCGAAGGAACCAGTTGATGAGGGTGTAGATCTAGATGGTTCAACGAGAGAGGAAGGCTATCCACATAGATTTATGATCCTCCACACATCAAGAACATACCTCAGTGGGAGTGAAGCTCAAGGAAGACGCGTTGGAATCGCTTGGAAGGATTTTGTGCGCGGGACGCCACCGAGAGAGCCGCGGCTAGGGCTTGAGCATGTGGGTGCCAAGAGGGGATTTGAGGGCATGAAAGGAGTGGTGGCTAGGGCTAGAAGTGGGCTTTGGGGGTTTTAGGAGATGGGAAGGGGGAAACATAGGGTTTCCACCCCTTTTTAGGGCGGTTCGGATGCGGTGGACGCCGCCCGACCGTAACGGGTCGACCCAATGGGTCGACCCCTTTCACCCCGTCCCCAGACAGGATCCGCTAACGCGAGGGTCGACCCTTCCACTATTTTTCACCAAAAAAATGTTTAAGTGAAAGGGAAGGTCAAAAAATGATGTGGCTCTAATCCCTAATGATAATATCATGTTGGAATTAATGAATTGGAGTTGTTTTATGGGTTAATGTATTAGGGAACTTGTTTCAAGAAGATCTAGGATCATAGTAGACGTTCATAATCTAATGTCTCCAAATTTCAGATTTTGAGGGGTTATGCTCTCTTGCTGGCATTTAAAGAACTCAAGGAAATATCGGCCATAGAAATTACAATGACATGGTTGTATTCTATAAATAGAAGACATGCAAGACATGCAATCATGGTTTTTCACACATAAATATACATTTTTTTTTATTTTTCAAGCAATCATAATGCACATGCATGACAAGGGGAAATTCAACTATGCACGATACTAATGCAAATGCATGCTATACATTGATTATTTAAAAAAAATACATAGATATGCAACTGATCAAGACTCAGACTCGTCTATCCTACAAACCCCTAATTCTCTCCTGAATGATGTGAATTTATCTTCACTTAGAGGTTTGGTGAAAATGTCGGCAGTTTGTTGGTCTGTTTCAATGAACCTGATTTCTACATCACCCTTGCTCACATGATCCCTGAGAAAATGATGTCTAATCTCAATATGCTTTGTGCAAGAGTGATGGACTGGGTTCTTTGACAAGTTTATGGTTGAACTGTTGTCACACAAGATGGAAGTGTTTTTGAAGGAAATGCCATAATCAATCATCTGTTGTTGGATCCATAGCACCTGGGCAACACAACTCCCGACAGCCACATATTCGGCTTCGGCGGTTGATAGAGCCACTGAGTTTTGTTTCTTGGAGGCCCATGAGACCACGCATCCCCCAAGAAATTGGTAATACCCGCTGGTGCTTTTTTGATCCGCTTTACAACCCGCATAATCGTCGTCAGAATAAGCAACTAAATCAAAGCTCGAATTATGCGGAAACCACAATCCTAAATTACTTGAACCAGCAATATATCTGAAAATTCGTTTAACAGCCGACATGTGTGATTCTTTTGGATTGGATTGAAATCGTGCACACAAATATACAGTAAATTGAATGTCGGGCCTGCTGGCAGTTAAATACAATAAGGAACCTATCATGCTTCTGAAGAGTTTTTGGTCCACGGATTTACCTGATTCATCTTGATCAATTTTTATTGAGGTGGACATGGGAGTTGGTTGTGGTTTGGTAGAGGTCAGGTTGAACTTTTTAGCAGCTCCAATGCATACTTCTTCTGATGTATGAACATACCATCAACCGTCTGTATGACCTGCAATCCCAAGAAGAATGTCAGCTCTCCCATAAGACTCATTTCAAACTCACTTTGCATCAATTTGGCAAAGTCTTTGCTGAGAGCATCTTTGGTGGAGCCAAAAATAATATCATCCACGTAAACTTGAACAATTAAGATTTCCTTACCGTTCAACTTTGTGAAAAGGGTTTGATCAACATTACCTCGTTTGAATCCATTTTGAATGAGGAAACCACTTAACCGTTCATACCATGCCCGGGGTGCTTGTTTCAGACCGTAGAGTGCCTTGTCTAGCTTGTACACATGGTCTGGATGCTTCGTGTCCTCAAATCTCGGTGGTTGCTCCACATACACGTCCTCCTGGATATAGCCATTCAAAAATGCACTATTAACATCCATTTGAAATAGTTTAATGTTGTTGCAACATGCAAATGCTAATAAAACTCTCACTGCCTCTAGTCTTGCTACGAGAGCAAAAGACTCATCAAAGTCAATCCCAAGCTCTTGGCTATAGCCTTTAGCTACAAGCCTGGCCTTGTTCTTAGTTACCACTCCTTGATCGTTTGTTTTGTTTCAAAAAACCCACTTTGTTCTGATCACTGAGTGGTTTCTAGGACATGGCACGAGGAACCACACTTTATTCCTTTAGAACTGATGTAGTTCTTCTTGCATAGCCATGATCCAAGACTCATCTTTCAAGGCCTCTTCTATAGAGTGAGGTTCAAACTGGGAAAGTAAGGCAATATAGTCCTGATTTTCAACTTTCCTGAAGGAGGCTCGTGTTCTTGTTCCGTCTTCAATATTGTCGATCACATTCTCCGGCGGATGGTCCTTTTCGAAAGTCCATTGCCTTGGAAGCTGCTGTTCAACCAGAGCTTCCTGATTTCCATCATCTTCTTGTGGTTCTTTTATTTCTTATTTTTCAGTTTTTCCTTCCATCATCCCGATATCACCATAATTCAATTCACCATCCTGTAAATCAAAATTTTCATTAATGTTTTTGGAAGATGATTCATCAATAATAACTTGAGGACTTTCCTCAACCACAAGAGTTCTTAAGTTATACACCCGATAGGCTCTTGAACTGAGAGAGTATCCAAGAAATATACCTTTGTCACTTTTAGGGTCAAATTTATCCAGGTCCACCTTACCATTGTTGTGAATGTAACAAACTGAACCAAATGGTCTAAGATAGGAGATGTTTGGCTTCTTACCTCGGTACAGCTCATAGGGGGTTTTCTTCAAGAGTGATCTTACCATAGCACGATTGACAATGTAGCAAGCAGTGTTTACTGCTTCTGCCCAAAAGTACCTCGGTAAATAGTTCTCGTTTAGCATGGTTCTTGCCATCTCAATTAGCGTCATGTTCTTCCTTTCAACAACACCATTCTGTTTGGGGGTTCTTGGTGCGGAGAAGTCATGCGTATAGCCTTGAGCCCTTCAAAAGCTGCTGAACTCATGGTTATCAAATTCCTTACCGTGATCGCTCCGCACGGCTTTAATGCAACACCCCTTTTCATTTTGGACTACCCTGTAAAATGCTTCAAATTCTATCAGGGCATCATTTTTATGTGAAAGGAAGTAAACCCAACAAAATCTTGAGTAATCATTCACAATGACAAAGCCATACAATTTACCACCCAAGCTATGTGTTCTGCTTGGTCCAAATAGGTCAATGTGGATTAACTCAAGGGACCTTGATGTAGTTACATCATTCTTACACTTGAATGATGTCCTTATTTGCTTACCCATGCTGCACGCCCCACAGACTCCTTCATCAGTAACCTTCAGCTTAGGCAATCCAACAACCAAATCATTTCGAGAGAGTTTTAGCAAAACATTAAAACTAGCATGCCCAAGTCGGCGATGCCAAAGCCAAACATCATCATTATTCCTTACAACCAAACACAGATTTTTATGAGAAGGTTCATCCAAATCAATCATATATACATTGTTATGCCTAAGACCAATGAACTTTATCTCATGAGTATTTTTATTCACAACGGTGCAGTGGTTAGAATCAAAAATCACATTACATCCTTTATCACAAAGTTGACTTATACTCAAAAGATTATGATGCAAACCTTTCACAAGCAAGACATTCTCAATGGCATGATTTTGATTCTTACCTATCTTACCTTCTCCGATGATTTTACCTTTGCCCTTACCACCAAATGCCACTGTTCCACCATCCTTTTCATGTAGGTCCGCAAACAATTCTTTATTTCCCATCATGTGCCGAGAGCATCCACTGTCCAAATACCACCTATTCCTTTGAGCTCTCAAGCAGACCTGCGATCACAACAAACGTACTTATGCAGATTTTGGTACCCAAGCAAGCTTGGGTCCACGATGGTTAGAAACATGAGACGTGTATGATATATTTCTCATTCTAGCAAAGCTTTCATCATCAAATTTTAGAATTCTGCAATCATACATGTCATGGCCTAATCTTCCACAATAAAAGCATGTAATGGCTCTATCCCTGTTTCTTTTCCTTCCTTTATTCAAGAATGAATTATGCACATGAGTTTTTGACGTGGATAGATATGAACTTCTGGGAGGCATATGAGTTGAATGTGTTTCAGATTGTAAAGTTTTTCCTTTTACAAAAATGGCAATAGCATCCTTCAACTCATGATTTTCATGTATTAGAGAATGGACTTGATTTTCGAACTTTTCTTTTGCTTGATTGCATGCCATGCTTTCAAGCTTTTCTTGTTCCAGATTATTTTTCAAATCATCATGCATTTTACTTCGTGTGAATTGCTCATCTCTCATGCATGAAATCTCTTCTTCAAGCAATTCATTTTTGGACACAAGAATTTCTTTCTCATTTATCAACTTCTCAGTTTCAGATTTCAACATATGATAATTTTCACAAGACTTTGCAGCATGCACAAAATGATCAATTTTATTTTTCAGATTTTTGTTTTCAGATCTGAATTTTTTGCATTTTTCATACAAAGACTCATAAGCAATCTGCCATTGTTCACATGTAAGAGATTCGATTTCATAATTTACCTCATTGGCGTCGTCTTCATTTGCCATGAAACATAAATTCTGAACCAGCTCATCCAGTTCATCTTCATTACTCTATGTGGCCACCATGGCCTTTGGCTTCTTGAACCTTCCTTTCTTGAACTTTTTCATCAGATCGGGGCACTCACCCCGCATCTGACCGGGTTTCTTGCATTCGTAGCAAATAACTTCTTCCTTCTTGCTACTTTCACCTCTGTTAGGACCTTGCTTCCTTGGTCCTTTTCTGAATTGGCTACCGAACTTTCTTGTTCCTTTGACGAATCTTCTTGCTCTTCTTGTGATCATGGCAACCAGCTCCTCATCTTCGGTGTTGCCGGTGGAATCATTGTCACTGCCCTCTTATTCTTGTGGATTCACTTTTAGAGCCAAAGATGTGACTACCTTCTTCTTTTTATGGTCCTCCTCGCTCCTCTTGATGTTGATTTCGTAAGTAATCAAGGAGCCAATTAGCTCGTCCAATTTTAAAGTGCTAAGATCCTTTGAGTCCTCGATTACAGTGGCCTTTGTGTGCCATTGTGATGACAAGGATCTCAGTACCTTTCTGACGAGTTCCTTGTCCGAATACTCTTTACCAAGACCCTTTAATCAATTCGTGATTTCTGCCAATCTTGCAAACATATCAGAAATGGACTCTTCTGGTTTCATCATAAATAACTCATAATCCCGGACTAGTAGATTCGCCTTGGTTTCCTTTACTTCCGATGTTCCTTCATAGATCAACCGCAGCTTGTTCCACATCTCCTGCGCAGAAGAACACATGAAAATACATGAGTATTCATTAGGATGAATGGCACATTGTATTATATTCATGGCTTTAAAATTTGCTGAACACTTCTTTATATCCTCATCATCCCACTCATCCTCATTTTGAGACAGAGTATACGGACCCTTGCTTATGACGTGCCACACGTCATAGTCTTGGGCTCGTAGAAAAACATATATTATGTTCTTCCAATAAGGGTTATTTGATCCATCAAAGAATGGGGGTCTTTGGATCGAATGCCCTTCGGGCATCATCCCCTTGTTTATGATGGCAATCGACGCCGAGCATTGATATTTTTATTTTGCATTTGTGTCCTTTAGTTTGCTTTTATATCCTTGGGAAAGTATGTACGCAATTGTAAGGCTTTATAAGCCACTTGGTCATTCCTTTGGATTCTTTGGGTTTTTGTGCAAAAGTGTAGTAGGTCTAGCAAGGGGGCCCCCATCCCTTCCCTATTGGTCCACCTAAGCCATGTGGGGCTGGTCAACTATCCTAGGTGGCATCTAGAAGATTTGAATGTCAATTAACCACATGGGGGACAAATGGACTTCAAAGTCCAAGATGCCACCCACCTTGGTCAAGGGGGCGCCCCTCTCCACTAACCCATTTTTATTTTTGTTTAATGTGGTTCCAAACCACATGGGAGAATAAATTATGGTCTCCCCCATTTACCCCTCCCCGAAATTAGATCTGAGGTTAGTTTAAGTCTTTTTACACTCTCTATAAATATCTTGTAATTTTTGAATTACTTAGCAATTAATGAGAAGAAAAAATTGTGAATGCTTGGAGCAGATTTGCGCCCCCCTCTCTCTCCCTCTGGTTCCTTCTTCCTCCCTCTGTATTTCAGGGTGTAGACCCCTTCTATCTTAACCCCTCTATCTCTAAATTCATCTCTAGTGCCGCCGCCGCCGTTTCTGCCGCCATCGAGCCGCCGCGAAGCCGCTTCCGAAGTGTTGTCCAGATCTCTCTTCTGCTGGATAGAGGTTTCCTCCAGGAATTTTAGCTCCCACTTTCGACATCATCTGGAGTTAAGATTTTCAGGGTTGGTTCCTCTCTTGATTCCCAACCTCCATTAAAAAAATCACATCATTTCCCTTTCTTTTTATATTTTTCCATTTTCGTGTCTTTCTATCTTCCTGATCTATCCCTTTTCAGATCTGTGTAGCAGAAGCTTAGTTATTCCCCCTTTCGACCCCCTTCTTGATTTTTGTTTGAATCCCCAAATTTATCAGAGGATATTTCCACCACCCCCATCCTCCACAAAGTTTTGTCGAATTTCAAAAGCCCTCTACCTCTTTTTATAAATTGAGTCTTTCCCCCAAATTCAGTTCTGTCTCTACTATCCACATCCGACCCCAAGTCAGTATACAATCCACAACAAATCGAAACTTCCACCAAACCTTTGATAAAATATATCCCCGTTTTTCTATCTTCGGCCTCTACAACTTTCATGAAGGACGCAAAGGCTGAATCGAAGGTCTACATCACGGTCAACGTCAACTCTCAGGAAAACTTAGTTCTGTCCTGAGATTTCGGATCCTGTGAACCAGCAGCTTGAATATTCGATAAAGGCCATCAACGTGAAATTCAAATTTCTTTCTCCAGCCACAGATCAAAGGATTTCAAGTCAGATTTCCATCGGTACCTCTTGTGCATCGATCCGACGTCGGGAGTGACAGCAGCAGCAGATTTTGTCGGGACGTGCGGGTCTGAAACCACAGTTCAGATCCGTGGCAGCAACTCCGACGAGTGAAGATCGGAGCCGCCCGGCCTCCGACCGGCGAACCAGCGTACCGCCGTACCAGGGAGCGCCCCTCCAGACGTCCCCACCACAGTGGTGCCACCCCGGTCCCACACGGCCCGTCGGACCAGCACGTGGGTCCCACGATCGTGATACGTGTGCCGCCGAAGCTCCACAAGATGCTGCCCGTCAACCCGAAACCGCTACTCTCGGGTCCCATTGTGTCGCCCTTTACCTCCCTGCGTGGAGTGGGCAGTAATTTGTCTTGCTGTAATTATTGTATATTTACTGTTCCGGGAGTACGAGATCGGCCGAGAAGTCTTCCCCACGCCCAGTAGCGTGGAGGTATCATGTTCGCTCCTTTGCCCGGCATTTGCTTTATTTCGTATATATTTGATGGGGACATCAGCGACCCTCCATGCCCCGGCTTCGACGTCGGCCCTTCGAGATAGATTCAGCAATGGTTCAAATATTTATTTCTTCTTAGTATGATGTATTTTTCTTTTATTGAGTTTGTAATCCTTATTGGGTCAATTAATAAGGCCCAAAAGGCTAGTCTATTAGTAGCTCTGTTAATGGTCGTAGGTAGCTTATGTTCACCACCTCGGATAGCGGGGTAATTGTTTGAACTTCAAGGGCATTTGTGGATATTTGTAACCCTGGCCTCTCCCTATAAATAGGGGTCCAATGGTTCATTTTGGAGGCTAATGAAAAATGAAAAGTTTTTGAAGAATTGTTAAGGAATTGAAACCCCCCCTTGTCTCTCTCTCTCTCTCTCTCTTTTGCACAAGTCACCCTCTCTCTCTCTTTTGCACAAGTCACCCTCTCTCTCTCTATCTCTTACGATTCTTCTCTCTCTCCTTGGGGAATTCGCACCCCCTTCTCCCTATCTCCCGCCTTGGGCTGCGCACCCCTCTTCCCTCTCCTTCCCCAACTCCACTTGCCACATCATCCCTCCTCCTAGATTCTCTCCTTCTTTCCCTCCTCCACCTTCCTAATCCAACCCCGCCTCCTTTATCCCTTTCCAAATCACTTATCTAATTAAATCTCAGCCACCCAATTCTTTCGTAATCCCCCTCCAATATTCCCTCCCTCCTAATTATCCTCCCTCTATTCAAAAATATTCCAAAAAAACACAAAATCCCTTCCCTCCCTACTAGGGAAACCTAGGTGCGCCCCCCTCCCTTGGCAACCTGCGCACACCCCCCATACCCAACCATAATTCGCACCCCCCAAGCCTCCCACGCCCGAGCCACCTCCATCCCCCTTCCCCTCTGCAACATACGCCCCATCCCCTTCCAGGAGCATCCACGGCGACCCCGGCATCCCACGGCATCGCCTTCGTCATCGCTTATGGAGGTCTTCTAGTTGTCCTGTCCTCTGCTCTGCAGCAGAAGTTTGGCCAAGTTTGCAGCAACCACACCGTCATCCACAGTGCAAATCAGTCCGAGCTTTCTTCATAGAAGTCGTGCGTCTCTAAGTCCTCTTTGCGTGCGAGGTGGAATCGTCGCGTTCTGACTTTGCCACTGTTCGCGTCGCCTGTTCTGTGCGGTTGCACCAGATCTGAGCCAGAACCTAAGAGCCACCTGACAGTGCCTGTACCTATTTCTCCGGCATGATTCAGCCCAAGCTCTCTTCTGAGAGTTTGTGCTACTCCAAGCCTTCGTGAATCCAGAGGAAAAATCACCTCAGTCCGACATCGGCATAGTTCGTGGTGCTCGTTCTCCCACGACTGTGCAACCCGGGTGCAACCCAACTTGTCAGACTGTGTGCCCGCCTTGCAGAGGGTGCCCCGCCCAACCTGTTCGTCATCGGCCCAATGTGTCTTCATCAAAGTGGTGCCATTTGACGATACGAAACCAACCCAGTTGGTTTCATCTCATTCCAACGTCTGAGAAGAAATTTCCACCACGGCCTTTGCACCTCTGTCTGGCTGCTGACCCAGGAATCAGAAGCTCACCACAACTAGGACCACGCCCAGCCCGGTGATCTGATGGCTTCCATCTCTTGAGGGTACGTAGACCTCCCTGTCTACTGTCCTCCCGAGTTGATCCCGCCTCGTTCTGAGTTCCACAGCGAGCGTACCGGCAGTTGTCCCGCTACTGCGCAACCCTGTCCTGCGGGACAGAATCGCGTAGGTCCACTCCTCCTGTCGGCCCCACCCTCCAGCGGCCTCAGATCGACGTCAGGTTTTCAGGGACACTCCAGCACCCTCCAGGCTCCGTCTGAGCACTGACGTCACAACATTCAGACATCCGTACTCAGCGTACCGTGCAGGACGGTCGGCATCATCCCAGCAGGCCAGTTCGCAGATTGGCATCTTATTGCTCCCCTCCCCTTGCTCGCCCCTCCTGCATGAGGGTAGTGCATGTATTGATTACCCCATCCCTTGGTTCCCCCTCCCTGCGTGGAGACGTCTGTTTGTTTGTACTAGCAGGTCCGACAGAAGCTACAGCAACGCAGCGTGTCCGCCGGGTGCGCACGCTCCCGGCTCGCCCTCATCTCCGATCGGCGCCGTTCTTTTCAGACTCGGAAAGGTACGTGACTGACCCCCTGCTCCCCTATGGTTTGACCCTTCGTATTTTCTTTGTGCTTGCACCGACGGTGAGAGAGAGCCCGGTCCCGACCCCCGTTTCATGTGAGTTTGCTGCCATGCGAGAGAGTGAACCCCATAGTGCCCTCGGGCGTGAGGTCTGCCCCGGCTGAATCCGGGTGATCCCTCCCCTTCCGGTCGGCCTTCCACCGACCCAACTCATGAGTTCTGACCACGTAGATGACTTGTGGGCCAAAGCCCATCTTCCCCATTGTCGGGTTACACCCAAATTACGAGTGCGCCGCGTGTTTGTCCGCCGTGTCCAACCTGGCCTGTTCGGCCTTGCTTGCTGTCCACTAGGTCCTAGTTCCGACCGGGTCTCATCCCGCGTCAAATTTGGTATCAGAGACAGGTTCTCGGCTTGCTCTCGCATGCCGAGTCCTAGGCCAACTTGCATTCCCTTGCATTGCCCCTTGCATCAGTAGCATGTGGTCTAGTCTCTTGAACCGCATAATCTGTCTAGTCTAGACCCGCTATTCGATTTTCCCCATCCCGCTGACCCCATGTCCATCCATAGTGTTTCCTCGTACAGGGAGATTGATCGTCCAATTGGCCACGACTCTAAGGTCAGACCGTCCCACCACAACCAATCCATGGCCACTCATATTGGCAGTTTGTACCGTCAGTCCGGACCCTTGCACATCTCTGGCCAACATACTGGTATGTCCATCCACCCTACCTACCCACGGGCTGGCCCCTCACCCAATCTCTACGACCGATTTGGGGATAGAATACCCACTCCCTATAGCACCCGTTGGGGTACTCAAGATTTCTTTGGCTCCCGTAATCCCACGATTTACCTTGAATGGGAAGCCGAGATGGACTTCTACTTAGATAGGGATGATTGGTCGGACTTCCAAAAGGTGAGGTTTGCCACGAGAAGGTTGAGAGATCGGGCCCGAGCCTACTGGATCGATGATGAGCGATGTCTTACGGCCCGATACCAACCGCCTGTCACTTGGGCCATGATGAAGGAGAAGCTTCGCGAGAAGTATCTCCTTCCCGCTTATTTGCCCGTGGCCGACCCTCTCACCCCACTGCCAGCTATTGTAGGCCCCACTAAATACACACTCCCTGGACCAACATGTGAATCCCAAACACCCATTGAAGCCATGCCACCAGCTTTGTCCATCCTTGAGTCACCACCTCCTTCAACTCAACCTCCGATTAGGGATGAGATAGTGCACGAACCCACAGAGACCATGAAATACATCCCTGATCCCTCGTTGATTGAAGCATACCAAACCCAAGAGGATGCCCTATGCTTGGCTCACCCCTTAGTAGAGGAAGCCCCCACCCAACTTGAGGCTAAAGTCCAACACAACCTCCATCCCAAGTCACTCATGGCCCATGGAGGCGAGATTGTCATAGGTGGAACTCTCGCTAGGTGGCTTAGGAGAAGTCTAATCTTAGATTTCTCCAACTTCTACCCCTTCCCAAATGAACAAGCCCAACAAATAGTACCCTTCCACTCCTTCCACACAACCTTTCGATCATTTTGCTTTGTGGAGATTGTGGAAGATCTTGTTCGGAGTTTGAAGTGGCAAATAGGGGTGACCAACATGCTTGCCTTGAAGTCGGGTCCACCTAGGGGCGTTAGCTTCACCCACCCCTCCGTTGGCTCCATTACTTTTGTGTGCACTATAGGTTGGTGTACGTGTGAGCTCTTGATACTTTTGCCAATCTCGGAGGAGCTCGAGGCTACTACTCAAGTCTTGGAGTGCATCCAACCCATCAAGCCCACTATCTCGCCAACTCCCCACCCACTGATAATTTCATCCACAATGGAGGGACTGAGATTTGGGCGAATCAATTGTCAGAATTAGACGATGTCCTCTATAGTCTCCCCTTCCGTGATCCCTTTGACCCATCATATTGGAAACCAAAGAGTCAACCAGCCCTCACCCAACTCTCCAATAACACTCGACACCTATTCCCTGATGGAGATTACCCTCCATGTCCGAGACATATTCCATATCACTACTCCCCAATCGCTAAGTATTTGATCAGTGAGAGGCACATTTCATGGAGAAAAATGCATTCGTCATGGAATCTAGCATCATATAGAGAAGGTCGTTATTTTGGTTGCCCAAGTCCACCCATGCTTATCCCATTTGATAGGAGCCACATGCATGATAGGTCTACTTTTGGATGTCCCGGGCCACCCATGCAATGTAGATGGTCTATGCATAATCACTCAGCATTGCCTCCTATCTAGGACTCACCACATCATCAAGCATTATGACAGCAAGCGAGTCCGTCTGAGCAATGGTTCATATTATGAGTTGGTGGATAGTCATTGGCGTCACCAAGAGTCTTGGAGTTGTGACTTTGCGATGGTGAGGATGGAGAGGCTCCCAACGGAGCTTCACGAGGTAAGAGCCCGCGGCATCAAGCTACTTCAGAACATGAGGAGGGTTGGCTCTACTAGGTTAGGCCAACTTGAAGAGAATAGAGTGAGCCCGTTGTTCACTTGGGCAGACCAAACGCAATACGAGGGCTTGGCAGCAAAACGTAGTGAGTCTATTGGGCCTCTACCTTCCTTTATGAGTGACCCACACCCCGTGAGAACACGAGCCATATGGTGTGCCCGGCGCGGGCCAATAGAGGAGATACGGGGTGGACAAATCACCACTTATTGGAGCATGGCAGTCTACTACTACCTTAGCAGTTGGAAAGGACGGCCCAGATCGGAGCACATATGGGATAGCCGGCCAGAGATATAGCACCCCGATCCTCACCATCATGCTCCACCAGATCACCACTCGACGGAGTCGAGTTCTCGTCACCCCGGGGGAATTGATGGGGACATCAGTGACCCTCCATGCCCCAGCTTTGACGTCGGCCCTTCGAGACAGATTAATCAATGGTTCAGATATTTATTTCTTCTTAGTATGATGTATTTTTATTTTATTGAGTTTGTAATCCTTATTGGGTCAATTAATAAGGCCCAAAAGGCTAGTCTATTAGTAGCTCGGTTAATGGTCGTAGGTAGTTTATGTTCACCACCTCGGATAGCGGGGTAATTGTTTGAACTTCAAGGGCATTTTTGGACATTTGTAACCCTGGCCTCTCCCTATAAATAGGGGTCCAAGGGTTCATTTTGGAGGCTAATGAAAAATGAAAAGTTTTTGAAGAATTGTTAAGGAATTGAAACCCCCCTTGTCTTTCTCTCTCTCTCTCTCTCTCTTTTGCGCAAGTCACCCTCTCTCTCTCTATCTCTTACGATTCTTCTCTCTCTCTCCTTGGGGAATTCGCACCCCCTTCTCCCTCTCTCCCACCTTGGGCTGCGCACCCCTCTTCCCTCTCCTTCCCCAACTCCACTTGCCACATCATCCCTCCTCCTAGATTCTCTCCTTCTTTCCCTCCTCCACCTTCCTAATCCAACCCCACCTCCTTTATCCCTTTCCAAATCACTTATCTAATTAAATTTCAGCCACCCAATTCTTTCCTAATCCCCCTCCAATATTCCCTCCCTCCTAATTATCCTCCCTCTATTCAAAAATATTCCAAAAAAACACAAAATCCCTTCCCTCCCTACTAGGGAAACCTAGGTGCGCCCCCCTCCCTTGGCAACCTGCGCACACCCCCCCATACCCAACCATAATTCGCACCCCCCAAGCCTCCCACGCCCCAGCCACATCCAGCGTGATTCAGCCCAAGCTCTCTTCTGAGAGTTTGTGCTACTCCAAGCCTTCGTGAATCCAGAGGAAAAATCACCCCAGTCCGACATCGGCACAGTTCGTGGTGCTCGTTCTCCCACGACTGTGCAACCCGTGTGCAACCCAATCTGTCCAGACTGTGTGCCCGCCTTGTAGAGCGTGCCCCGCCCGACCTGTTCGTCATCGGCCCAAGGTGTCTTCATCAAAGTGGTGCCCTTTGACGATACGAAATGAACCCAGTTGGTTTCATCTCGTTCCAACGTTTGAGCAGAAAGTTCCACCATGGCCTTTGCACCTCTGTCTGGCTGCTCGCCCAGGAATCAGAGGCTCACCACAACTGCGACCACGCCCAGCCCGGTGATCTGATGGCTTCCATCTCTTGAGGGTACGTAGACCTCCCTGTCTACTGTTCTCCCGAGTTGATCTTGCCTCGTTCTGAGTTCCACAGAGAGCGTACCAGCGGTTGTCCCACGACTGCGCAACCCTGTCCTGCGGGACAGAATCGCGTAGGTCCACTTCTCCGGCCAGCCCCGCCCTCCAGCGGCCTCAGATCGACGTCAGGTTTTCAAGGACACTCCAGCACCCCCCAGGCTACCTCTGAGCACTGATGGCACCACATTCAGACGTCTGTGCTCAGCGTACCGTGCAGGACGGTCGGCGTCATCCCAGCAGGCCAGTTCGTAGAATGGCGTCTTATTGCTCCCCTCCCCTTGCTCGCCCCTCCTGTGTGAGGGTAGTGCATGTATTGATTACCCCATCCCTTGGTTCCCCCTCCCTGCGTGGAGGCGTCTGTTTGGTTGTACTAGCAGGTCCGACAGAAGCTACATCAACGCAGCGTGTCCGCCGGGTGCGCACGCTCCCGGCTCGCCCTCGTCTCCGATTGGCGCTGGTCTTTCAGACTCGGCAAGGTACGTCACTGACCACCTGCTCCCCTGTGGTTTGTCCCTTTGTATTTTCTTTGTGCTTGCGCCGACGGTGAGAGAGAGCCCGGTCCCGACCCCCGTTTCATGTGAGTTTGTTGCCATGCAAGAGAGTGAACCCCATAGTGCCCTCGGGCGCGAGGTCTGCCCTGGCTGAATCCGGGTGATCCCTCCCCTTCAGGTCGGCCTTCCACCGACCCAACTCACGAGTTCTGACCACGTAGATGACTTTTGGGCCAAAGCCCATCTTCCCCATCGCCGGGTTACACCCAAATTCCGAGTGCGCCGCGTGTTTGTCCGCCGTGTCCAACCCGGCCTGTTCGGCCTTGCTTGCTGTCCACTAGGTCCTAGTTCCGACCGGGTCTCGTTCCGCATCAATATTTCTTTATGCTACTGCTAGAGAGCATGCTAGGATCGTAGCTCTCTATACTTTTTATATCACCGCTGCTGCGAGAGAGAGCGAGACTGTAATGCCCTAGATTTTTTTCGGATCCTTCTTCTCTGGTCCCGGATCTGGTTTCTCAGAGTGTCCAACTCCATTGTGTCCAAAATTTCGTTTTGGACATATTTTATGTTCGGATCGGCGTGATCCGGAGTTGTTTCGGAGGCCCGGAAGCGTTCCGCGATTTTTCCGCGTGTGTTTTCCGATTCCCGGTGTGTGTTTCTGTAATTCTTTCAGAACCTTGTTGCGGGTGAACCGGGCCGTTCGCCAGGGCGCGAGTGGTACCATTGCGATCAGTGCGTTCCAAGGATCGTGGAAATGTGATTTTTTATTTTCTAGTATTTTTGGGAATTTCCGGATTTTCCTATATATTAACCACATTTTCTCTCTCTCCCTCTCATTTCTCTCTTCTCTCCCTCTCTCTTCTCATGCTCTCTCCTCTCTCCCTCTCTCTCCGGCGACCGACGGGGAGGAGCGTGGGCGAGGAGGGGATGGCGCGGGCGAGGCACGGGCGAGGATGGATGAGGATCGAGGTGGCGGAGGCGTGGTGAAGCTCGGCCGTGGGTTCGTGGAACGGCGAGGCTTCAACGACGTTTTCTTCATAGATCGGCATCCACGGCACATCGTTTCTTCGGTGGAGGTAGGGAGATGGACCCTCGACTCGCGTACTTCTTTTTCCACGAGTTTTGTAGGCCGTGGTGAGCCGAGCGGGCTAAACGGGGCGATTTGGGGAAAATGCATGTTTTTGGGGTGTGAGCCGGATCTCCCGTTTTACTGCGTTTCTGGGTGATCCAGGGGTTTAGATGCATGCCTAGGGGCTTGGGGATGGTTTCCCCCTTTGTTTCCCCTTCACCTGGGGGTGGACGGGGTGTGGAATGATTTTTCCCGTGGTTTCCACCGTTTTCAGGCGCAGACTGAGAACGCGCTAGCCTTGGGTAGCACATTCTTGAAGGTGGCGCCACCCCGATAGGGCGTGTTCATCGGAGAAGATGAACAGTATGGCAGTTCCTGTCGCGCTATAGGGTTATGGCGTGTTCTGGATTGTCGCGCTATAGGATCATAGCACGACCTGGCCTGGTCGCGCTATGGACCTATAGCGCATTCATTACTGTCGCGCTATAGGATCCTAGCGCGTTCTGCTTGAACGCGCTATGGACATATAGCGCGTTCGTGGAGGTGACCAGCCGGGCTGCCCGGGGCGGGCGGTCTGAGGCTGATCGTGCTCCCCTTGGGCCGTGTGTGTCCCGGACAGCCCGTGGAGTTTTTTGACCTTGTTTTGGGGTGTCTGGAGGTTCTATTTACCTCGATTAGCGTGCCCATGAGTTTAAGGGTCCGGGTGACCTTCTAGCGTTTTGATTGTGTTGTGTTGGTCTCCAGTCGACTCGGTTGTGACCCAGTGGTCGACCTTTGGCCTCGTGAGTGTCCCGGACACCCCATGGGTTTTGTTACCACGTTTTGGGGTGTCTCGAGGTACCGTATTACCTCGATAAGCACGCTCGTGGGCTTGGTGGGTCCGGGTGACCCCAGGTGTTCCGGGCTTCCGTGTTCTTGCTAGATCGAGTCACCGTGTGTGGGTGTGAGTGCGGTGAGGTTTCCCCGCAAGTCGTTGCTTCTCGGGAAGGTGGCTTCCGAGTGCGCCAAGCGTGTGGCCTTGGACGGTGAGTCCAGTCTCCCAGCCTGGGGCTAGAGGTTTCTTAAGTTCCCTCCCCGAGGGATGGGTCTCGGCGGTTGTAAACTGCCTCGTGAGTTATCGCATTGTGTTTTGGACCTAGGATTAGGCCAGATTGACAGCTTAGTGCCGTCGTGTGCAACGTTCTTGACCCCGAGTCTTGTGACTCAAAGGCCATTGAGTTAGTGGGTCTAGTGGACCATCTAGAGTCTGGTGGCGTCGTGCCACCTGTTAC
Source organism: Amorphophallus konjac (assembly GCA_022559845.1). NCBI lineage: Eukaryota > Viridiplantae > Streptophyta > Magnoliopsida > Alismatales > Araceae > Amorphophallus > Amorphophallus konjac. Next base: position 395,673,563 of record CM040126.1, read on the forward strand.
TCCGTGTTACTCGCAATGGGTGCGTGCGTGGTTTCCTGTGTCCACGTTCTGTGACACGTCCACTAGTCGTAGTCTTCTTACGGCACGTGTGTGCTGACCCACCCTGGAGTGGTGGAGCGGCTGACCCGAGAGAGACGGTGAGTAGGCTGGTTACCGTAGGGCCCCCACGTACAGCCTATTCCGAGCCTTGGGGGAATTACCAGCTAGAGGATAGGCCTAGGGCGTATGGTCTGAGTGTGCACACGAGGTTGGGGGCGTCGGACGGTGCCGGCAGGTGCGACCCCAACTAGTCCTTGTTCTGTGGTACTGGTTACTGAGTGTGTCTGAGTCTCCGCCTGGGGCGTTGTAGCTAGACACTTGTGACGCGGTGTAAGACGTCAAGGGACGCATCCGGTCGTTCTTCTAGTGGGTGATGCTTCTGTCACAAGACGTGAGTCGTAGTGTACCGGGTTCTGTTTCCGTCCACGAGACGGGACTTCGTGAGTGGTTTCGGGAGTGTTCCTGGAGTCGAGGTTTGGGGTTCCCGGTGAGCATCACCGAGGGTCTTTCCCAGACAGCGTTGTATTCACGACGGTGAGGTCGTGACCGTGTTCCCTGACCGTGTGGTTTTGGCTCGGGCCCTTTTGGTGAGGGTAGGCCTCCGCTACGGAGGTATCTTGGCGCTTTCCTAGTAGCGTGGCTAGGGCGGTTCGTGTCTGGTGGTCCCCGATCGTGGAATCGGGTGGTCGGGTGCGTGGCTTGGTTGTCCCACGACGGGAGACTAGGTTGTGTTTTCTGATACAGTAGGAGTAGCTGTAGAGCTGAGATTTTGTCGGCCACCGTAGTTACTTTCCTGCTTTCGTAGTTACTACTTTTTGTGCCGCCGTTGTTCTCAGTTGGGGTTCCGCGGGATCCCTACTGGGCTAGTGACAGGAGGCTCACCCCTGCGTTTCAGGTGCGACGGTTCTTCCTCAAGGATCTAGGGTGCTGTACGGAGGTTCTTAGTTGCCAGCTTGCCGGGCCGAGTGTTGACTTGGCATGTGGTACGTTTTACTACTTTAGACTGTACTTTCTGCTGGACTGGACTCTGTTGTAGTTGTTCATTTATTTCTGTTCATTGTTGAATTGTCCTGCCTTATTTCCTATTTCCTTGTACCTCCACACTCCTTTTTAGCCCTTCCGAGCCCTCCCGGCTCGTGGGAGGTGGTTCGAGTCTCGGGTTATCGGGCCTTCCCGGTAACCGGATTCTCGGGTCATCACAGAGACCGTCCTGTGACCCGATCTGGGCACGAATTTGTGAGTTGACCACCCTAGCTCACTGCCAGTTTCTCAATCGTGCGCGTCCGTACGCTTCCCTCGTTAGGGACGATCGCGAGCTTGCTTAGAGTCCGAGGATCGCATATCCATTTGTAGTCGAGTCGCGTGTCCGTCCCGCATCAGTTTGGTATCAGAGCCAGATTGAGTCTAGGGTGTTTAAAATAAAAAAAAGTGTCATTTACGTCTAGTCATCGTCTAAGTCGGTCTAAGGTCGCATCCGCATACCATTGTTCGGTATATAAAAAGGTGTTGTCCGAACGTTAGGCTACGCCTATCGGGAAGGCCGCACACTTGCGCGAGTGATCTTCAGATTGATTAACTCCGCCACGTACCGAAACTTGGTGGTGTCTAGGTTGGTAGTCGAGTAGGCATTCCAACTTTGCATTACTTAGGGTCGTGTCTAGTGTCTTGCCCAAGTGTCGGCATGTCTAGCATGTAGTTGTCCCCTCAATCTCCAATGGACTCTTGGTCGCCCAGGCGATATGGCCGTTGGTCCACCCATGGGCTTGGCAATCATCCTCTCCACTTCCGTAGGCCCGAAGCCTCGGATTTTTATGGCTCCAATGACCCGGGCGTCTACCTCAAGTGGGAGGCCACCATGGACACCTACTTTGATTGTTATCCAATGTCCGAGGCCGGACAATTCAATTTTGCCAAGGATAGGCTTCATGACCGGGCTGCCGAAAAATGGAGAACCATTGAAGGCTTAAGGCAGGTTAGGAGGCAATGGCCCCTCGAATCATGGTGGGACATGAAGAGAGAGCTTAGGAAGGTCTACGCGCCCCACCCACCTACCTCCAACCACGGGGGTCATGCCACCAGCCAACCCCACTACATCACCCCCAAGCAAGTGGGCCACACCTCTAACCAACCGCACCCACTCGCCCCCAACCCATCCTACCCAAGCGCTTCAAATCAAGTGGGTCCTAGTCGGAGGCAAGGAGCCCCACACTTTGACGAGGCTCGACCCAAGCCGAGGCCGGTTGATTACGAGCATGTCCACCGCGATACCCCTACTCCAACCCACACCATTGCCGAACTTGTGCAAATGCTTTCAGATCTGGTGGATAGGAAGTGCGCTTATTTTGAGTCGCAAGTCTCCCCTTGCCCACCTCCGCGACCGGAGGTAGCCATACTCGAGCCTAGGGAGGCCATAGCCCGTAGCCCCTACCCGGCCCCATCTAAGGTGTCCCCAAGCCCTCTCCCCATTATGGATACCCCTCCTTCACCACCCATGAGTGCTCCGTTACCCATGAGTGCTCCGTTACCACCCTTACTTTCTAATCCTCATCCAGAGCCGTCTTGTTTGGAGCCACCTCAACCCAAGCCACCCGTGTTTCTAACGGGTACACTTTACATAGCTGAGCCACTACTTAGTTGGCTCAAGGATGGCTTGGTCCCGCCTCCTTATCCATCTATAGACCCCACCCAACCATTAGTGCCGGTCAACTCATTCCATACCACATTCCGGTCTAGTCACCATGTTGACACCTTGGAAGACCTTATTATGGGATTAGATTCGCAATGGAAGTTGACACACTCATTGGCCTGAGACTTCGACCAACCCACTAGTCTTAGCTTCACCCCTCCGGCCTTACGGTCCATTACCTCCGTGCGCACCGTGGGTTGTGTCACCACAGAGATTCTCTTATTCCTCCCTATGTCGGCCGAGCCTGACTTCATACCCTTTTGCCCGAGAGAGGAATCTTATTTCCTACATATGATCACCGTCCCATCTACCACAATGTATGAAGGTGACCATACACACCTTCAAGACTTCCATACATGGGACCGTGACTTGTGAGAACCCACCACAAGGGGTCATACCTTCTTTGATCCCTTTGACCCATTCCCTAGTGGGCCCCTTGACCCTCCATATATACTTCATTTCTTCGAGGGAGTCCACTACCACACCCCTACCCCACGGGCCAGGTCATCTATACCCACCAAGCCCAATCTCGATACACCCACACCCGGCTCGTCCACACCCGGCTCTCCTAGCCCTCTCAAGTCCCCCAAATCCAAAGGGCCATTCATGCATGACTGGGTCATACTTGGGCGTCTAGGTGTTTCCCATACCACCAACCTTCGGGTATATCAGATGCATGCATGGCACATATTCGGATGTCCTGGTCCGCCGTCACCATGTACGGGTCGGACTAACATTAGGTTTGTTTAGGGTTCTTGTGTGTCTGTGCATACGTCGAGTCGAGTAGGACTTTTGCACGCTCACGTTGTTAGTCCCTTTCGAGTACGAGACTTATCGTACTTTGGGATCGGCTCTACGCTACATATCGGATCTAGTCACATAAGGGACAAGCGGTGATTCCTAGTGAGTCTTTGAGCCGCCTTCCCTCCTTTGAGAGTGACCCCACCCCGGAGTGCCCACCTCTAGCCTCATTCCCACGGCAGCGTGTGCATATCGAATCTATACGGGATGAGCATGTGTCGATTACGTGGAGTGGAGCGTACTCCGCGCTGCATGGTACGATGATGGATCCGCCGGAGCTACTCGAGCAGCTGCACCCATACTCGACGGGGTCGAGTTCTTCGCACCCGGGGAGTGTTGATGGGAATCGACGTCGAGCATTGATATTTTTATTTTGCATTTGTGTCCTTTAGTTTACTTTTATATCCTTGGGAAAGTATGTACGCAATTATAAGGCTTTATACGTCACTTGCTCCATCCCTTGGATTCTTTGGGTTTTTGTGCAAAAGTGTAGTAGGTCTAGCAAGGGGGCCCCCATCCCTTCCCTATTGGTCCACCTAAGCCATGTGGGGCTGGTCAACTATCCTAGGTGCCATCTAGAAGGTTTGAATGTCAATTAACCACATGGGGGACAAATGGACTTCAAAGTCCAAGATGCCACCCACCTTGGTCAAGGGGGCGCCCCTCTCCACTAACCCATTTTTATTTTTGTTTAATGTGGTTCTAAACCACATGGGAGAATAAATTATGGTCTCCCCATTTACCCCTCCCCAAAATTAGATCTGAGGTTAGTTTAAGTCTTTTTACACTTTCTATAAATACCTTGTAATTTTTGAATTACTTAGCAATTAATGAGAAGAAAATGCCATTTGTTGCTCCAGCCCAAGGGCGCCCCTCTCTCCCCTTCTAGAGCTGTGAAAGCTCATATTTCAGAGGTGTGAAGCCTCTCCTCCACCACCTCACTGAGTGTGAAGCTCAGCATCGCCGCCGCCATCGAGCTGACACCGCTACTACGTCAGAGCTCTGTCCAAATCAGGATAGAACCCCACCTCCGGATTTTTATCTTCTCTTCTTCTTGTCTGATCGAGCCCTAATTTCGAGGGTTTGTTCTTTCCATCTCCCCTAACCTCCAGTTAAAATTTCGTGTCATTTGGAGTCCATTTGATAAATTTTTATATTTTCGTTTGCCCTCTCAGTAATCTACCCTTTTGCATATCTAAGGGACATAGTCTCATTGTTGCAATTTCTCCACCAACTTAAAAAATTTTAGAAAATCCACAGAAATTCCCTAGAGTTTCTCACGTATACCTTCTTCCGCCATAATTTTCGTTGAGTCAAAAAAAATAATTTTGCCCTCAATCAAAGGTCTGTTTTAAGTAGATCCATCTCTGCCCTGTGTGTCTGTCAGTCCGGGTCAGAAAAAAAGACAGTTTGTAGTCATTTTTATTTTTAATCCATTCTGTGTATAGAGCCACCAAAAATATATGTTGTAGATCTCTGCGTCCTCTATCCATAGGTACCTCTTGTGCATCAATCCGACATCGAATCTGGTCGTAGGAATTCTTTTCGTGAAGGTGTACAGAGCAGATCCGAGTTCAGCCAGCACAACTCAGTCCGGGAGAAAATTTAGAAACAAATATCGAAGGTCAACTTCAGCGATCGCCCCTTCAGAGAGTCGATCAGGGATATCCTGCCATCGTCCTAACCAAGTAGCGCCTCCGGAAGATCTCAAGAAGGCGACGTTCCTTTGGAAATCGTTGCTTGCTGTCCAGTGAGTCAGCAACCGAGTTGGCGCAGCACCGAGTTGGAATAGTGCCGAGTCGGACCAACAGGCCGAGTTCGTGCCGTACACACCTCCATATTGCTGCCCGTCAACCCAGGGTCGGTCCTCCCGGGCCCCACTTGTAGCCCTTTATCTCCCTGCGTGGAGTGGGCAATAAAATTCACTATTGTAATTAACTTTTACCATTGTACCGGGAGTTACCGTACTTGGCCGGGAACATCTTCCCCACGCCTGGTGCATTGAGGTACACTCGTTACCCTCCTTGTAGGTATTGCTTTACTCGTATATTTTTGTATATGCCGCTGCATGAGTGATAGATTATCTAGCTTGTTATCATTTTATCACCGCTGCGAGAGTGAGAGTGAGTGACCGTCCCGTGACTCGACCCGAGTTAACGCGGAAAAGTCGATACCCGAGACTCACTGCCGGTTTCTCAACCGCGCACGGTCCAGCATTTCCCTCGCATAGGGACGATCGCGAGCTAGAGTCCCAGGTCGCGTGTCCGTCCCGCATCAATTTGGTATTCCCTTGGATTCTATGGATTTTTGTGCAAAAGTGTAGTAGGTCCAGCAAGGGGGCCCCCATCCCTTCCCTATTGGTCCATCTAAGCCATGTGGGGCTGGTCAACTATCCTAGGTGGCATCTAGAAGGTTTGAATGTCAATTAACCACATGAAGAACAAATGGACTTCAAAGTCCAAGATGCCACCCACCTTGGTCAAGGGGGCGCCCCTCTCCACTAACCCATTTTTATTTTTGTTTAATGTGGTTCCAAACCACATGTGAGAATAAATTATGGTCTCCCCCATTTACCCCTCCCCAAAATTAGATCTGAGATTAGTTTAAGTCTTTTTACACTTTCTATAAATACCTTGTAATTTTTGAATTACTTAGCAATTAATGAGAAGAAAAAATTGTGAATGCTTGGAGCAGATTTGCGCCCCCCTCTCTCTCCCTCTGGTTCCTTCTTCCTCCCCTGTATTTCAGGGTGTAGACCCCTTCTATCTTAGCCCCTCTATCTCTAAATTCATCTCTGGTGCCGCCGCCGCCATTCGTGCCGCCATCGAGCCGCCGCGAAGCCGCTTCCGAAGTGTTGTCCAGATCTCTATTCTGCTGGATAGAGGTTTCCTCCAGGAATTTTAGCTCCCACTTTCGACATCATCTGGAGTTAAGATTTTTAGGGTTGGTTCCTCTCTTGATTCCCAACCTCCATTAAAAAAATCACATCATTTCCCTTTCTTTTTATATTTTTCCATTTTCGTGCCTTTCTGTCTTCCTGATCTGTCCCTTTTCAGATCTGTGTAGCAGAAGCTTAGTTATTCCCCATTTCGACCCCCTTCTTGATTTTTGTTTGAATCCCCAAATTTATTAGAGGATATTTCCACCACCCCCATCCTCCACAAAGTTTTGTCGAATTTCAAAAGCCCTCTACCTCTTTTTATAAATTGAGTCTTTCCCCCAAATTCAGTTCTGTCTCTACTGTCCACATCCGACCCCAAGTCAGTATACAATCCACAACAAATCGAAACTTCCACCAAACCTTTGATAAAATATATCCCCGTTTTCCTATCTTCGGCCTCTACAACTTTCATGAAGGACGCAAAGGCTGAATCGAAGGTCTACATTACGATCAATGTCAACTCTCAGGAAAACTTAGTTCTGTCCTGAGATTTCGGATCCTGTGATCCACCAGCTTGAATATTCGATAAAGGTCATCAACGGGAAATTCAAATTTCTTTCTCCAGCCATAGATCGATGGATTTCAAGTCAGCTTTCCATCGGTACCTCTTGTGCATCAATACGACGTTGAGAGTGACCGCATCAGCAGATTTCGTCGGGACGTGCGGGTCTGAAACAACAGTTCAGATTCGTGGGCAGCAACTCCGACGAGTGAAGATCGGAGCCGCCCGGCCTCCGACCGGTGAACTAGCGTACCGCCATCCCAGGGAGTGCCCCTCCAGGCGTCCCCACCACAGTGGTGCCACCCCGGTCCCACACGGCCCCTCAGACTAGCACGTGGGTCCCACGATCGTGAGTACGTGTGCCGTCGAAGCTCCACAAGAAGCTGGCCGTCAACCCGAAACCGCTACTCCCAGGTCCCATTGTGTCACCTTTTACCTCCCTGCGTGGAGTGGGCAGTAATTTGTCTTTCTGTAATTATTGTGTATTTACTGTTCCGGGAGTACGTGATCAGCCGGGAAGTCTTCCCCACGCCCGGTAGCGTGGAGGTATCGTGTTCGCTCCTTTGCCCGGCATTTATTTTATTTCGTATATATTTCTTTATGCCGCTGCTAGAGAGCATGCTAGGATCGTAGCTCGCTATACTTTTTATATCACCGCTGCTGCGAGAGAGAGCGAGACCATCCCGTGACCCGATCCGGGCACGAATTTATGAGTTGACCACCCTAACTCACTACCGGTTTCTCAACCGTGCACGTCCATACGCTTCCCTCGTTAGGGACGATCGCGAGCTTACTTAGAGTCCGAGGATCGCATATCCATTTGGAGTCAAGTCGCGTGTCCGTCCCGCATCAATTTGCCATAAGGAGGGATCTACTCTACAACCGTGTGGTCGAGTGCAACAGAGACCAAAGCTCTGATATCAATTATTGAGTCTCAAACGGTGGCAATCAAGAGGGGAGGGGTGAATTGATTGGCCAATTAAAATTTCTTCTAAGGAAAATAATGATAAGTAAACATATAAGCACTAGACCTCACTCGATCATGAATCTGGAAAAATAAACCACAAGTGACACACGGAGTTTTTAGGTGGTTCGGGTACACTGCCGTGTCCCCTACGTCCACCCCTCACACGTGAGGATTAAGACTCCACTATGAAGTGAGCCACACACACACACTGTGTAGAACAGCAAACACACACACACACGGCACCCGATCTGGGCTGCCAAACATACATAAACACACACACGTTCGTGTTTCTGATCACGAACACCACACACAAGAATCTGATTTAAGATAAACAACAAATGCACAAGCTCAAGCAAAGGATTCAGAAAATGGAGAGTGAAGAATTGTTTATCGTGGTTGAGGCTCCCCCTTTCACTTCTTTGAAGGTAATTGAATGCTTCTGCAGGAGGAAGATCGATCCTTGAGGAAGAATGAAGCTATGTCGCACAAGCAAGGTTACAGCTTTGATATCCCATGTAGCTTGCTATTGGGGATGATGTAGAGGCTTGATTCAAGCTTCTTCCCTTCACTTTTAGGTTCAGAACAAGGTAGAAGAAGCCCCTGGAGCTGCTGCTGCGAACCTGCACTCCCAAGGTTTAGAAAAATAACACACTTTAGATGCCTATCAATTCTTAGGGTTTCATACCCCAATAAGATGTATATATAGAGTTTAGAACGTTTAAAGACACCCTAGAGACCATATCCACAATTCCTGGAACGATTTTGGGATGTTAGGTTCGATTGGTATGACTTTTGGTGCATGTGTACGCAAGTCAAAAATCACGGCTCGGGTTCGAGACTGAAAGGGTCGACCCTCGTGAGGGTTTTAAAAGTTTTAAGGTTTCTGGGCCAATGGGTCGACCCTTGGGGTCGACTTTCGGGGGTTGTCCATGCGGGTTTAGAAATAAGTTTTCAGGGGTCGACCCTTGCAGGTATGGTGAAGGAACCCGCCGGGTTTTAAAATAAGTTACCAGGGGTCAACCCTTGGGGTCGACCCTTGAGGCTGGGGATCGACCCAATGGGTTGACCCTTTCAGATGGAGATCAAAAACCCAAGTTTACAGAACCAGGGGACCTAGGGGTCGACCTAATGGGTCGACCCTTGTTCCAGAACATCCAAAAGGTTGATTAAAAGGTCACTAAGTCTAAGAACAAGTCAGGGGGTTTCAAGTTGGGTTTTTAAAACATGAGAGGGAATCTTGTAAGGACAAGAATAAGAAAAACCCAATACATTTAAGCTTAGAAAAGACCCAAACTAATATGACCCTTGAGATCAAAAATAATGAACATCAAACCACAAGATTAAGGGCCAATGAGTTGAAGTGGATCTCACCGACCGTCCTTGAGCTTCTTAAGCACTTATGCACGTTCCTTGCCCTGTAAAAACATAACTTGTGAATTAGATGTAGCCTTGTAATTTTTGAGTTTAAGAAGCTTACCCGTTGAGGTTGTTCTTTAACCTCCTTAGCTCCAAGATCTCAATAAAATGTTGAGCTTTTCAAGACTTTATATGCTAGAACACTTCAAGGACAATACATATACATATAGTGTTTGGTCATCATCAAAAGCCATCACAAATAAGCATTTACTCAAGGAGGGGATTCAACAAGAGAGGTCCTCAAGTCCAAGAATATGTTCCTATAGTGCAAAAGTGTGAACTAATGGCCATATACCGGAATATATGTCATGTACTTAGAGAAATTGACTCTATAGATAGAAAAGAATATGTAACGATGTGAAACCATGATAAAACTCTGTCAATACAACATGTAAAATCATGTTTAAATACAAACTATAGAGTTTTAGACATGAAATTAACATAACTTAAAATACTCAAAATGCTCAAAATATGCAAATTTCTATCATGAATTGATCAATAAACTCAAAGTCATGAAAAATAGGTCACAACTTAGATAACTAGGCTTATTTATAAGTAAACTTGACTGTTCTTATTTCTGTCTCGGGTGGACAGAACACAGTTAATCTAACGGTCTAGAATGGACGCGTCACAGGTCTGTGACGGTTTATCGTGGGGCCGTTACAGTGTTGTAACGCTCCCGTTATGGTCCGTTAGAGACAACAGGGAAATTTAAAGGTAACAGGCAATGTGACGGCTTATCGTAAGGCCGTTACACGCATGTGACGGTCTAACTCTAATCCGTCAGAGCCCTGTTGATAGTATATAAAAAGATAAAAGATCATGCTTTGAACATATCATGTTTTTGAGAAGACTTAACTACTCTAGCCATGATAAAATAAAGTAAAAAGGCTATATGGATGCATAGGTTGTAGTGAATGAACAAGAGAGTATCTTTTAACTTCAATTAAGGCTAAAGATATGTGTGTATGCATAGTTCTATTAAAACATGAAATTCATGGTCTATAGTGCAAGAAATCAAACAAAACCAGAGGGCTTTTACTCCTAACTTGATGTTCTTGCTGTTCATGAGATGACCTACCTTTTTTTCTGGCTCTCAACTTCCAATTTGGAACTGAAAAACACGTCCTAATCCTTCCCTTCCTGTGAGTTTTCAGCAACTTCACGTTGTTCTAACTCCATAGTCTCTTGACCTAAGGACGTGAAATTTGGAGGGTAGGAAGATGAAACTATTGGGAATAAAAAGTTATAAATAACCAAACTCTAATTACCTCGTTTAGACGTCCTAATTTCCTGATCTTCAGTTGACTTTCGTTCAGTTTCCTGGGCTGCTATGGTCGAACCAGTAACTTTGGAAGCTTCTAACTCCTGGTGTACTTGATCTCCTAGCACGAAATTTTGAGAGCTATTAGTCTAAAGTATTATAAACGAAAACTTCTAAATAACTTATCCAAAATTATGACTTCTTACCTTGATTCCACGCGAGCCAATGTAGGGGTCGCGCAGGTCAAAACTAGGGTCTATTTATAGGGTTTTGGCAAGGGTTTGAGGATTAGATCAATTCTAGAGTCCTTATTAAAGCTTAGATTGACTTCTGAGAGTCCTTAACACGTTTACTAGTCCTCCCATCTCGATCCCAAAGTGATAGACTAGTAAAAATCTAATCTTTTTGCCTGTTCTTCACTTCACGGAACTTACAGAGCGTAACGGTCGAGTTCTGGTGCGTTACATGCATGTGGCGGTCGCACAATAGACCGCTACATCCACTGTGTGTAGAATTCGACCAAATTCAAACTCTTTTATTTGTTTATCCACATAATTATCTATAAAAATGGTATTTATCCATAAAATCCGTGAATAGGCTAAATAACCTTCTAGAATATGGGCCAAACTTAATGGGCTTGGTCCTTGAACCTATTGGGCTTCAATTATTAAAGCTATATTAATTATTTAACATTTGTTAGGCCTTAAAATCCCGTTATCAAGCGATTAATTCCTAATAAATTCCAGAAAATTTTAAAATAATTCAAAAATTATTTATATAAATTTTAGGGCACTACAATTGGCCTGTGACTTGGTGAGAATACAGCTGAAGACCCCAATCTGGGCATCATCTAGATGTTGAACCTCCTGATCATCATCCTCATTCTTAAAGAATTCGTCAGGTAACTGTTGACCCGCCTCATAGCTGACGACCACAAGCTCGGAAGATGACATGTTCCTGACCTGTGTGTCCCCAATAACCAGAGATTGACTCATGAGACACTGGTTGGCAAAATGGCCAAACCCATTGTAGTGAAAACACTGCTGTCGGGATCCACTAGGCTCCCCGATCAAAGGTCCCTTACCTTTATCCTCCCAACGGATAGGGGGTGAAGGCAATAAGGGACGGGCAAGAGGTGCGGGTGCCGGCGGACGGGCGATGGGTGCCGTGGGTTGTTGGGGACGAGGGAAGTCCCTCGGAGGTGGAGGGCGAGGCCTAGGGGCGAACGGCTCCTGACGAGCGGGCTCCTGAGGACGAGCCATGGGGGCCGTCTGAGGATATGTGCCTGAAGATCCACGAGGTTTGACCCTACGTAGAGGGAAGGGGCCCGACCGTTGGGTAGGCTCGAACTCGGCCTTGAATTGCTCCAATTTGAGAGCGACCTGATATGCTTGTTCCAAAGTGGTCACATTACGACAAAAGAGTTCATATTGATAATGAGGCCGCAGACCTCTTTGGAAGCGCGAGATGGTCATGGTGCTCTCTTCTATCACTCCACACCGTAAATAGTACTCATCAAACTCGACGATGTACTCAGTGATGGACCGGCTCCCCTGGGTGAGACTTTGCCATTTGTCTATGAGACGTTGGTGATATGTGGCAGGGAGGTACTTCTGCCTCAATTTGATTTTCATCTCATCTCAAGTACCAACCTGGCGTTGACATCGCTGCATTAACAGGCTCTCCACATTGGTCCAATAAGTTTGGGCCTGTCCATGCAACTTCATCTTCGTGTACCGAACTCTTTGGTGGTCCGTCATCTCAATCCACTCGAAGTACCGGTCCATGCCGGCCTCCCAATCTAAATAGACCTTCGGGTCCAGAGACCCGTCAAATAGGGGAGGGTCCGCATGCATGTTCCTAAGAACGTGATCGTCATCATCATCACGATTCCGTCGGGTTTCGATGATCGTAACCCCCAAGTTCATTATCGGAGGCGTAATCATCCACCTCGTGCACTTGCTGCCTCCTATCATTTGCCCCTTGAGCCCTTGAAGTAACAGGTTGCTGAACCGACTCTTGTTGGCCATTTGTTGGCGCGGGTTGCGCCGCCACTGGGGCCCTCTCGAGGACAGCTATTCTCCCCATAAGATCCTGAATGGACTGGTCCGATGCTTCGGCCCGATCCTCTAGGGCTTTCATCCTCCCTTCTAGGCGCGTTCCTACGCCATCTAGACGCGTACTAAGGCCATCCATACGCGTATCGAGACGATCCATGAGGGCTCGAAACATCTCGGCCGTCGAGGGCTCATCAGAACTACGGGCTCGGGGATCCGCCATAGGTGGTTGTGGCGAATATTGGGTGCCTCGACAGGTGGGCATGCAACTGACACACTGACTGGGGGTACACGGACTAAAGCAAACACAGACTAATGCAAAGATGATGCACCTAGACTTAACCAATATCCGATACCTAGCGGAGTCTGGGGATCCGAAGATCCTCTCACGCGAGTGAATCACCTCCCCGATAGGCATAACCTAACGGTCGGGCGACACCTTTTTATATACCGGGTTATTGGGATGAAATGCGACCCAAAAATATACTTTTTTTGTTTTAAAACAATGATGATCCTAGACTCGACTTAGACCGTGCAAATACTTATGCAACGACTACCCTAGACTCAACCTGGCTCTGATACCAAACTGATGCGGGACGGACAGAGGGACCGACTCCAAGTGATGCGAACCTCGGACACTAGATGGAGACGCGACCAGCGACACGCGAACACTAGAGGCACCTTGGCCCGACACTAAGAGTTCCTATGGGCTATACGTTGCTAACAGAAATGCAAGCTCACTCATCGTCCCAAGCGAGGGATAGCGTGGATCTGCGCGGTTGAGAAACCGGCAGAGTCAAGGGTGGTCGACTCACTTCCGTGCTCGGATCGAGATGGGTCACTCTCTCGCTCACAGCAGTGACATGAACTCACGGGCTAGATTCCTAACGCACTCAGCAGTGACATAAGATCATATACTAAATAAGCAAAATGCCAATAAGTTGAGATCGTTACCTCCACGCACCCGGCGTGGGGAAGACAACCCCGGCCAAATCCGTACTCCCGGTTAACAATTCTCACTGTGATACAAATTTTTGACCCACTCCACGCAGGGAGGTAGCAGGTCTCATGTGGGGCCTTGGAGTATCAGGAATTGGGTTGATGGGCAGCATCTTGGGTCGCTCCGTCGGTGCCGAAAGCCGCAATTTGGTGCTGTCCGGACGGCGCGCTCGGCGGGTCTGTGGGGCCCACGTACTGCTCGATCCTCCGGATCTGGCGGGGTGGGTCCCGTTATGAGTGGGGCACTTGGAGGGGCGATCCCCTGGACGGCGGCCAGACTGGAACACCGGGCAGTGGTCGATCAGCTCCGATCTCCAAGTGTTGGAGTTGCTGCCCACGGATCTGAAACTATGTTTCAGACCAGCGCGCTCCGGCGACAAAGCTCGCTGCGACGAGCACCGACGTCGGATCGGCACGAAACGGGTGCCGTTGGAAAGCTAACTCAAAATCTTTCAACCCTCTGTGACTTCAGGAATTTCGTTGGGCCCGTAATTTTGATGATAGATTTTTGAACAGGGCTATTCTCAGTCTCAGATCTGATCAGGCAGACTAAGATCTGACTGAGAACAGGCGTTGACCATGATATAGACCTCTGATCCGGGTGTTGAGTTCTTCATGAAAGTTGTATAGGGGAGAGTGGGGATATTTTTTTTGGAAATTATGGTGGAGGTTTGGTTGGGGAAAAATATTTTCTAACGCTGGGTGGTCGGATCTGGATAGCAGGGATAAAACTAATTTTGGGATCTGACAGTGATTTTTAGAAAATATAAACGAGATCCTAAATTCACAAGAAAATTCATGGAAGATGAATTAGGTGGACAGAACCCCCAATAAAAATTACAACTCGTTCAGACATCGGGAAGGTGGGTTCATGGATGAACTACCAGGTTGCTATGACAGAAGATAGAACCCTGGCAGATCTTGAGGGTGGGGAAACACATGATGGGAAAAATGGAAAACGGGGGCTAGAAAATTGGAGAATTTTTATGGGATGTGGGATTGACCTCCAGAACGCACCCTCAAAAATTGGAATATAGAAGATCACGAGGTTGAGAGAAGAAATTCTGGGAAGAGCCTACTGTCACGCGATCAGCAGAAAACCGACGAAGGCGATGGCGGTGCAACGTCGGCTCGATGGCGGCGACGACGGCGATGACGAACTCCACACCATATAGATGAGACTTCACACCTCAGAACACAGCCTTCCCAGCTGCAAGAAGAGGAGAGGAGAGAGAGAGATGGGCGGCCCTTGCTTGAGCTCTAACAAAATTCTGAAATTTATGCATTAATTCTAATCAAAATGGAAATATAAGGGTGTCATAGAAAATGCAAAAAGACTAGTTCTCCCCCTAGGTCTAGAATTGAGGAGGGGTAAATGGGTGTTGTACGGGTTTTTATGCTGATTAACCGGGGTGAAGGAAGGAATACATCGGTGAAGGAAAGTACGAGAGTTTGATGTATCTCGGGTATCCTTCTTACGGGTGCATGCCTCTCACGGCGGTATCGGGCACTCTCCTTTCACGGAAAGTCGAAAAGGGTCGAATGGCACGGAAGTGTCGGGATAAAGGTTAATCGGACAAGATGCGGGCGTGCCAGTCGATCTCTCGATGATCACTCATGGAACCAAGGTTTGACCGGGGAAGCGCCACCAGGGCGCGGCACGTGGGCTCGGGCGATCGGGTGACACGTGGAGAGAAGGGGTTCCATGGGTGCGAGTGCGTAGGCGATTGCGGGAATCGTGTACAGGACGTCTTTCCCCACCGGCGGCAAGCAACTGATGTTTATTTACATCAGATTGAATCCTAATACATTCGTTCCATGCTGAAGAGAAGTATGTATGTATGTCTGAAGCCATGGGTGGAGGGTTGGGGGCATTCAGTAGCTAGGGGTGCGTGTTGGATCGAGGGGTGTTTACTGGGTGTTGGAGTGTTAGGCACGGATGTCGAGGAATATGTATAGAAGGTTAAAGGTCGGGATGCGGGTGCGAGAGCACTCGTCCAATCGGCAATGTTGTGCTGAGACATATATTTCTTTACAGGAGAGCCGTGAAGGCCAAAGTACAACTGGCGCATGCCGCGGGATAATTTCGACGTGTAGGTCGGTCCCCGGGTCGATGCGTGATGGATGCACATATGTGCATTTTACAGAGGGGTCCTCCCGTGGCGTGGGCCATAGCCGTGGTGCCGAATGGGGGGCCTGTGACTAGATAACTGAGGGATACATCGATACAGTATCTGGGCGAGGGCCGGTCGCGACTCGAGTTGAGCGGTCGGACGTGGCCTCGTAATAGCGAGTGAGAATGGCATCATGGCACGCGTGTGGTTGCGACCGACGAGCGTGTGAGGCGAAATCCCGGCATGAGGGGACGTCTGCCCATATCACAACGTCTCACATACGGTGGGTGTCGACTCGTGTGTAACGGCTAAATGCGGCGTGGGGGGAGTGGGAACGACATACCCCCGGCATAGCAGACCACTGAACAAGTCACCCACACACAATTCTTGTCACGCCCCGACGCGGAATATTGAGGCGCGACGAGTCGAAACACTCAAGTCATTCAGAGCACGAAGATTGGGGTCCAAACCACAAGAATAGATAAGAAGAAATGGATACTCTTATTTCATCAAAATAAAGTTTTACAACATTCTTAAGCCTTACGAGACAAGGCAAGATACAACTTCAAATAAAAACATAATTCTAGTAAGAACAACAGTTCATAAACCTAGGTAACTAAGGTAATCTTGATTCCTTGATCACTCTAGCTCATTCCCATGAGTTTGGGGTTCATCATCGGAATTACCTGAAATGTTAACCGGAAAACGTAGGGTGAGCGAAATACTCAGTAGGACTTATATCTCTATACCAGGCAACTTAAAGTAATTAGCAGTTTGGATAAAGGTATGTGATATGCCGAGAAATGTAAATAAAATATGGAACAAGCATAGGAGAGAGAGTAAAGTAATGCAGTAATTGGAATCACAAGTAGACAAGATATCAAGAGTAAAGTTCAAGTAGAGAATGATCATGTAGCAAGTAATATTATGGAATTGGCCATTTTACGCAAGTATGTACAAGTCAAGTACTTCATGTATTCAAGCAAGTCAGGAAATTCACAAACTGTGGAATGTCATAAATTAATCTAGCAAGTCAAGCACTTCGGTACAATGCCATACCAGGTCATTCAACTCCCATGGGCACAAGTACTTTCGGGCGCTCCCCCCAGGACAAGACCGGGCCCCATTAACGCCAGGCATTGGGTTATGGATCATAGATCCCAAGTGTATTTAGACATCCACATAATATGTATGGCCAAATAATTTCAAGGTAGAGCTTATGAAATAAAGTACAGATCTAGCAAAATTATCATTCAAGGGACCAATAGTACAAGATTTCAAGTAGATGTAAGAGAAGTCCAAGGATGATTTTAAGACATAATGTTTAACGACATTAAGATAATAAGGAGGCATCATGTCTAACGACATTAAGTCGGTAAGAGAATTGGATTGACAGACACAGCTTATTCGGTTCTCTCGAAAAACCTTGTTAAACAGGTCTAGATCAAGTTTTTAACAGTCGGGTGCTTAATTAGAGAACCGAGGAATCATGGCCAGGTAAGAGGTGGGACAGTGAGAGGCTCCCCTCGTATTCACGAGGTCCTAATTAATAAACCACTTGTCCACTTAAAGCATTTGCCCGTGACCTTTTTCCTTAGACACCATTTTCCTTGGAAATCTAGTTATTTACACGACTTGTTGAAAATACGATAACGTGATAACACATAAATCGTTAAAACTCGTATCCATCATGATTATGCAACTAAGTCCATGAAATTTTACAGATAATATCTACTTCATTTAACATGCCAGGGATATAATATAGTCAAGGAGATCAAAGATATCATGATGGTGACAAGAACTAGGATGGAAAGATAAGCTCATAAGATAGAATTATTATCTTTCATAACCTTAACTTAATCATGTGTGAATTTAAATGATATGTAACTTAGCATGACATATCTAAAATGTTAGATGATATATAACCTGAAAATATCACAATCAGGGTAGAGATCGCGCATCCGGAACACGGTCTTAGAAAGACACCGTGATCCGATACGGATCTTCAAGCGGTTAAAAATCTCAGTTAAATTATTATGTCTAATTGTATGGATAGCATGATCAATACTCGATAAAATTTGGGGAAAATGATATAGAATCAAAGTAACCATACATCTACATCTAATGCATGCATTAATTTGAGTTTAGCCTGAGAGAACACCTACCTTTTTGAAGATCAAAGAATAAGAAATTTAAGAACGAAGAATGCTTTCGACACTCCTCCAACTTCGAGCTTTCTGGTGTGGGCATCCCTTGCCCCTCCACTTTTTTGAGGCTCGGATCGTCGTCGACTTATGCCATTATGTTCGTCATGTGTTTGTGAGTCTAGTCATGTAATTTTTATATTTTATTTGAGTCTTAAACCATGTAAATTTCATATTATTTGAGTCATGTACCTAGGTTAGTGAATCATTTTCCTAAGTATTGTGTCATTAGGTTGATTTGTTAGGCTATTGGGCCCAATTCATTGGGCTTGGCCCAAGGGCGCCCCTACTCCTTCGGTTATTTGTCATTGAGTCAAATGTCAGGGACTTTTGTAAAATGTGGGTTTCCTATATATAGGACCCCATTCCCCTCATTTTGAACTGATGAACAAATGAATGAAAATTGAAATCCACTTTCAAATCTCACTAGATCTCCCTCTCTCTCACTCTCTCTCTCTAAGGGGTCCCCCCCTCTCTCTCTCTCCCTCCACCCCAATTTTCGGAATTTTCTCTCTCCTCCCCATTCACCCCTCATTAAGACCCCTCCCCTTCTCCATACACTCATTTAACTCCCCCCCCAACCCCAAGGTGGCATCCTCCAATCCACACCCCACCTCCCAACCCCCAACTACCCCACTCTCCTTCCCAAAGCAACCCACCACCTTCCCAATGCTAAATTAGCTTCACCCAAAGCCCAATTTCGAATTTCCCTCCCATCTCCCACCCCCTTAGCTCCCTTGGCCGCCCAAATCCAACCCCAAACCCAGCCAAGGTCGCCCCCCCCCCACCACCAGCCCTCCATTCATACCCATTTCTTTTGCAGGTCAAACTCTGGTTGCAGGCAGCAGGTTGGCCGTAGCTTGAAGCGGCCACCACGTCCTCCTCCCTACGAATCTGAAGGCCCAAGAGGTACCGTTGGAAGCGTCTTCGAGTCATCTTCGTAACGGTGGTGGTTTCGTCTAGATCCAAGCTCCGAGCTAGCCCTGAGAGCATTTCTCCCCCGACTGTGCGCAGCTTCCCTAGCAGAGCACCTGAGCCGGAGTTGAAGCTCTACAGCGGCCAAACTCTTGGGAATCAGAGCAAGAGTTCTTCATCAAAACTCTTCTCCTCTAAGTCTTATTTCATCTCCAAAAGACAGGGCATCAATCGGCTTCCAGAACCCCTAGTTCCCATTTTCCTCGTCCAAGTGCACAGACTGCTCCTGCGGATCCAGGTTCGACCTGCACCCACTCATCCGACGACTGCTCTCTTCTCCGACCTCCGATTGCAATTCCGTCAGCTCCTGCTCAAAGCTACTCCGACCACGGAAGCGTCACCGCAAGTATCGCCTCAATCGGAGTTCAGGAGATCCCACAGCACCTTCTGCAACCAACTGCATCTTTTCTATTTCCATCCAAGGTAGACAGAGGGGTCCTGTTCCAGGCTCTGGCACGATCAGCATAGAGTTCCTGAGCCTCCCCAAAAATTCAGACATCATCGTTGGTCCGTTGGGAAGCTTTTGCCGCAAGTCTCATCAAGATCTGAGCTCTATGGAATTTGTGGCAGCATCATCACCGCCCCACTGTCCAGCAACTCTGAAGATTGGCAGAACCGGCAACGCTCCGAACGTCGGGTTTTCTTCATAATTCCCCCACCCCGCTTGGCCGGCTGAAGGCCCCTCCCTGCGTGGAGGTAGTTTTGACTGTAATAAGTTTAATCCCCACCCCAAGATCATCCCTCCTGTGAGAGGCGTAGTGCTGTACTCTTTAATTTTCAGGTCAAGCGACAATCGCCGCAGCGTTCGGGTATTTACCCACGCTTCCCGGCGCGCCCTCGTCTCTGAGCGGGATCGGTGTCCTCACACCGATCAGGTGAGCCTCTGGTACTATCCTTGATTACCTCATTTCTACAAGTTCAGTATTGCTTTGAATGCCCATCGAACGGTGAGAAGAGAGCCCGATCTTGTATGCTACTTTGTGAGTGACCACTGCGGACCGAGAGTGAGTGCCACCCAAACCCCGCCCTGCGGGCCAGCCGCCCACGAAGTTGGGAATCCCAGGCCCATTGAGGGTCAGCCTAAGCCAACTAAGTCACTTAGAATCATTGGGTCTCGCCTCGGACCCTTGCCATCATCCCCCGGCCCCGCCGGGTGATCGCGTGTGCCGAGTGAGTAAGATGCTATCGTGAGAATCATTGGAGTGCTTGTATGCTTGCGGGTCTAGGTCCTAGGTTGCTCAATTCATGCTTAGTCATCCTTGGGCTGTGCCACATCAAGTGGTATCAGAGCGGTCATAGGCTTGTCCTCACAAGTCTAGTCTTGGGTCATCATACTAGGTCAAAGGTGCATCCGCACACCCGTGCATAGCCCACCCAACCTTGCATGACCACTCGTAGTGGTACTCACTATCAACCCAATACTTCATCTTCCAATCCCACTATAAATCCAAAATACCAAGGGATACCTACCACTAACACCCATGACTTCCCTGGCCACGTCAGTTACCTCATGAAAACCTTGACCCATGCCAATGACAAGCTTGATAACCTATCTAGACGACTTGACCAACTAGAAGAAAATTGGCCCGCCCCAAGGATGAATGATAGTAGGGCTCCTCCATCACCTCTCACCTTTGATGGGACTCATCATAATGAGTATTTAGAATGGGAGGCTTCCATGGACCATTATTTCACTTGGTATCCAATGACCGAAGAAGAGAAGGCCCAATTTGCCAAAATGCAACTTACCAAACGGGCAGAAACTTATTGGATGCAAATTGTTGGGTTAAAGGTACTTAGATGGGAAACTCCCATCACCACTTGGAAGGACATGAAGGAGCAACTTAGGGCAAAATATATGTCTCCTTCCTACCCGGGTTACCAAAGCCCAAGGAGCACTCCCACTCCCTCAACCCCACCTGTCCAAAACCTCACCCCTAAAACCCAAGTATCTAAGGCCTCCACCTCCTCACCCAACCCCATAAGGTCCCCCACACCCCAACCAAAACCCCCTCCCATAACCTACACTAGTCAAGCCCCTTTAACCCCCACCTCCACCTCAAACGATCCCAAGGGCAAGAGACCCTTAACCGGCCCGATTCCCTCCATAAGGACCACCACTCATCCAACATTCACCACTCAAACCCAAGTGGACCCCATGACCACCCCTCCACCTAGGCCCATAATGGCCATCACCCCCCAACCTAAAACCCCTCACCCAACCCACCTCCCGCTTCCTACACCAATCTTTCCCCAACCTAGGCCTCCTCTACTTCCCCTTCCTATCCAAATCCAAGTCCACCCTTGTTCACCACCCCGGGTGCACCATACTCCGGCCATCATCACCCCACCATCAAAGAACCTTCCCAATCCATTAGCTTTGGAAGAAGTAGTCCACCCACTTTACCACATGAAGACAAATACCTCTCGGGAACCTATCCCCTCCATGGAGAGCACCCATGCCCCAATTGAAGAGAAAGCCTCGCACGAGGATCTTCACCCTCCACCACCCCCTCTAGATAAGGCCGAATTCATCTTGGAAGAGTCCCTTATTAGTTGGCTAAAGAAGAGCCCAATAAGAGAGATCACGGCCCACGATTGCCTTCCCATAAAGGAAAACCTTCCCATAATGCACATCTCATCCTATCACACCATAATCCAAACATCCTACCAAATGGAAACCTTAAAGGACCTTCTCAAGGTCTTAGCTTGGCAATATGAGTTGACCAGCTTGTTGACCCCCATGGCTCACCAATCTAGGAGCCTTGACCTCCTACACCTTTGTGTCGGGTCTATCACCTCGGTTTGCACCATTG
This sequence comes from Amorphophallus konjac, assembly GCA_022559845.1. Lineage (NCBI taxonomy): Eukaryota > Viridiplantae > Streptophyta > Magnoliopsida > Alismatales > Araceae > Amorphophallus > Amorphophallus konjac. The sequence goes on from CM040126.1 coordinate 395,695,344, forward strand.
GTTGCTACACTAGCGACCTCCTTCTATTCCCCCCCACACCCGATGAGCCCGACCTTCTCCTCAATTTGGAGCTTCATATATCGGGTGGAAAGTCAAGCCCTCCCCTCATGGCCGACCCACTCACAAAGAACTTCGGCCCAATTATCTCATTAGAGGAGGATGACCCATCACCACTTGAGGATCTTGAGGACATAGGGCCCCTCCCCCTCGATAACCCTTTTTATGATCCCTTTGATCCCTTCCAATGGGGGTCAAAGAAATCATGGGACCCAACCACCTTCTCCACCACCCACCTTTCCCTATCCCAACCCACCATATTTGACCCAATCCACTCCATCCTAGACCCGGGTTACACCTTGGGAGCCATGACCTTAGACCACATATCCTTGGTAATAAGGTTGTGCCCCACCCCATGATGACCACCTTCTTAGATCCATTCGATCCTTTCCAATGGGAGTTCAAAGGTTGTCCCACACCTATACACATGGAAGTCACTTTTGGGAAAAGTATGCATGTGTCTAGGCTTTCCACACCCCTTGGCATGAACACTATGTTGGGTCCATTCATTCATATCACCCACATGTCAAGTAGAAAGCATGAGTGGTCCAAATTCAGATGTAGTGGTCCACCTTCATTCATCATGAGTCTTAAGCATGAGAGGAGCATACATGGATGTCCGGGTCCCCCGACATCTGTCACACCCATGCATAAAAGGTTCATCTATGGATGTCCCGGCCCTCCTAAGTTTGTCACCATCTTCATGGCATCAAAGTGTGATTGGTCTACATTTGGCTGCCCAGGTCCACCTTTGCACACCATACTTTTCACATCCACATCGCATCATAGTGCATGGCATACGCATTCTCGCAAGCATATAGGAAAGAGCAATGAGGCTTACAAAAGGCGGGCAGATGCTCATCGGTGCCACTACGAGTTCCAAGTGGGAGACTCAGTGATGGTGAGGACGGAGCGGCTCCATTTGGGACCTGCCTCCAAGTTGAGGGCACGGGGTTCGGGACCCTTTCGAGTTCTGAGACAACTTGGCAGTAATGCTTATGAGCTAGACCTACCAGAGGGTTTTGGGGTATACCCTACTTTCAATATGGCGGACCTGGTACCCTACAAGGGCCCTGCGGTGGAACCCAGTGAGGAGCTAGAGCCTTTAACCCCCCTTGAGAGAGACACTCCCGGTGGGACTCCACTTCATAGCTTGAGAGACCGACGAGAGCAGGTAGAGGCAATACTGGATGAGCAGAATATCATTACTAGGCACAAGGTGTATCATCGCTACCTGGCTAGGTGGAAGAACCGTCGCCCGATTGAGGATACTTGGGCGAGTCGAGAGGACTTGTTGCGACTTGACCTCGACATTCAGGAGCTGGTACTATCGCCAGGCGGACCCATACTCGACGGGGTCGAGTTCTCCCCACCCCGGGGGTATGGTGGGGGCATCCCTTGCCCCTCCACTTTTTTGAGGCTCGGATCGTCGTCGACTTATGCCATTATGTTCGTCATGTGTTTGTGAGTCTAGTCATGTAATTTTTATATTTTATTTGAGTCTTAAACCATGTAAATTTCATATTATTTGAGTCATGTACCTAGGTTAGTGAGTCATTTTCCTAAGTATTGTGTCATTAGGTTGGTTTGTTAGGCTATTGGGCCCAATTCATTGGGCTTGGCCCAAGGGCGCGCCTACTCCTTCGGTTATTTGTCATTGAGTCAAATGTCAGGGACTTTTGTAAAATGTGGGTTTCCTATATATAGGACCCCATTCCCCTTATTTTGAACTAATGAACAATTGAATGAAAATTGAAATACACTTTCAAATCCCACTAGATCTCCCTCTCTCTCACTCTCTCTCTCTAAGGGGTCCCCCCTCTCTCTCTCTCTCCCTCCACCCCAATTTTCAGAATTTTCTCTCTCCTCCCCATTCACCCCTCATTAAGACCCCTCCCCTTCCCCATACACTCATTTAACTCCCCCCCCAACCCCAAGGTGACATCCTCCAATCCACACCCCACCTCCCAACCCCCAACTACCCCACTCTCATTCCCAAAGCAACCCACCACCTTCCCAATGCTAAATTAGCTTCACCCAAAGCCCAATTTCGAATTTCCCTCCCATCTCCCACCCCCTTAGCTCCCTTGGCCGCCCAAATCCAACCCCAAACCCAGCCAAGGTCGCCCCCCCCCCACCACCACCCCTCCATTCATACCCATTTCTTTTGCAGGTCAAACTCTGGTTGCAGGCAGCAGGTTGGCCGTAGCTTGAAGCGGCCACCACGTCCTCCTCCCTGCGAATCTGAAGGCCCAAGAGGTGCTGTTGGAAGCGTCTTCGAGTCATCTTTGCAACGGTGGTGGTTTCGTCTGGATCCAAGCTCCGAGCTGGCCCTGAGAGCATTTCTCCCCCGACTGTGCGCAGCTTCCCTAGCAGAGCACCTGAGCCGGAGTTGAAGCTCTACAGCGGCCAACCTCCTGGGAATCAGGGCAGGAGTTCTTCATCAAAACTCTTCTCCTCTGAGTCCTCTTTAATCTCCAAAAGGCAGGGCATCAATCGGCTTCCAGAACCCCTAGTTCCCATTTTCCTCGTCCAAGTGCGCAGACTGCTCCTGCAGATCCAGGTTCGACCTGCACCCACTCATCTGACGACTGCTCTCTTCTCCAACCTCCGATTGCAACTCTGTTAGCTCCTGCGCAAAGCTACTCCGACCACGGAAGCGTCACCGCCAGTCTAGCCTCAATCGGAGTTCAGGAGATCCCACAGTACCTTCTGCAACCAACTACATCTTTTCTGTTTCCATCCGAGGTAGACAAAGGGGTCCTGTTGCAGGCTCTGCAACGATCAGCACAGAGTTCCTGAGCCTCCCCAAAACTTCAGACATCATCGTTGGTCCGTTGGGAAGCTTTTGGCGCAAGTCTCATCAAGATCTGAGCTCTATGAAATTTTTGGCAGCATCATCACCGCGCCACTGTCCAGTAACTCTGAAGATTGGCAGAACCGGCAACGCTCCGAACGTCGGGTTTTCTTCATAATTCCCCCACCCCGCTTGGCCGGCTGAAGGCCCCTCCCTGCGTGGAGGTAGTTTTGACTGTAATAAGTTTAATCCCCACCCCAAGATCATCCCTCCTGCGAGAGGCGTAGTGCGGTACTCTTTAATTTTCAGGTCAAGCGACAATCGCCGCAGCGTTCGGGTATTTACCCACGCTTCCCGGCGCGCCCTCCTCTCCGAGTGGGATCGGTGTCCTCACACTGATCAGGTGAGCCTCTGGTACTGTCCTTGATTGCCTCATTTCTGAAAGTTCAGTATTGCTTTGAATGCCCGTCGGACGGTGAGAAGAGAGCCCGATCTTGTATGCTACTTTGTGAGTGACCACCGCGGACCGAGAGTGAGTGCCACCCAAACCCCGCCCTGCGGGCCAGCCGCCCACGAAGTTGGGAATCCCAGGCCCATTGAGGGTCAGCCTAAGCCAACTAAGTCACTTAGAATCATTGGGTCTCGCCTCGGACCCTTGCCATCATCCCCCGGCCCCGCCGGGTGATCGCGTGTGCCGAGTGAGTAAGACGCTATCGTGAGAATCATTGGAGTGCTTGTATGCTTGCGGGTCTAGGTCCTAGGTTGCTCAATTCATGCTTAGTCATCCTTGGGCTGTGCCACATCACTTTCTCCCTCTCTCCAACCAGTAATTTCTCCCAAGAGATTTGTGATTTGAGTATGGACGAGTATAGCCCTATTTATAGGCCAAAATCTCCAACCTACTTTCACTATTCCACCAACCTCATTCCACCATGTCACTATTACACCAACTTTGTTCCACTATTACACCAACCCCATTACACCAACTTTGTTCCACTATGTGGATGACATAATCTATGACCTCATTTATTCAATGATGTAAGAATGACCTCATCCATGACCTCATTTATTCAATGATGTAGGAATGACATCATCTATTAATTAGGATTAGATTAAAGCTAATAAAAATCGGATGCCGACGTCTTCATCTTTTAGAAATCGTATCACGAATCTCGCCGTTTGTGTTAACACGTGGAATAGGGCTCATGTTTGCATAATAGAAAAATATTCATAATTTATTTTATTTTCATCTTTCATTATTTCTTTTTATATATATAAATACATATAAAAATTTTTGAGTTGCTACATCCTCCCCCACTTAAAAGAATTTGGTCCTCCAAATTCACATCATGTAATAGTAATTTAAAATTTTAAATGGAGGGTTCAAAATTCTAACCTGAGATCAAATCTGAGTACTTCTTCTTGATTGACTCTTCTAATTCCCAAGTAGCCTCCTCGAATCCATGCTTACTCCATTGGACTTTTACCATCGGTATAGCCCTATTCCTTAGCTGGTGAAATTTACGATCTAAGATCTTGATCGGTCTTTCTTCATAAGACAAATCCTTCTGGAGCTTCAAGTCATTGAATTGAATCACATGCGAAGGATCATACACATATTTCCTTAGCATGGATACATGAAATACATCATGGACACCGGCCAATTGTGGAGACAAAGTCAGCTTGTATGCCACTTCACCGATTCGTTCTAGAATCTCAAAAGGGCCAATAAATCTTGGACTCAGTTTTCCAATGATACCAAACCTCTTATTTCCTCGCGTGGGTGAAATTTTCAAGAAGACATGCTCCCCCACTTGAAATTCAAGGTCTCTTCTTCGATTATCGGCATAACTCTTTTGCCGTGATTGAGCAATTTTCAGCCTTTCACGGATCAACTGAATATTGTGAGTTGTATCTTGAATAATATCGGGATCCATCAATCCCTTATCTCCAACCTCACTCCAGCATAGGGGTGATCTACAACTCCTACCATACAATGCTTCAAAAGGTGCCATCTGAATGCTAGACTGATAACTGTTGTTATATGCAAATTCAATCAATGGTAAGTGTTCATGCCAACTTCCCCCAAAATCTATCATACAAGCTCTTAACATATCTTCGATAATCTGATTTGTCCTCTCGGTTTGTCCATCTGTCTGAGGGTGGAAAGCCGTACTAAAATTTAGTCTAGTACCCACGGATGATTGCAAACCTTTCCAGAAGTGAGAGGTGAATCTCGGATCTCTATCCAAAATTATGGAAGTTGGAATACCGTGCAGCCTTACAACCTCCTTGATATACAGGGCAACTAGAACATCCACGGTCCATTTGGTTTTGATGGGCAAGAAGTGAGCAGACTTAGTTAGTCGGTCCACAATCACCCATATAGCATCAAATCCACTTCGGGTCTTTGGCAACCCAACTATAAAATCCATGCTAATACTATCCCATTTCCATTCCGGTATTTCTAGAGGTTTTAGCTTACCAGCCGATTTGAGATGTTCGACTTTAACTTGTTAGCAGACCAAACATCGGCTCACGAACTCGACTACCTCTCTTTTCATGTTAGGCCACCAAAAGGTTCTTTTGAGATCTTGGTACATTTTTGTAGCACCAGGATGAATAGTGTACCTCGATCGATGTGCCTCCTCCAAGATTTTATTCTTGATGGTAGAATAATCAGGCACACAAGTTCTTCCTCGGAAGAGCAGCCTTCCATCATCTGCCAAAAGGAAATCTGGTCGTTGATCTAATTTCTCTTTAATTTCAACAACCAATGGATCATCATTTTGTAACTCTTTAATTTCTAAGAGTAACTTAGATTGGAGACTAATATTTGCAATGAAGACTCCTTCTTCCTTCTCCTCCATATTGAGGTCTAAGTTTGCCATTTGTTCTAACAATTGCCACTCTTTAATCATTAGGCTTGATAATAATGCCATCGGCTTCCGGCTAAGAGCATCAGCTACGGCATTACCTTTTCTGGGGTGATATTGTATAGAGAAATCAAAATCCTTCAAGTATTCCAGCCACCATCTTTGTCTCATATTAAGTTCCTTTTGAGAGAATAAGTACTTGAGACTCTTGTGGTCGGAATATACAATAAATGCCTCACCATAGAGATAATGCCGCCAAATCTTCAAGGCAAAGACTACAGCTATAAGCTCTAAGTCATGCACGGGATAATTCTCCTCGTGCATTTTCAATTGTCTTGAGGAATAGGCGATCACCTTGCCATGTTGCATTAATACACTGCCTAGGCCAAATCCAGATGCATCAGCATAAACTTCGAATCCCCCTCCTTCAGTAGGCAATGTGAGTATAGGGGCAGTAGTCAAACAATCTTTCAAAGTTTGGAAGCTTTTCTTACATTCCTCGGACCATATATAGGGAATCTCCTTTCTCGTCAATCTTGTCAAAGATACGGCGATCTTGGAAAAATCCTTAATAAATCTTCTATAATATCCTGCCAATTCTAAGAAGCTTCGAATTTCTGCCACACTAGTAGGTCTTTCCCAATTTTTCACGGCCTCAACCTTTGAAGGATCGACAATAATACCATTCCGGGATATTATGTGACCTAGAAAAGAAACTTCTTCTAGCTAGAAATCACACTTACTAAGCTTAGCATAAAGTTTGTGATCTCTTACTAACTGTAGGGATTTCTTGAGATGTTCTTCATGCTCCATCTCAGACTTTGAGTAGATCAAAATATCGTCAATGAAGACTATCACAAATTGATCAAGGTATGACCTGAATACACTGTTCATTAACTGCATAAATGCGGCAGGCGCATTGGTTAGGCCAAAAGACATAACAGTGAACTCATAATGTCCATACCTGCTCCTGAATGCCGTTTTGTGAATATCTTCCTCCTTGATCTTCAATTGATGATAACCAGATCGGAGATCAATTTTTGAAAAATATCGAGCTCCAGAAATCTGGTCAAATAGTTCATCAATCCTTGGCAATGGATATTTATTCTTGATTGTGAGTTGGTTCAGTTGTCGGTAGTCAACACACAATCTCATTGACCCATCCTTCTTTTTGACAAATAAGATGGGAGCTCCCCATGGTGAAGTACTCGATCGGATGAATCCCTTCTCTAATAACTCCATCAATTATTCTTTTAACTCCTTCATTTCGATAGGGGACATCCGATACGGAGCCTTAGAAATAGGTGTAGCTCCCAGAATCAAATCAATAGAGAAGACCACTTCTCTCTCCGGAGGAATACCAGGCAACGCGTCCGGAAATACATCAGAATAATCCCGAACAATAGGAATATCTTCCAGATTGGGTTTCTTATGCTTGGCCATAGTCATAGAAACTAAGAATGCCGCACAACCCTTCTTCAATAATTTATCAGTTTTAAGAGCCGAAATAAGGGATATGTGTCTAGAATACCTGACACCAGAAAATAAGAGGTTGGGGTACTCACTAAAGGTTACCGTACCCAATTTACAGTTAACGCTAGCACCATATGTAGATAACCAGTCAGCTCCCAAGATAATATCATATCCTGCCATCTCCATGCATACTAAATTAGCGGGTAAGTTACAACCGCTAACTAGAACCTCACTAGCAGGGTAGAAATATTTAATCTTCGATCCCGCTCCAATAGGGGTAGTAATAACAAGTTTAGATTCTAATGGAACATGCCTCAAAGGTAAAATATCCGCAAAGCTCTTAGATATGAAGGAATGTGTAGCTCCAGTATCAAATAAGACAGAGGCAGGCCTTGAGCACACAGAGAGAGTACCTTCCACAACGCCTCCATCTTCGGTAGGTTCCGCATTCATAAGAGCTTGAAGTCTTCCTTGCTTCTTGACAGCAACTGGAAGCTTTTCCGACGGAGCTTGCTCATTGAGAAGTGGACAACTCGGAATTCTATGTTCCCGACTTCCACATCGAAGACATGCACCCAGTCTTCTCCAGCACTCATCTGCCTTGTGTCCGAGTTTCTCACAATATTTGCATAGTTCCTTTGATGATGTAGCGACCGGGATGATTTGTTTGTCAAATGATCTCGGCCTTTTGTCTTTTTGAAAGTCATGCCCATCCTTATTGAAATTACGTCCATCTTTATTGAAGTTACGCTCATCATAATTAGGCCTCTTCTTTCCGAAGGAGGGCTTGAAATTACCTGATCTAGTTACTTGCTCCCTCTTGGCATCTCTTCCCCTGATGCGATCAGTCAATTCCGTTGCATCTTCCAAGAGTTGGGCTCTCCTCACCACATCGGCATATACTTGGATATCCATCGGGGCGAGTTGAGTAATATATTGAGGCTTTAAGCCATTTAAAAATCTCCTTGCCTTCATTTTCTTGGTACTCACAAGATGTGGTGCAAACCGAGATAATCTTACGAATTGGGCTTCATACTCCGCTATCGTCAAACTCCTTTGCTTCAAGGAAGTAAATTTGGTAGCCTTCCTCTCTTGAACTCGGTCGGAGAAGTACTTGTTGTTGAAGTGTTCTACAAACTCTTCCCACAACACCTGGTCGTGTGGTAGAGTTGCTTCGACCGACTCCCACCAAGCACGCGCATCTCTTTCAAGCTGAAAGGTAGCGAGTAGGATATTCTCCTTATCAGCACATTGCATGACTCGAAAAATCATCTCAATTTCCTTTACCCAATGTTCGGCCTCATCCGGGTCCGTAGACCCAGCGAACTTAGGAGGGTTCATGCTCTTGAAATTCCTATGCAGATCTCCCGCTCCATGGTTAGCTCCTCCTTGAGCTACTTGTTGTAGTGCATGGGTTAAACCTTGCACCATCCTTTGCATCTTGCGCCATTGAGCTCTCTCGGCAGCCATCTACGAGCACAACTATAAAACTTAAGTGCTTTGTTTATTTCTTGATTAATCATTCTTTAAAGCTTAGCCCATAGCTCTACCCAATCTTACCGGGAAGGTTCAAGATCCTATCCAAATTTCTATGTCAACATCTAAAACCTATATCAAGGGAAACCTAGGGTTTATGAAACCTAGGCTCTGATACCACAAAGACTGTCAAGCCCCGACGCGGAATATTGAGGCGCAACGAGTCGAAACACTCAAGTCATTCAGAGCACGAAGATTGGGGTCCAAACCACAAGAATATATAAGAAGAAATGGATACTCTTATTTCATCAAAATAAAGTTTTACAACATTCTTAAGCCTTACGAGACAAGGCAAGATACAACTTCAAATAAAAACATAATTCTAGTAAGAACAATAGTTCATAAACCTAGGTAACTAAGGTAATCTTGATTCCTTGATCACTCTAGCTCATTCCCATGAGTTTGGGGTTCATCATCGGAATTACTTGAAATGTTAACCGGAAAACGTATGGTGAGCGAAATGCTCAGTAGGACTTATATCTCTATACCATGCAACTTAAAGTAATTAGCAGTTTGGATAAATGTAAGTGCTATGCCGAGAAACGTAAATAAAATATGGAACAAGCATAGGAGAGAGAGTAAAGTAATGCAGTAATTGGAATCACAAGTAGACAAGATATCAAGAGTAAAGTTCAAGTAGAGAATGATCATGTAGCAAGTAATATTATGGAATTGACCATTTTACGCAAGTATGTACAAGTCAAGTACTTCATATATTCAAGCAAGTCAGGAAATTCACAAACTTTGGAATGTCATAAATTAATCTAGCAAGTCAAGCACTTCGGTGCAATGCCACACCAGGTCATTCAACTCCCATGGGCACAAGTACTTTCGGGCGCTCCCCCCAGGATCAGACCGGACCCCATTAACGCCAGGCATTGGGTTATGGATCATAGATCCCAAGTGTATTTAGACATCCACATAATATGTATGGCCAAAGAATTTCAAGGTAGAGCTTATGAAATAAAGTACAGATCTAGCAAAATTATCATTCAAGGGACCAATAGTACAAGATTTCAAGTAGATGTAAGAGAAGTCCAAGGATGATTTTAAGACATAATGTTTAACGACATTAAGATAATAAGGACGCATCATGTCTAACGACATTAAGTCGGTAAGAGAATTGGATTGACGGGCACAGTTTATTCGGTTCTCTCGAAAAACCTTATTAAACTGGCCTAGATCAAGTTTTTAACAGTCGGGTGCTTAATTAGAAAATTGAAGAATCATGGCCAGGTAAGAGGTGGGACAGTGGGCGGCTCCCCTCGCATTCGCGAGGTCCTAATTAATAAACCACTTATCCACTTAAAGCGTTTGCCGTGGACCTTTTTCCTTAGACACCATTTTCTTTGGAAATCTAGTTATTTACACGACTTGTTGAAAATACGATAACGTGATAACACATAAATCGTTAAAACTCGTATCCATCATGATTATGCAACTAAGTCCATGAAATTTTATAGATAATATCTACTTCATTTAACATGCCAGGGATATAATATAGTCAAGGAGATCAAAGATATCATGATGGTGACAAGAACTAGGATGGAAAGATAAGCTCATATGATAGAATTATTATCTTTCATAACCTTAACTTAATCATGTGTGAATTTAAATGATATGTAACTTAGCATGACATATCTAAAATGCTAGATGATATATAACCTGAAAATATCACAATCGGGGTAGAGATCGCGCATCCGGAACACGGTCTTAGAAAGACACCGTGATCCGAGACGGATCTTCAAGCGGTTAAAAATCTCAGTTAAAATATTATGTCTAATTGTATGGATAGCATGATCAATACTTGATAAAATTTGGGGAAAATGATATAGAATCAAAGTAACCATACATCTACATCTAATGCATGTATTAATTTGAGTTTAGCCTGAGAGAACACCTACCTTTTTGAAGATCAAAGAATAAGAAATTTAAGAACGAAGAATGCTTTCGACACTCCTCCAACTTCGAGCTTTCTCCCTCTCTCCAACTAGCAATTCCTCCCAAGAGATTTGTGATTTGAGTATGGAAGAGCATAGCCCTATTTATAGGCCAAAATCTCCAACCTACTTTCACTATTCCACCAACCTCATTCCACCATGTCACTATTACACCAACCTTGTTCCACTATTACACCAACCCCATTACACTAACTTTGTTCCACTATTACACCATCCCCATTACACCAACTTTGTTCCACTATGTGGATGACATAATCTATGACCTCATCCATGACCTCATTTATTCAATGATGTAGGAATGACCTCATCCATTAATTAGGATTAGATTAGAGCTAATAAAAATCGGATGCCGACGTCTTCGTCTTTTAGAAATCGTATCGCGAATCTCGCCGTTTGTGTTAACACGTGGAATAGGGCTCATGTTTGCATAATAGAAAAATATTCATAATTTATTTTATTTTCATCTTTCATTATTTCTTTTTATATATATAAATGCATATAAAAATTTTCGAGTTGCTACAATTCTCCTTAGCTCGTTGCTTGGAGCCGAAGCGCTTGAATTGCCTTGAATCCTTTGGAGATGCATGCCCTTCAATGCCTTGCCCTGTGGGAATGGATTTATTCTTTATTTGGTTGGTTTATTGATTTATTGGTTGGTTTATTAGGTGTGCCAGTCACCGGAGTGACGATTTTATTGTGCGCTCGATCTGACTCAGTCAGTCGACTGTGAAGTCCGTGTCGGGACCAGGAGTCCGTCATACCATAAAGGCTATGACGTTAATTACGCCCTTCCAAGGAAGGACAACCCTTGATTAATCGCCAAAGTAGAAGGATCCCAGGGGCAAAACCAATGTGATAGGTATGCTCATTCATTTGCAGGATAGAAGATGCATGCGATTATGCAAAACGAGATATGACATATTAATATACGGAATAAATCCGGCAGCATATCCCCTCATCTTAGACTATGCCAAGGGGGAAGTATAGGACATCCATCCACGGAGTGCCGAGATGGAAGCCAAATGAAAGATGGGCGTAGCCCGAGATCCAAGAGGATCATAATCCAACCGGACATTGTCCATTATCATGGTATTTATTGATATCCCCTTAAGAAATCATTGGAGGACATGCAGTGGTAGAACTCCAAGAGTCAATAGGGTTAGAAGAAAACATCGCAGTCAAATGGTATAATGTGGGGGTAAAATCCCATTAATTTAGCTCCCTTAGACTTGGATGAAGAACCATGATTCCCCACGATATAATGAAGATTGGCATGCAAGCTAATGAGGTTAGGAAATTGGGTTTGGACTGAGTTTAGGGCTCATTAAGGTTGCTAGGAAGTTGAGTGCTCGAATAATAGTTGGCGCTGCGATGAACCGGCACGGATGGGAACCGGCGCGAAGGCCAACCGGCGTGGTGGAGCCTCGGCGTGACAGCTCTCCCGGAGCGACAGCTCACCGGGCACGACAGCTCACCCGGCGCGACAGCTCTCCCGGCGCGACAGCTCTCCTGGCGCGACAGCTCACCCGACGCGACAGCTCACCACGCGTGACAGCTCTCCCGGCGCGACATCTCACCCGGCGCGACAGCCCACCCGGCGCGACAGCCCACCCGGCGCAAAACTCACGCCGAGACAGGGCTGCGCCGGGAGGCTATATGGCGCTGATAATAGGGTTTCTTTTAGGGATTTTTGAGGGCTTTGAGGCTGTGGATTTTTTGGGGAATCTCTTGTGTTTAATCAGGGCTCCATGGGCTCTGGCAATGATGTTTAGGTAAGCTGAAAGTGACGGGATCGTCATCGACATCGGACTTAATCTTCCGTCTTAAAATATTTGTAATTTTTTTTTTTACATAAGGGTCTTTGAAGTTTGTCTTTTGATATCCCTAAGTGTCTTTAAGGGAGTTATAATGATTCCTAGGTGTCTTTTCACATTTCTAGACATTAAAGAGTCTTAGAGTTTTTAAGAGAGTTATAATGAGTCATAGGTGTCTTTTCATATTTCTAGGCATTAAAGAGTCTTAGAGTTTTTTAGAGAGTTATAATGAGTCATAGGTGTCTTTTCATATTTCTAGGCATTAAAGAGTCTTAGAGTTTGTCCTTTGATCTTCTTTGTGAAGTCTATAAAAAGAGTCTTGTAGTCCTTATTTGAAGCAATAGAATGAAGAAAAAACCAGTTTAGCTATGGCTATGAGTGTTCTTCCAGATTTTTGGAACCCCGGGTGAGAGGCCCAACCCCACTTCGCCTCGCCATGGAGGTCGTCCGTGAAGCTCCGGTGCATCGTCTTCGAGAAGAGGACGGGTGTGAAGCCCCATCGAAGCTCCACGATATTCCTCCTTCACCGTTCAACCGCCGTCGTCGTCCATCACCACCGCCACCACCGCCGTGCCAACTGCAACGCCTGCAACCGCCATCATCGCAGAGAAGAATTGAAGAGCGCGACTGCGTCGTCCCTGAGATGGGGATGGGTGTGAGGCCCCGGCCGAGCTCCTCCGTTCTTCTCTAGTCACCTCGCCTTTCTGCTCTCCGGCTGACAGTTTGAAGTCCTTCCTCGACCTCGTCTCACATCAAATGGTATCAGAGCAAGTCATCCGGTTTGTCCCAACAAGCCGGGGTCCTGCGATTCGAGATTCGAGATTCGAGGTTCGAGGTCGAACCTTCTCCAAGCGGAGGGGTTTGACGGGATCGTCATCGACATCGGACTTGATCTTCCGTCTTAAAATATTTGTAATTTTTTTTTTACATAAGGGTCTTTGAAGTTTGTCTTTTGATATCCCTAAGTGTCTTTAAGGGAGTTATAATAATTCCTAGGTGTCTTTTCACATTTCTAGACATTAAAGAGTCTTAGAGTTTTTAAGAGAGTTATAATGAGTCATAGGTGTCTTTTCATATTTCTAGGCATTAAAGAGTCTTAGAGTTTTTTAGAGAGTTATAATGAGTCATAGGTGTCTTTTCATATTTCTAGGCATTAAAGAGTCTTAGAGTTTGTCCTTTGATCTTCTTTGTGAAGTCTATAAAAAGAGTCTTGTAGTCCTTATTTGAAGCAATAGAATGAAGAAAAAACCAGTTTAGCTATGGCTATGAGTGTTCTTCCAGATTTTTGGAACCCCGGGTGAGAGGCCCAACCCCACTTCGCCTCGCCATGGAGGTCGTCCGTGAAGCTCCGGTGCATCGTCTTCGAGAAGAGGACGGGTGTGAAGCCCCATCGAAGCTCCACGATCTTCCTCCTTCACCGTTCAACCGCCGTCGTCGTCCATCACCACCGCCACCACCGCCGTGCCAACTGCAACGCCTGCAACCGCCATCACCGCAGAGAAGAATTGAAGAGCGCGACTGCGTCGTCCCTGAGATGGGGATGGGTGTGAGGCCCCGGCCGAGCTCCTCCGTTCTTCTCTAGTCACCTCGCCTTTCTGCTCTCCGGCTGACAGTTTGAAGTCCTTCCTCGACCTCGTCTCACATCAGAAAGGGGATGATAAATTCACTCATAGAAGGTCTAAGGAGACCATGTGACGATCAATAATGATTATATTTCCCTTATAGTGGGCAAAGGGTCATGAGATAGTCTGTCTCAGACCTCTGCCAAACAGTAGGGGGTGTTAATTCATCAAGCTTAACGAAAAACATCACACGATATGATAAAGCAAGGATCGTGAATGAATTTCGGCAGCATCTCCCCTTATTTTGGACTATGCCAAAAGGGGAATATAGGACATCCATCTACGAGTGCCGAGATGGAAGCCAAAATAAAGATGGGCGTAGCCCAAGATCCAAGAGGATCGGAATTTAGCGGGATTGTGTCCACCGGTCATGGCATCTCATTAATATTCCCCCAAAGGGGCCAGCGGAGAACATGTAGTGGCAGAACTCCGTGGCCCGACGGGGTGAAAGAAGGAAATCAAAAACCTGAGTTGAAACAAATGTAGGGGTGAAACACAAGTAATGTAGCTCCTCCACTTCCCACAGAATTGGACATAAATGTCCCAATAAAACTGATCCATAAAAATGCATGCGTTTATTCCAATAGATATGTGTACGTGTACACATTCATGTACGCATGGCCAAATAAAAGATGATGATTAAAGGGCCAATTGGGGACTTATTAGTGCACACACTCACTATGCATATTTAAGCATGGGTGGACCAAAAGGGGCCTTCACGTAATGACTCTTGTATAGACACATGCATATGATGATAGAGTTGATTTACACCACAACATGCACCAACTTGATATGGCCATAGTTAGTGGGTGAAGGCTTAAATGTTAGCGTAGCAAGCATATGTTAATTGAGATTAAGAAGTGGTTAATCATTATGCACATGCATGCAGTATGCAAGGGTTTTAAAAAAAAGGACGTATGCCGGTTGGTGCATGGACTTGGCAAGTGAGTTAATGGATGCTCACGTGTAATCCTATAACAAGTGGGGCCATGCATTAATGAGTCTACTCCGCCCAACATGATTTTAGCAAGGATAAAGTATAATGTGGCAAAACCATGCCAAGAGAAAAACTACTGCGTGCATACAAGCAGAACGGCGGGAAAGCAATTGCCTACGGCGAGATGCTCACGCGTTCAGCGTAGAAATGAAGGAAATGTGGCCTCGGCGTGGTAGCTTCTCGGCACGGGAGGTAACTGGCGCAGATTTGGCGCCGAGAGCTGATGGCGCCGAGACTAGTTGAAAAGGGGGGTTTTGATATTTAAGATTTCATAAGAGCTGCCGGATGAACGGAAAATCATTGGGAAAACACAAACATCAGAACATGGCCAGGTAAAATTGCTTTTCCTCATGATTTGGGGGACAGGAAAACCACGAGATAAGCTGTCTCGGGCTCCCGTCTCGTATCAGAGATAAATGCTTCGACTACTCGCGGTAGAACTCAGGGAGTAAGCACCAAAGATCAGTATTCCCGGAGCGTAGCAATGCCTTCGTGAATGTCATTGATAGATGGGATAATACTCCCACTATCTCTGCGAAGTCGTAGTAGCCATAAGGCGGTCGCCCCGGGTTGAACGGAAGAAGCGTAAAACCGGAACTACAGAAATTCTAGATAGAATAAAGGGAGCACACAGATGACATCAAGGGGATTTAATTACAGCAACACACCTGTATAAAGAAAGAATTCTTATCATAAACAGATGCATCAATACATATCTTTAATTCATGTAAAATCGGGCATAGCCGGATACAAACAGAAGAAAGCCTCAAGAGGCCATTGCATTACAGAGCTCGCCGGCAGACATGTAGCGGCAGAGGAACGCATAAAACAGAAGAGAAAAGAAGCAGGGGGAGGGGGAGATTGTAGCCCCGAAGGGCCTTACATGGTGGGACACCCACCTTGACAGCAGAGGGAAACCCTCACTTTCTTCAGCGCTCTTTCCCTTCTATGGGTTGGTGGCTCTCTCTCTCTCTCTCTCTCCCTCTTTTTCTCTTGAGTTCTTCTGTGTGTTCCTTCCCGGCTCTCGACTTCGTCGAACAGAGGCCTTTTATATTGGGTTTCAAGCCCTTAACCCATCGGCGTGCCTTACCCAAATCGGGGTGACTTTTGCACATTGGCACCTCCTGCCTAGTGACATCGGCGCGCTATTCTTCGACCATGGGCCTTGGCGCCGTCCTTAGATGATAGGCAATTGGTGGGCCTCGGCAGCCCATTCACCATATGCATGACTATGGGCCTCGGCGGCCATTGTACTCACAGGGTAAAGGGCTCCAACGGCTCTTCTCGAAATCTGTTCGTTGAATGCTCTTGTAACCCACCTCGTCCGTCTTGACCTTTTTGTGCTCTTCTGTCTCTTCCTCCATCCCTGAAAAATAAAAGATATGAAATGATTTAGTAGATGAATATGTTGAAGTCATTATTATTTTTAATATTGTTATTATTTTATCATTATCTTACTATTATTATTATTATATGTTTTTTTTCTCTTTTTTTTATGTGTCAACATACCCCCTAGGGGGTTTTTATAGGGAAGGTGAAGGGTCACAAGGTGGTTTACGCGGACCAGCTAAGGGGGGTGAGCTGGTCCGCGTAAACCCAATGGAATAGTGCACTGGGTTACAGGCTGAGAGAGAGGAGGGAAAGAGGTTTACGTAGACCAGCCAGGGGGCCCTGGCTGGTCTGCCTAAACCCCCAAGGGTTTAGGCGGGCTGGGTTTTTTTTCTTTTTAAAAAATATTTTTTTTTTGGTTGAATGGGGGTTTAGGCGGGTTCGCAAGGAGAGAGAGGTGGGGCTGGTCCCCACCCTATAAAATTCCATTTTGGGGTTTTTTTTATCCCAATTTGGCTAAGTACAGTTTGGTGAAGGGTACGTGGCGGCTTGTGGAGACTTGTGCGCGTTGACTTGAGGACGAACCCGTCGCTTTGCGCTTCCACGTCCGCGCGTCGACCCCTCGCACTGGTACGGCACACGAACCGCATCGTAGGATAGTAATTGAGCAAACCAGAGCTGAGTGGGGTTGTGGGACCACCGAGCTGGAGAGAGGGGCGCGGCCCCCAGGGAGTTCGCCCTCCCTAGGGCGTGCGGCCATGCCCCCGGGGTGAATTGGCCCCGGGCCGGCCGTAACCCCGGGGGATGGCCCCCGGGAGTCTTCTTGTGTTGCCTGGGGACATCCTCCGATGGACTTTGACCTTCGGGAGGCTGACATGGGCCCGTGGGGCCGTTGTTCTTTGAGTCGGAGTAGCCGCTCGCAAGGTGTTCGGGTAAATGCCCGACACACCCCGGGTTGCCGAATGAGCCACGTAAGTGGCTGACGGGCCTTGGATTTGGCCTAAGGCCAAGGGTAGAAGTTCGTAGGGGTTGGAAGGACGCATTTTGGGGCCCATGGGCATTGCCTCATGTTACATGCCATGTTGTGTGACGGGTTGACAGGGTAGCCTCGGGTTGGCCCGAGAGCTAAGTTGAGTGGCTTGTTGCCACGTGTATGAGGGTCGGGGGTGGCCCCGACTTGCTGGGGGGTCGTTGTAGGACCCAACTGGTGTACTGGAACTACGGGCTGGCCCGTGGTCTTGTGTAGAAGGGTTGAAATATACGCACCCACAAGGTGTTCGGAAAAATGCCAAACACACGTGTATGAGCCGTACGTACATGCTGCGGGCCTCCAAAGCATGTGGTTGACTTGCTCGGGTCTCCCTTTGACCTTGGAGGGTTGAATGAAGAGTCTTGGAGTGGGCCCGTGACTCTTTTGCTGGATGCCACGTGGCGTGGCTTAACGTCGGGGCGCCCCCGGGTGATCCCGGGCGGCCATATAGGACACGAGCAAAGCCCGTATGAGAGTGGCCAGGATTGACCCCGAACACTTGTTTGTGCCGCCGCGCGTCACGACGAGTTGATCGGGACCCTTGTGGGGACCTTTAGGGTTGTAGAAAGGGCTAGGTAGCCCGTGCCTTGAAGGTGTTTGGGGAAATGCCCGAACCCTTATTCCTTGTCGTTTTGGTTTTGGCTGGGAAATAGTTTGGGTACAACAAACACCCCCCACGGGGCGTGCGTCAGAGGCGGGGACGAGGGCGTACGGCCCGTGAGATCCTCTTTCTGAGTTGTTGTAGTTGTATTTTGACGCTTTATATGTCTTTATTTTACTGTGTTGCACATATTGATTTTCTGATATGCTGACTCTTTTTCTTGGTGCCTTGGCTTGCAGCTATGGCATGCTTTGGCAGAGATGGGCGGGTCCTGAGGCGGCTGGCTCGGGAGGAGGACCACTGGGTGTAGCGGACTGATCGACCAATGCGCCCTTTAGATGCACCTGTTATCACCGTGGCTGGTATAGAGCAGTTGGACCGGGGAAACCTGATCATGGTGGAGGGTCCGATTGGTGAGCGGACAGCTGGAACAGGGGCCGTGGAGGTGGCCCGAATTTTTGAGGCGGGCAACTTATATAGTTATGACCGGAGCGGGGGCTATCCATTGGAGTTCCCCCTTGATCGCCACCTGCTTGAGTTCATCTGCAGCTATGCCCCTCCTGGCGCGGAGGAGGGCGACTCGCAGATTCCGGGAGCTTGCCGCCGGCTTGAGAGGGCCATTCTGATCGACAGGGACAACCGGCTTGGCACCGCTTTCTACAGCTACCCGAGCTTTTCAGAGGACTACTGGAGGCAGCGCCAGTTTACCAGCATCGAGTGCCTGGGGTTCTTTGGCATGGCGGTGCAGTCTGGAGTCAGGGTCAGGCCGATTGGCCCTGCTTGCTAGGATCTGCGTGGCCACCATCGCACAGAGACAGAGGGGATTGCTGGATTAGTGTTGGAGCCCGCTGGTGTGCAGTATGCTGGAGATGGCTACGATGACCACAATATGCTGAATGGGATCATGCGACAGACCGTCACTAGATGGTACGGCTGCTGGACAGTGATCTCGTTGCATTACTATTGCCAGGGTGCCACAGAGTGGTTGATGGGAATTGTCCACCATTATCGGGTATTACTGGATCGAGCTAGGATTAGGTACGCGGTGACTGTCGCCCTGTACGCGTACCCGTGCTATACTGGATTACTTCAGGTCTTGCTGGAGCGTTTCAACCGTTGTTGGAACACAGTGGCGACATCAGAGGGGGAGACCAGCCTTGACTTGTGGACTTTGTTCCAGATCTCTGGCTTGCCAATTGTCGGTGAGGGATATGAGGAGGTGGTGCTAGATGACCTCCACCACAGTCACACTGACGGACTGGGGAGATACCGAGTGCCTTACAGTTATCGGTATCTGATAAAGACTTGGAGAGATTTGGCTCTGGCGGGGAGAGAGAGAGCTGCTTAGACTCCCCGGGTTCCACTGAATGTTTGGGTCTGTCACTTCTACAACGGGCCGTTCTGCTTTTACTAGGAGTTTGCCAGGGATCAGACTCCCTGGGAGGAGTACACGGAGGTGAAGCTACGCTTTCGGACGTAGTCCAGATACTTATATGCGCCACGGGAGGGGTGGAATCCCCATGGTCTGCCAGATGTGACATATCTTGCAGCATATCTGGCATATTGGCTGGCGACCTTCGTAGTTCCTCACGGAGAGGACGGACTGTTGTGAGTCGAGTTGTTATGGCTGGCTTACTTGTTGGCTGAGGGGAGGCAGATGGCTCTAGCTCCCGCTGCACTGGCCAACATTTACCAGGGGCTTGGAGTTCGGGGGCACACTTAGCACCGAGGGAGAGGAGTATACTTCTACCGACCCACTACCTTAGTGTGTGGGACGGGTTGCTTTTCCGGGGACTGGTGACGCGGGGTACTGTGGTGAACCCGACGGCACCACTTTTGTTCAGCTTCACTGGGCATCCAGATGGGGACACAGAGGAGCAGCTCGAGGGGGCCAGGAGGGCCCTTTGTTACCTGCCCGCCCGGGGCGAGGAGGGACTACCCTTCGACAGTGCAACGAGGGACCTCGGCCTCTTTCTGGGGGCTTCAGGTGCAGGGGCGGCCAGCGCCAGTCCCTGTCAGGGGACTACCGATACGAGACCGTGGACTGAGTGGATACTGAGCACTCGAGCAGCCATGTTGGCATTGCACCGGTCGGCCACGAGCTTCCTGGAGCTGTACTACCCACATCACTTTACCAGAAACTTCAGGTACGACCAGGGGATTCTGCCGAACAAGGAGTTCCATCTGACGGGTAGACAGTACAAGGGCAAAGACACCCACCTTCTTGCGGTGGCCTGGTGGGATTTCTACTACCATCTGGAGCCGGAGCGACTTCCGATGCCGGAGTAGGGTCGTCGGGGATGATTCGACGTGAACTACGCTCGGTGGTGGTTCGGGAACAGTCACCACTACCGACAGAAGGCCTCCGTGATTAGGAAGGCGAAGGAGAGTCGTCTGCTAAGGGATGATCTGCCTCCCATTGCAATGGATGAGGGGTACTTGAGGACCCTTGTTGCTCGGATCTACCGAGGGGTCGAGCGGATTGTGGCGTAGTGGCCCCGGAGTGGCCAGGGTTCATCTTCAGGGAGCCGAAGCAACGGAGGGGCACTAAAGCCCCTAGGACGGGCATCGGTGACTGCGAACGGAGTGAAGGTGTCTCGATCGAGGGCACCTAAGGCTTGGTGGACTCAGTTCCTGGTAGATTGTGGCATCCGGGGTAGAGGGTCGCTGGACCGGGAGCTCCCACACAGGAGCTTTGCCGATACAGTGGTCGATGATTGGAGGTGACACATCGCCCATGCAGTTGGGTCAGCTGGAACCGTGGAGTTTGTGTCCCAGTTGAGTGCGCCCGCACTCCACGGGACATTCGGGAGGCCGTGACGATGGCGGCCCGAGCCTTGGCGATAGGGATGGAGCAACTAGTGCCCCTACCCTTGACCCCCTTTGGGGCTTCAGGTCAGGCTTTCCTCCCTTAGTCTATTCTCTTTCTTTCATTCTGTAATTCTTGGCTACAGAACTGAGATGTTGTATATTGTTGTGTTTGTCAGCAGATCCTGCAGCAGAGGAGGACCAGCCCTCCAAGGGAACGTCCTCAGGGAATGGAGACGAAAGTTTGCGGCCGCGGAGGAAGTGCCCCCGTGTTGCGGAAGCCGCGGTTGAAACTGGTGGGTCATCTGAGGGACCCGAGACTGGAGAGCGAGTTGAGGAGGAGACGACCTTGAGTGAGTGTCGCCCCAACCCCTTTGTTTTTCATCTGATTTAGCCAAGATGATTGACTAATCCTATTTTGTTGGACTCGTCTATCTATCGTAGCTCCGTTGGCGGTTGGTGTGGAGGCGACCTTTTCGCCTCCTCGAGAGGCAGATCCCCCGTGTGAAGAGGGAGCTTGAGGGGAGGTTGACATGGAGGAGCTTACGCGCCTGATGAGCGAACCTTTTCCCAACATGGAGGACTTCCCCGACTTTGAGTTGTGGACAGCCACGGGGGGAGCCCGTGCAGGTAAGCATTTTGAACCTTGGGCATATGCTGTAGTTTCAGTTTGCCTCTTGTTATTTGTTGTGACTTTCCGGATTATGCAGGGGGGCAGAGGCACCAGGGGCCGAGGCCCCTGCTGAGACACAGAGTGAAGCGCCTGGCCAGGCCAACGAGCCAGGGTCTACGGTGGCCGATAGTCGTCAGGGTGAGCGACTGCCATTGAAGGATCTTCTTGCTGCTGTTGAGCTCCTTTTTTTTGCAAGTCAAAATTATTGACTTAACTCATGTTACTGGTTTGGCAGGTGAGGACGCGGTGGAGACCCTAGAGATGATCCGAGAATTGGCGGATGCCGACCCGCTGGGGGCCCTACCATCTTTTGGAGATGAGCCGAGACCGGTGACCTTTGTGCCCTCAGCCACCGTTGACGACCCGTTGGGTAGACCACCCCCATTGCTGACGAGGGTGCCTCTCCCACCTTTGCCGACTGTAGTGTCGGCCTGTATGGTGGGGCTGGTGGAGTCCTCCAGTGTGGGACCATCAGGTATGTAACTGAGCACTTGATCACTCCAGGGTGGATCATTTGACTTCCCCACCCGTGCTGAGCTTTGATGGGATGGATTACAAGTACCTCTTCCCCCCTGGAGGAAGGAGAGCTTCCTCGGGACACGGGCCAACTATCAGGAGATGAGCCTCCCGTCGTAGCTAATGTTGAGGGCGATGAGGAGCTCGTTGATATTGAGGGGATTTCTGAAAGAGACGCCCCGACCGGTGAGCTTCTTCCCTAGCATCTTTAACTAGGGAGCTACCTTTATGCAAGGCTGAACTTGATGATAGCCTAATATGGCTTCTTAATGTACAGGTGCCCCTGATTTGCCCACGGTCGGGGATTCATCAGAGAGCTCATCTGGTCCCTCAGAGGGCGGCAGCGCCACGATGGAGACTGACGAGAGCTCGAGCTTGAGGTCTTCTTCTTCCTCTGAGACCTCTTCTGCCGGGGATGCCGAGATGGAGGCGGCGCTAGAAGGTATATGTGGCTTCTCCTTGTCTCCGCATTAGCTTTGATATGGAGTTTATGGCAGAGTACTGACGCTTTTGTGTTGTGTCCAGGACTGGAGACTGAGGAAGAGCATGCGCCGGCTCCCGCCGAGGAGGGTCAGGAGGAGCCTTCCGTCACCGCAATGGCTATTGGGGAGGACCGGGTTGTAGGGGAGTCTCTACCCTCTCCGACTCCGGTAGAGGACACTACCGGGGTGGAGGAGATGTTACCTTCACCGACCCCGAGCAGGGAAGTCACGGGCACTGCATGAGCTACACCAGGTGAGGGTCAGGGTCTTTCTCAGGTTTTTCACATTATCTTATCGAAGGGAAGTCCTGAACAGTGTTGACCCATTTCATGTTTGATGGGGGTTGTGCAGGTCCTTCCGGTGTGCTAGCTGGGGTGGGTCACTCCTATCTCATGCTGGAGGTTGAGTGGCCTACATCTGTTTCCCCACTGGAGCCGATACTGGACGCCAGTGTAGGTGCAGCGTAACTGCAGCGAGCCCGGGGCTATGTAGGGGGTGACCCTCTGCCATCCCCGGAGGA
The DNA here is from genome assembly GCA_022559845.1 of Amorphophallus konjac. Lineage (NCBI taxonomy): Eukaryota > Viridiplantae > Streptophyta > Magnoliopsida > Alismatales > Araceae > Amorphophallus > Amorphophallus konjac. The sequence continues at coordinate 395,718,436 of CM040126.1, forward strand.
GCTTCGGCACCGGTTGAGGGAGTGCACGTGTGGCTACCACGGCGTTGGCTTCCCTCGCGGGCCCTGGATGTCTGGCTTGGCCAGCATCTGGGCGAAGTACCTGCGGCTTCGAGAGGCTCAGGAGCAGCAGGCACAGTGGCTAGCGGCCATCCGGGAGGTACGGGAGCAGCGCGTTCAGCTTACGGCAGCTGCGACCGAGCAGAGGAGGCTTACCGACGCGGCCGTGTCTCTTGCTCAGGACTGTGCCAGGTTGCTGAGCAAGGCGACCAGCAGAGCGGAGGCCCTGCAAAAGGCCTTGGAGGAGCAGCGGTAAGCTGTAGAGCTTGCTAGAGCTGAGTGGCGGATTGCCGAAGCTGGAGCCGAGGCTAGCGTTCAGCTTGCGTCGACCTTGGAGGAAGAGCTCGCGGCTGCGAAGTCCCGCTTGGCAGAGCTGGAGGGGAGCGAGGCTAGGCCGTGATTGTATCACTTCCCTTCTCCCTTTTTGTTATCCGGACAGTGTACTTTTGTTACCCCAAGGGCATGTCTTGGGCTCCCTATTATAGAGTATCAATGACAAATTCCAGATTTTTTGTGTTGTCGTTTGTGAGGTAAAAGGCTGGGTGAGGAGAGTAGTGTGACTGGATATTGGGTACTGGGTACTAGATGCTGGTTGTTTGCATGTTGTTAACCGGTCATGTAGCTCTTTTGGACTTGGGAAACTGGGACTGAGTTGGCCGGATGGCCCAAAAGGGCATCACAACTAGGGGTCGCGAGAGAGACTGGAATTGAGTGGTCCGCCCGTAGAGGGATTGCGACCAAAAATGGAACTGGGAGCTGGTGGCTGGCCCGTAAGGGCGTTATAGCCGATGACTGGAGATAGAAATTGGTGGCTGGCCTGTAAGGGCGTTATAGCCGGGGTACTAGGACTGGAGGCTGGCGACTGGCCTATGAAGGTGTTGTAGGCAAAACTGGAGTTGAAGGTTGGTGGCTGGCTTGTGAAGGCGTTGTAGCCAAAACTGGAAGCTGGGGACTGGTGGCTGGCCTGTGAAGGCGTTGTAGTCGAAGCTGGGAGCTGGAGACTAGCGGTTGGCATGTGAAGACGTTGTAGCCGAAGCTGAGAGCTGGAGACTGGCGGCTGGCCTGTGAAGGCGTTGTAGCCGAAACTGGAGTTGAAGGTTGGCGGATGGCCTGTGAAGGTGTTGTAGCTGAAATTGGAAGCTAGAGACTGGCGGCTGGCCTGTAAAGTCGTTGTAGTCGAAACTGGAAGCTGGAAGCTGGCGGCTGGCCTGTGAAGGTGTTGTAGCCGAAACTGGAAGCTGGCGATGACCGACCCTCGGGGGTGTAGTGGCCACCATTGTCGTGGAGTGATGTTGAGCTCGCCATCAAGACATGTCATGGCTGATGGCTTCGTAAGTGAAAAGTGGAGAGGGAGAGAGTGTTTTTTTTCTTCTCTTTACCAACTCTACCGCCCTTGCGGGTTTTCGCCAGAGCTGGCCCCCTTTACCTTTTTCCGGTGCACCCTTGCGGGTTTTCACACCGAGGGGTTACCCGATTTTACCTGAGACGCCGTTTTGGGTTTTCACCTCAGCTGGGTTGGGGGCAATTTTTGCCCCTAGTCGTCTCGTAGAGAGAGTTGACTGAGGCCGCCGGGGTATCTCTATTTTTAACCCCTATATATATATATATATATATATTGAGACTGTCGTCCATAGCATGTTGCTAGCTGTCAGGGGACGTAACCTGAGACTGGAAGCTGAAGATAGCCGAATGTTGTTCGACCATTCATAAGGGTTTTTAGAAATCCTTAAGCCATGGTGGCGAAGGGCCACTTTGCCACTGCAAGGTATGACTGGAGTTGTAACTAGTGGATCTGGGATTGTATGGGGGAAACTGGGATTGTACTAAACTGGAGGGCTCTGGATTTGCTGGATATGTGGGATGTAGGGACAGAGAATGATAAATGTCTCGAAATGCATCGGGATATAGATTTACCGAGACGGTGACTGGAAGTTTGACTGTCACAGGGACTGGTTGAACTGTGACGTTGAGGTAAGGGCCAAAGGTTGGTCGAGCTGAGCAGGAATAATGCAAGGTTGACTGGGGATTGAAGGGTTTGCGCCGTAGCAATGCAAGCGTATTGGAGACTGGTCCTGGGTGAGACTAACGGCCCACCAAGGAACAGGTGGAAGGCCGTGTTGACTAGTAGGGATAAGAAGGGGAGAAGAAGATTTTTTCGTTATCGGCTCTACCACCCTTTCTGGTTTTCGCTAGAGCCGACCCCCTTTAGCTTTTTTCGACATGCCCTTGCGGGTTTTCACGTCGAGGGGTTTCCCGATTTTGTCTGAGGCGCCCTTTCAGGTTTTCACCTCAGTCGGGTCACTGGCCTTTTTGCCCCCAGCCACCCTATTGTGGTGTGGATGACTGGGTCTGCCGGGGCATCTCTATTTTTAACCCCATTCTCTTTTTTTTGGTATTATTATTATTTTTTGACTTACCTATGAGCCTGGCGGCTATGCTGGTGCTGGTGCAGAAGTGCCTGTGCTCCCATGGTGACGGGAACGAGGGTAGGAAATCAGCCCCCGTGGATCCGTGGCGGCGGTTCCGAGGAGCTGAGCTGGCTGGCTGACTGGGAATTGTAGACTGGGAGGACTGGCCGGTTAGATCCTCACGGGGGAGGACCGGCCTTATTGGTAGTAGCTGGGACGTACGCCTTAGCCCGGCTGGCGTACGAACTCGTGCTCTGGCTCATAGTATAGCTTCATGTGTTTGCCGTTGAGATGCGGGAACGATCTATGACCTTTGTGATCGACGACCGTGTAGGCCCCACCCTCGTAGACATTATAGATGATGTATGGACCTTGCCAATTTGGCTGTAGTTTTCCACTGGAGCGCCCTGCCATGACCTCTTTTTCCTTGATCCTGACAAGGTCACCTTGCTTGAAAGCTCGTTGTTTGACAAGCTTATCGTAGGCCCGGGCCATGCGAGCCTGGTACACTTGCAGGTGTTTGTAGGCTTCGAGTCGCTTGCCTTCTAGATCGGCGAGCTATTCTAACCTTCTATGGTACTCGTCTTCATCAGGGCCAGCAAGGCCGGTGTGGATGGCCACACGATAGGAGGCTAACTAGACTTCGATGGGGACAACTGCTTCTATCCCGTAAGCAAGGGAGAACGGCGAGCACCCCTCGGGGTTTTGTAGACCGTCCGATAGGCCCATAATGCTTTGAAGATCTTCTCACCCCAATCGCGCTTCCGGTGGCTAACCATCTTAGCTAGGAGCTTTTAGAGGGTTTTGTTGAAGGCTTCCGCCAAGCCATTAGCCTGGGGGTTGTAGACCGAAGAGGTTCTCCAGTCGATGTGGAATTTGGCCGCTAACTGGTATACGGCCTTATTCTTGAAGGGTGTCCCATTGTCAGACACTATGTGACTGGGGGTACCGAATCGGTATATGATGTTGTGCCAGATGAATCTAGCAACGATTTCGCCGGTAACCTCTTGCAAGGGTAGAGCCTCTGCCCAACGAGAGAAGTAGTCAGTGGCGGCCAAGATGTATTTATGGCCCTTGGAAGATGGTGGGAAAGGCCCCGCAATGTCCATGCCCCACTCAGCGAATGCCCAAGTAGGGGCTGTAGGACGCAGTGGGTTGGGTGGTCTTCTCGGTACTGGGCCAAAGGCTTGGCATTGATGGCATGCATGGGCATACTGGATGCAATCCGCGTACATGGTTGGCCAGTAGAAGCCTTTGAGCTTGATGTTTGTGGACACACTTTTTATTTAAAATCGTTGTTTATTTGTTTATTGGGTTTATTAAGTGCGTGAGCGTGCCAGTCACAAAGTGGTGATCTATTGTGTGCTCGATCTGACTAATCAGACGATTGTGTGGTTCGTGTCGGGACCAAAACCCGCCGTGCCATAAAGGTCACGGCGTCATTTACATCCCCTCGGAGAGAGGAACACCCTTGATTAATCGCTGGGAAAAGGGGCCTCATGGCCAGAAAATTAGTTACATGAAAAGTCTATTATGAAGCATTGAAATCCTTGTACGATGGTGAGAAGAAAGCATTCGAGATCATGTCGGTCGTGTGTTGACCATTTGATGTTCGGACGAGTGTCCGGCTTGAGAATTGCGTAATTGTCACGGGAAAACCAGAGCATATGTATGTCACGATGCGACAAATTTATTGTTCGGAGGAACGGGAAATATTCAGTTAAATCCCAGTTAGAGGGGTCGGAAACTAATAAGTTTGTCGGCCCGGTGCAAGATCAAGCTACGACCATAATGTCGTGGGCCCCCCCGCGGTTGAAGTCAGGCTCACGTGGGCATCGTCAATGTTTCCGGTGCCGAGGGGCAGCGGGAAAGTGTCCCGGGACTAGATTCTAAAACAAAGATGTGTACAGCGATGGCTGGCTATAGGCCTAGGCTGTGGGTCAGGCAATGACCATGGTCGGAACGAACCCGAGGTCCGAGCGTGACTCACGACGGTCTTATCGATATTCCCACACATGGGGTTCAGGGAAGACGGGAGCCGTCTCGTTCCATTCGGATTTTGTCGGTCATACACGGATCATTTTATGTTCGGACAAAGGTCCGTATAGAAAAAAAGATGGTGATGGGAGTGAATCCGCGTAAATGTCTGCCGTGAGTACGGCAAGTTTAATGCAAGTGCGGGATTAGATCCCTGTATATATGTCGGTCACTAACGGACCATTCATTGTTCGAACGAGAGTCCGCATTTGAAGCATCGAAAATGACGATAAAGCCATACGAATATCCACCGTAGGTACGGCAAGTTTAGTGGGATTACGAGATTGGATCCCGATAGAAGTGGGTCAATCTGATGGACTATTGGCCCGCGATGATTTCGGACTATGGCCATGCCGGGATCCCCAAGGTCCACGTCCGATGCCATGGGGCGTCATTGCTTTTCTCTTCACACACAGTTCGGGGAAACGAAGGTTCCAAGGTATGCGTGCATGTCGGTCACGGTTGGACCATTCATTGTTCGGACGCGAGTCCACGTTTGAAGCATCGAAGACGATGATAAAAACGTGCAAATGTCTGACGTAGGCACGAAAAGTTTAATGTGGCGTTGCGGGATTAGATCCCGAGAGAAGCGGGTCAAGTTAATGAACTATTGGCCCGAGCTGTGTTCGGATCATGACCATGTCGGGGTTTCCGAGGTCCACGTCCAATACCACAAGGAATCATTGATTTTCTCTTTGCACCAAGTCTGGGGGAGTGAATCGTTAAATGTAGAGCCCGAGCTCACCACCGTGCGCCCTCGCACGCGGATCGACCTGCGCGGTCAGGTCGCGGGGTTCGACCTGCCCGATCAGGTCGTGGGGGTCAAGGGGGCAGCGCCCCTTGCGGGGGTTTCCGGGGGCAACGCCCCCAGAACAAAATTTGGATTATAGGGGGGGTATACTATTGTCGTTGTTCCGATCTTTGAATTAAGTGGTTTATTCCCATTCCATTCTTTCTATTTTGTTTATTGATTTAGTCCTTATTCTCTTGTTTATTCTTTAATTTCAATAGTTGTCTTTCTTCTTTTCGTTGTTTTAGTCTTCTTTTGCCACGCCGTATTAGCAAGTTGCAAGAAGAGGTGAGAGTAGAGGAGAGCGCCGTTTTAAGGGTTCAAGGGAGGAGATGGGGTGCGCCATTTTAGGGGTTCAATGAGGAGGGCGCGTCGATTAAGGCCATGTCGGATTAGGCTGTGCAAGGGAAGGGGCGCGCCGTTTTTGGGAGGTAACCAGGGGAGCGTGCCGTATTAGGAATAGGCAAAGGGGGGGGCGCACCGTTTTAAGATGTATAGAGGAGTGGGAGCGCACCATTTTAAGGTTCAATTGGGATATTGGGGTTATGAGAGTGGTGTTAAATCGGCGTGGTGGAATAGTGACGGCGCCAGATTAGGCCACGCCGGGACAGCATCTCCTGAGTTTTTATTCGTTCTGTGAACTTGTTTTGCTTTCTATCCTTGATTCTCTGGCCGGGGGGGATCACAAGTTATATTGATTGTTCAATTGACACCATAGATCAATAGGATGAAGGTTTAAGCCTCGTTGATGGTTTGTTAAGGTGAGTGAGCAGTAGGTTTAAGTGTTTTATTCGGGGGGGGGGGTTTGTTCACAGAGGTTCAGTGGTTGTTCACAGAAGTTGCTGTATGTGAAACTAAACGTTCAGTTTATTCTTGAGTGTTCTTTAATTCCTAGCGAAAATTGGGCAGCGTCTCCCCCGGACCGGGACTTGCCAGAGATAATAGAAGGCCACCAAATGGATCGCTCCGGGGTGACCCTCAAAATTCGGAGTGGCCTCACGGCGGTCTGACAACCCAAATGTGAGTATGGAACGCTCGTGGGCTAGCCTACAAGAGCGACCACAGCTCACGGGTGATAGCTTCACGTATATCCCAACGGGGCGGGTGTTCGCCATGAACGGCTGTAACTCTTCATCCTCTGGACGGGCTTCCTCTGAGGAAATGCCACAGAGAGGCAAGCCTCCGAGGCACCGGGATGATTAGAAGAACGGGAGAGAGAAAAAAAAGAAACTCAGTGAGATGGGCAAGCCAAAGCAGTAGAACGCTATGTATATTGGCTAAAGTCACTCTTTTATTCATCCATGAGGGAAAGGGTGAAACGCAATACAGAAAAAGGGGATCATCCCCCTGACCAAAGAAAGTAGGAATGAAAGAGATGAAGAATACAATGGTAGAAGGAGGGCGGAGCCTAAACCCCTTTCCCAAGCTCGCCTCTCTTCCCTCACACTCACTCTTTTCTTCTTCACCTCACCGGCGCAGGAGAACGAAGCTTCTTCTTTTTCTTCTTAGGGAACTCCCAGCTGAAATGGAGTTTCTCCTCTGCTCTCTTATTTTCTTCTCTCAGCCTTTTCTCTTCCGACCCTCTCTCCCTTTCTTGACGGGTTCGTTATATATATATGGAGGTGGGGGAAGAAGTCTCTGAATCCCCCTTCCCTTTCGTTCCATTCTTCTCATCCTTTCCGTGTCTGAAGCTCTCGAGTGGCCTGCAGGTGGAGAGGTTGATAGAGTAGGCATGGTGCCTCCACGAGATTGGCCGACGGTGACCGGCGGGGAAGCGATGTTCGGTGCGGAGCTCGACGATTGGCATTCCAGGGAGCTTGAGGAGCTCAGGCGGTTGCACGTTGGTCGGACACAGGAGGCCTGGCCATTTCAGGTAAGTTCTCTTTGTTTGCGCCCGAAAACAGGGGATCGGACTGATGACGGGATGGGTTGATTGCGCGCCGGGGAAACGCTTCAGAGAATAGTCTATTGTGGGCTTTGAGAATGAGGGGTTAAAACGGCACCGTTTTAGTGCATTCAAAGGGGCGGCCCTCCAATGGGAGCGCATCGTTTTAGCATAAAGAGGAGTGGCGCCATTTTAACGAAAGCAAGGGGGGCTCGTATTAGAGTATAAGGTGTGGGGCGTGCCGTTAAAGCAAAGGGGCGCGCCGTTTTAAGGCGCGCCGCTTTAAGGCCCTTCCATGCCGTTTTAAGCATCGAACAGATTCTTCTCGAAGTCGCGGCCGTTTACATGAATGTTGGCATTCCCAGAACGTTCCGGTTGCAATGTATGGACTCCACAATGTTCTTCTCGCAGCCTCTGGGGCTCGGTCCCAGACTTTACGTGACTTTTGATGCAAGCTGAGACTGTGCCGGAGTTCCCAGCTCTTCTTTGATTCAGCTCTCGGCACGGTCGGCTGTAGAGTTGTTGCCGTATCTTCCGCCCCGGGGGCTCCCTCATCGGCTAGCGGACCATCAAGCGAGTCCTCGTCTTGATCGGGTGAGGTATGAGGTTTATTCGGCATTTCCGTCTTCGACTCGCGCTCGAATGCGTAGACGCGAATGTCGCCATGATCATCATCGTCATTTTTTGGCGTCCACAAATGCCCCCCACTCGCGGGCGGCGCAAGCGAGGGACGAGTGCGTGGGGCTCGCAAGTGTTGAGTTCTTTGAGAAGACATCTATTCTTCTGAGCTAGTGGGATGCTAGCCCGGTGCAAATTCACGGGAAAGCGCTCACTCCTTCAGCGAAGGGATGAGGGGATCGCTTCACCGCATATGCACGCGGATTGAGATGTTAGAGTGGGGGTTTAGTCATCGGCATGGGGTAAATACCGAAGCAAGGATGAAGGGTCTATGCGTCATCTTAGGCAGGAGGCCTAAAATGACTTAGATGAGGCCAATCCCAAGGGGAAGTTGGTGACTCGCGCTGGGTTTAGGAGAGTTGTTCATTCATCGACTCGGATGGGAGATCCCAGCCGAAGGCTTTTGAGAGGGCTCCGATGGAGTGAAATGGATTTTATGCATTCGGGTGGAACGTTCGAAGTGAAGGGTTTATTTGCTGGTGCCAACAGGGTGTCGGGAGCTGGCGTGGTCTATTCATTGGCACGGGGTGAGTGCTAAGGCAAAGGGGTCTTTCATTCATTGACTTGGACGGAAGGTCCGAGCCAAGCAAAGAGGTGCTTTTTGTTCATCGGCTTGGACGGAAGGTCCGAGCCAAGCAAGAAAGTTCTTTTTTTTTATTCATTGACTTGGACGGAAGGTTCGGGCCAAGTAAGATGGCTCTATATCTTTTTTATTCATTAGCTTGGGCGGAAGGTCCGAGCCAAGCAAAGAGGTTATTTTTGTTCATTGACTTGGACGGAAGGTCCGAGCCAAGCAAAGGAGGTTCTTTTTGTTCATCGACTTGGATAGAAGGTCCAAACCAAGGGTTTATTCGTCGGTGGGACTGGGAGTTGTAATATTGAGGTGGTCTATTCATTGACAAGGGGTGAGTACCAAAGCAAGGGTCTTTTATTCATGGAACCAGACGAAAGGTCCAGGCCACTGGTTTATTCATCGATGCCGACGGGGAGTCGGGGATCGACGTGGTTTGTTCATTGACACGGGGTTAGTGCCAAAGCAAGGGTCTTTTTATTCATGGAACCAGACGAAAGGTCCAGGCTACATGCTTGTTCATCGATGTTGACGAGGTATCGGGAGCTGACGTGGTATGTTGGTCTCTTCTTCTCTGCATCAGTGCCGACAGGGCGCGATAGCTGACACGGTTTGTTTGTCTTTTCTTCTCTTCATCAGTGCCGACGGGGTGTCAGGAGCATATAGGGTTTGTTTGTCTCTTCATCTTTTCATCAGTGCCGACAGGGTGTCGGGAGCTGACAGGGTTTGTTTGTCTCTTCTTCTATTTGTCAGCACCGACAGGTCGTCGAGAGCTGACGTGGTATGTTGGTCTCTTCTTCTCTTCATCAGTGCCGACAGGGTGTCGGGAGCTGATAGGGTTTGTTTGTTTCTTCATCTTTCATCAGTGCCGACAAGGCATCGAGAGCTGACCTGGTTTATTGGTCTCTTTGTCTCTTCATTAATACCGACGGGGTGTCGAGAGCTGACCTGGTTTGTTGGTCTCTTTGTCCCTTCATTAGTGCCGACGGGGTGTCGGGAGTTGACCTGGTTTGTTGGTCTCTTTGTCTCTTCATCAGTGCCGATAGGGTGTCGGGAGCTGACATGGTTTATTAGTTTCTTCTTCTGTTCATCAGTGCCGACAGGGCGTCGGGAGCTGACGTGGTTTATTCATTGGCATGGGGTTAGTGCCAAATCAAGGGTCTATTTGTTCATGGAACCAGACGAAAGGTCTGGGCACTGGTCTTATGCGTCGGTGGGACTGAAAATATTTTGATCTCCGGCGGGACTTGACGAGTCGACATCCCTCGGAGGCTTTGATGATGATTTTTCTCCCTTCTTTTTTTTTTCTTTTCTTCTTTTTTGAACAACTTTGGATAGCTGTCGGCACAGACGTCGATAATGAGATAGTTGTCGGTTAAACGCCGATAGTTAGATAGCTGTCGGCTAAACGCCGATAGTTAGATAGTTGTCGGCTAAGGGTCGATAATTTAAAGCTGTCGGCTTAGAGGCCGATGATTAGAAGCTGTCGGCTCAGGGGCCGTTAATTGAAAGCTGTCGGCTCTGGGGCCGATAATTGAAAGATGTCGGCTTAGGGGCCGATAATTGAAAGATGTCAGCTCTGGGGCCGATAATTGAAAGCTATCGGCTCAGGGCCGATAATTGAAAGCTGTCGGCTCAGGGGCCGATAATTGAAAGCTATCGGCTCTGGGGCCGATAATTGAAAAGTGAGCCACGAGGGCAGAGAGGAGGGTTTATTCCTTTAATGGTCTAGACGGTGGGTCCAAATTGAAAGGGATTCGTCGCCCGAAGGGACTGGGAGGAGAGTTTGTTGATTTGACAAGGATGTTCGTCACCCGGAGGGACGGGGAGAAGAACTTGTTGATTCAATGGCCTGGACGGGAGGTCAAAATCAAAAGGGGTATTCGTCACCCGAAGGGACAGAGAGAAGAGTTGGTTCATGTAACGACCTGAATGGAAGGTCCAAATCAAAAGGATTGTTCGTGACCCCGAAGGGACGGAGGGGTGGTCAAGTCGCTGACACGGGCTAGTGTTAGCGCAAGGAAAAGGGGATGATTCCTTACCCGAATGGCAGGCTCGGGCCAGGGTGAAAGGTTGTTTCATTCTTTAATGCGCCGGGGGTACCAGTTGTATGAAGGGTCTTTTAATTCTTTGGCTGGACGGAAGGTCCGAACCAGAGTGGAGATAATTCTTTCTGTTCTCCGGTTGGACGGTAGGTCCGAGCCAAAGTGGAAGGATCTTTTGGTTCTGTAGCTGGACGGAAGGTCTGATCTAGAGTGGAGAGAATCTTTTGCTCTCTGACTGGACGGCAGGTCCGAGCCAAAGTGAAAGGATCTCTCTTTTATTCTCCAATCGGACAGATGGTCTGATCTAGAGTGAAAGGATCTGTTTGTTCTCAGGCTGGGCGACAAGCCTGCACCAAAGTAAAAGGATTTGATGTTCTTCAATGCGCCGAGAGTACCGGCTGTGAAATCTGAACCCGGGAAAGTGGGCCACGAGGGCCGGAGTTGATGTTGCAGAAGTAGGCCGCGAAGGCTGCAATTGGGGAAGTGGGCTTGTGGACGCACTAAATTTTGCTCATCGTTGTGATTCTCTTGTTGGTTTCATTCGTTTATTAAGTGCGTGGACGTGCCAGTCACCGAGGTGACGATTTATTCGGGCTCCGAAGAGCCCATGGTGCGCTCGAATCTGACTTCGTCAGACGATTGTGTGGTTCGTGTCGGGACCGAATCCCGTCGCGCCGTAAAGGTCACGACGTCATTTACATCTCCCATACGAGGGAACACCCTTGATTAATTGCCGAAACTAGGGGCCCCGCGGCCGAAAAGAATAATGCTAATTGTGCGAAAGAGATAGGGATAGATCACATTGAAGGTTGTATTAAGGCTGTAAACTGCCGGCCGTGTCGGCCACTCGTAGACCTTTTGTATTCGGACACAAGTCCGTGGCAGCGTCACAATGAGAAAGCCAAGGTAGACCCCTTCAAACGTCTGCCGAGCACGCGGCAATTTTAATAAAGATTCGGAAGGTATCCGGAACGAGAAAACAAATCCGGTCCGATTAGGATGTCGGCCCGAGGTTAGATCAAAGCCTGGCCATATCGGGGTAATTCCCGAGACTCGGGCTTGACCCGAAAGGGCAGCATTGTTGTTCCTTTTGCATCGGATCCCGGGGAGAGATGGGACTGCAGTGTGGGCCCTAACGTCTTTTATTCGGGGTTTTCTTAGTTATATGTTCTGGGATTTCTGATTCGCTGTTCATTACTTCTTTACGCGTTGTTCCGGATGATTTTTCTTCCTTTTATTACTATTAATATTATTATTTCTTTTATTTTTTTATCCCCCCACCTCTTTTATCATTATTAATGTTGCATATTCGGAGTCCTTTAATTAGCATAATTTTCATCAATTTATTTGCCATTATTAATGCTATGTCATGCTATATGCATATATAGATATAGTGTGCCGGCGAGGGGAAGGTAGGGGCGTACCGCTGAAGGGTAGCAAAGGGGGCGTGCCGCTGGAGGGTAGCAAGGGGGCGTACCACTGGGGCTCAAAGGAGTGTACCGCTGAAGGGAAGGAGTGGTGTACCACTGAAGGCCAAGGGGAGCGTACCGCTGGGGCTCAAGGGAGTGTACCGCTGAAGGGAAGGAGTGGTGTACCGCTGAAGGCCAAGGGGAGCGTACCGCTGGGGCTCAAGGGAGTGTACCGCCAAAGGGAAGGAGTGGTGTACCGCTGAAGGCCAAGGGGAGCGTACCGCTGGGGCTCAAGGGAGTGTGTCGGCGAAGGAGGGGGGGTAATATGAAGTCTATACGTTCCCCAGGCTCGAAGTCTATACGTTGCCAAGCCCAGAGTCCATACAATGGAGCAGAGTGGAGCAAAGTCTACGCGTTGCAATATGAAGTCTATACGTCGACTGGCCCGAAGTCTGTACACTGGCTGTCATGAAGTCTATACGCTGGCTGGCCCAAGTCTATACATTGGAATGTAAAGTCTACACACTGGATAAGTCTATACATCGGCTGGGGGTGTATCGCTGAAGGTTGAAAGGGACATGGTGACGACCTGTGCCGTTGAGGGCCAATGAGGGCGTGCCGCTGAAGGTTAAAGGGGCGTGATTGTGGAGGCCCGATCAGTTTTGGATTATTTATTTTAAGGCTTTTCTTTTCTTCTTATCTTAACTTTCGTATAGTTTTATATAAAATTCCTCCCTCTGTTCGTTCTATTTGTTCGGTTCGGTCTCTTTTCTTGCGGGTCGGGTGTTCGGGCTGCCGGTTGGTTAATTAGTTCGGTTCGGTTTTCGTTGTGATGCCGGCAGTGGTTTGATGAGTTGGAAGGTTTCATTAGTTGTCCTGCTTGTTTGTTGCCTCCTTTTGCCTCTTTAATTGTTTATTAGTTTCTCACAAAAATTCGGCAGCATCTCCCTTTAACCCGAGGCGTAAGGGAGATAAAGGGAACACGCCCACATGGAGTGGCGGAACCCGACAACCGAAGGTGGGCCCCCTGGAGGAGCAACACCTTTATAGAACTTCGGAATACACGAAGGAGAGGACCCGGGGACGAGGCCAAGAAGAGGGCTGTTGAGGGAATGAAGGGTGTGTCGCTGAAGGCCATAGGGGTAGCGTGCCGCTGAAGGTCATAAGGGCAGCGTACCGCTGAAGGTCATGGGGGTAGCGTGCCGCTGAGGGCCAAAGGGGTAGCGTGCCGCTGACGGCCAATCCAGGCGTACCGCTGAGGGCCATAAGGGTAGCGTACCGCTGAAGGCCATGAGGGTAGCGTGCCGCTGAAGGCCAATCCAGGCGTACCGCTGAGGGCCAAGGGCTGCATGTGTGCTGGTCAATGGCTAATTGGGCATGCCGGCCAAGTGTCGGAAAGGTGCATCGCTGAAGAGGCCAAGCAGAGTGTGTAAGCAAACTGGGGGACCTTAGAAGCCGCTCAAAAGAGAAGAAGGGGGATTCAAGGCCGGGGGTTGGCCACTTGGTTATTGGGTATTCGGAGAGAGGGTAAGGGCCTTCCCCCTCCCCTAGGCCAGTGAGCACAACGGAAGGCCATGTAGGGGGGCTTGAAGGATTCATGAGGCCAAAGCTCACAGGAGAAATCATATCGGTATGAAGACCCCAAAAACACCGGAGAAATGGGGAGACGGAGGGAAAATGAACAATCCCATGAAAAGACCCTGAGAGCCAGCGCAAGCCAATAAAACTTATAGAGGAACCCAAAGAGGGTGATTTCCATTTACGGGGAGCCGAAGACCAAAGCCTTATACGCACATTACAGAGGAAGTGCCCAAGACGAGGCCATGGACAAAGGAAAAGAGAAACCCAAAACAAAGAATAGGAAGAGGAATGGAGTACGAAAGGAAAGAAAACATTGGGGCCCAAAAGCCCTGGCCACTGTCCCTAACCCTCTCCCCCATTACATTGAACTCTCTCCCTCTCCCTTACTCTTGCTTTTCTCTTCCGGTGGCCGTCCGAGGAGCCTATCCTGAAGCTCTTCTTCTTCTTTTTCCCTTTCTCTTTTCTCTCTATGCGTCTTTGTCTGGTCCCCCCTTCTGTCCGTTTTCCTCTGTCTATCTCTATCTCCCCCCCTCTGTCGAAGGTAGAGGGTCTTTTATACCTCAAGCAGCCGAAGCCCTCCGACTACGGCCGTTGAAGGCGGGAAGTGGCCTCGTGATGATGGCGTTTGACCTGCCCCGTCCTCGATCGTCAAGGGGGGTAGTCTACGTGGCCCAATGGACGGTTGCCATCTCGGACGGCTCACTGCGCGCCAAGGAAACGTAGGGCATGGGCGGCACGTCGTCTTGCCGTTGAAAAGCTTCAACGCTGTGCCGCTGGCGGGTTGAATAAGCGTGCTGTTGGAGCCTCTGAGGGCGTGCCGCTGGAGGGCTTCAAATGGGCGTGCCGCTGGGGAGCCAAAAAGGCTTGCCGCTGAAGAGCCAAAAAGGCGTGCCGCTGAGGCCTCTGCAGGCTGTGCCGCTGAAGGGCTTCAGGGCGCGCCGCTGAAGACCCCCTTTGGGGTGTACCGCTAAACCCCTGGATGGGGTGTGCCGCTGAACAGCCCAGGGGGCTGTGCCGCTGAACAGCCCAGGGGGCTGTGCCTCTGAAGCCCCCCCGGAGGGGTGTGCCGCTGAAAACCCCCTGGGGTGTGCCGTTGAAGCCCCTGGGGGTTGTGCCGCTGAAGCCCCCCCCTGGAGGGGTGTGCCGTTGAAAACCCCCTGGGGTGTGCCGCTGAAGGCCCCCCTTGGGGGTGTGCCATTGAAGGCCGTGCCACTGGGGACCCCGAGGGGGTGTGCCGTTGAGGCCCCTTGGGGCCGGGCGTGTCGCTGAAGGGCTCCCCAGGGGGTGTGTGTACCCGGGGTTGTTCTGAGCCCATTGTGGGCACAAGTCATGGCCCGTTTGATTCCCTTTGAGGCCCACGAGCTGTGGGGCCTTTTGTGCTTGATTTCTCCGGAGTTTCTTCACTCGGCGCCGTTGCTGACGCGAGGCCGAGTAGGATATCCAGGTATGCATTTTTTGGTGTCCACAAATGCCCCCCACCCACGGGTATCGCAGGCGAAGGATGAGCCGGGCGGTGCCCGCGGGTGTCTTCGTCTCTTCTCTCTTTGTCAATGCCGACGGGGTGTCGAGAGCCGACCTGGTCTGTTGATCTCTTTGTCTCTTCATCAGTGCCGACGGGGTGTTGGGTGCTGAAGCGGCATATTGGTCTCTTCGTCTCTTCATCAGTGCCGACAGGGTGCTGGAAACTGAAGCAGTATGTTGGTCTCTTCATCAGTGCCGACGGGATGCCGGGAACTGAAGTAGTATATTGGTCTCTTTGTCTCTTCGTCAGTGCCGACAGGGTGCCGGGAGCTGACCTGGTTTGTTGATCTCTTAGTCTCTTTATCTCTTTGCCAGTACCGACAGGGTGTCGGGAGCTGGCCTGGTTTATTGATCTCTTTGTCTCCTGGTCTCTTCGCCAGTGCCGACAGGATGCCGGGAACTGACCTGGTTTGTTGGTCTCTTGGTCTCTTCGCCAGTGCCGACAGGATGCCAGGAACTGACATGCTTTGTTGGTCTCTTGGTCTCTTTGCCAGTGCCGACGGGATGTCAGGAACTGAGCTGGTTTGTTGGTCTCTTGGTCTCTTCGCCAGTGCCGACAGGATGCCGGGAACTGACATGCTTTGTTGGTCTCTTGGTCTCTTCGCCAGTGCCGACAGGACGTCGGGAACTGACTTGGTTTGTTGATCTCTTGGTCTCTTCGTCAATGCCGACAGGACGTCGGGAACTGACCTGGTTTGTTGATCTCTTGGTCTCTTCGCCAGTGCCGACAGGAGCCGGGAGCTGGCCTGGTTTGTTGTCTCTTGGTCTCTTTGCCGCTGCCGACAGGATGCCGGGCGCTGACCTGGTCTATCGACCTCTTAGTCTCTTGGTCTCTTCGCCAGTGCCGACGGGATGCCAGGCACTGATATGGTTTGTTGTCTCTTTGCTCTTTTCTTTCTCCCTTTTTTTCTTTTTTTTTTGAACCACATTACCGGTACAAGCGCCCTTTCGGGTTTTCACCGGTATCGGCCCCCTCTTGCTTTTGTCCACGCGCCCTTTCGGGTTTTCACGTGGCGGGGTATCTAATTTTGCCCGTAGCGCCCTTTCGGGTTTTCGCCACAGCCGGGTTGTTGCCATTTTTACCCTTGTTCCGATGTAGGGACAAGTCCGACGGGGTATCTCTATTTTTAACCCCATTTTATTTTCTCTTCTTTTTTTTTGACAAGCGAGGAATATGCGAGTGTAGGCTAGGGCACGAAGCCTTGCGCCGGAAGATAAGGTTCACTCGTTGGCAAGAATAGAATGCCAGCGCAACGGGAGAATCTGTGTCGATTCGGACGTAAGGTCCGTAACGGAAATATTGTGCGGAGTGGGCGGCTAGGGCGCGGGGCCTTGCGTCGGAAAGGGACTTGTTCGTTGGCAAGGGACTAATGCCAGCGTAAGGATAGAGGTTCTGCCGATCCGGGCGTAGGGCCCGTGATGGCGATTTTGCATGATGGGAGGTGGTCGAGGCCCGAGGCGACGTGCCAGGGACGGGCTTGTTTGTCGGTATGGGAATGGCACCATTGCAGAGGTGGCTGTGTGCAGGGGTAAAGTCGTCTTTGCTTGTGCGGACGCGTATCTGCCCGAGATCGTGGGGATGGGACGTTCTCCGGAGACACCTATTATTGCACGACATTGACCCACACATTGATACGTGCGAGTAGATGCGTAAGAGGATACCGTTATGTACGCGTATACATGTGTATGTATATATATATATTTTTTTAATATCATGTATATACATTTATTTCTCTCTCTTTTGTTCTTTTATTCCCTCTTTTTTATTCCTTGCTTTTCTTTCTTCTTCTTCTTTTTTTTATTTCCTTTTCTCTTTCTCTTTTTTTTTCTTTTCTTCCCTTTCTTTTTTCTTCTTATTTTCTCCCCCCCCCCTTGTTTTTTTATTCGTTCTCCTCCTTTCCCTTTCTTTTTTTCCTTTTCCCTTTTCTCCTTTTCTTTTCTTCTCTCTTTTTTTTCCTCCTTTTTTGGTTTTCTATAAATAGGGGGGCGGGGTCGATTCGAACGGTCACCCCGTTCGAATCCCCCTCCCCTTTCTTCCCTCTTCCTCTCTCTTCGGCGACCGAGCGGACGGACTCCCCCCCTCGTCCTTCTTCCTCTTCTCCGATCGCGAGCGCCGTCGTGGGCACCACCGCCGTCGTCGTCCTTTCTCCGTCGGGGTGAGGGGAACGCCACGGGGAGGCCCTCTTCCTCCCCATTCCTCTCTTCCTCCCCGTTCTCTTTCTTCCACCGTGGTCGGCGGCCGGGGGCCCTAGCCCTTCCCCCTCTCTATCTCCCTATCTCCTCCATCTCCTCTTCTCCTTTTCGTTCTCTTCCCCTCCCCCCTCTCTTCTTCTCCGTCGCCGGCGCTGTGGGTGGCCGGATGGACGCCGCTGGGAGCGGGCGCGTGCGTGTCGGGTTGGGATGGTACCGGGGAAGACCCTTTAGGGCGTGCCGGGGAAGCGACTCCAAGGCGTGCCGGGGAGGCCGCCTATGGAGCGTGCCGGTGAGGGGCCACTCTAGAGTGTGCTGGGCGGCGAGGGGCACAAGTGTGCCGGTGAAGCTTGATGGAGTAGTGTGCCGGGGAGACCTCGGGGAGAGGTGTGTCGGTGACGACCGACGAGGGGGCGTACCGGGGAAGGCGCTCGCGGGGCGTGCCGGTGAAGGCACCAACCGGGTGTGCCGGGGAAGGCCGCTTGCAGCGTGCCGATGAAGGCTTGGGTGGGTGTGCCAGGGAAGGCACTCGAGGTGTGTGCCGGTGAGCAGAAGCTGAGCGTGCCGGGGAGCGGTCCTCCTGGGCGTGCCGGGGAAGCCGCCAGGAGTGCATCGGTGAAGCCCTCGGGGACGTGCCGGCGAAGGTTGTTTGGGGTGTACCGGGGAGCACACCAAGGGGGCTGTGCTGGTGAGGGCCGCTGCAGGGTGTGCCGGGGAAGGCACTGGGTAGTGTACCGCTGAGGGCCTCCAGGGGGAGTTTTTAGCTAAGGAAGAGGACTCCTTCGATCGGCGGACTTCTGGTGTTACCTCTCGGGGCCCACCATGCTTTGTTGGGGCCGTCACTCCTTGTTGACGCGCACCCGTGTTTTCCCTTACACCTCTGGCCTAGGGGAAACTCTGCCGAAATTTCGTCAGAAATTGGCAATATCTTGTTCATTTGACTCGTAGTAAAGCCCCTTTGCAGTCCTTTTGCTTGTGATTTATTCTGACCTTCTTATTTGTGTATCTTTGCAGACAAATGGCTGCCCCAAGTGGTTCTTCCGCTCCTGCTGCTGCTATCGGTGCTGACCTTATCCCACGGGGTCCGGTGCCAGCCGTTACCTGGTTAAATGTAGAGGACTTGGATTGGGAGCATGCAGAAGTAGCCGCTTTGGCAGAGTCATCTGAGTCTGACGGGGAGACCATGGATTTCCAGAGGCTTGCCAGAGTCGACAGCGGCTTCACATTTGACCGGGTCACCGGGGAGTACAGGAGGGACTTCCCGAAGGACAGACACCTGGTTCGATTCCTGAAGCATTTTCGCTCGCGGGAAGGGCGAGACTTCCGGGTCGTGAAGAAGGTCGAGCAAGCTATACTGCAGGCCCGGGATAGCTTGTTGTACAGCGTTCCCCGGAGTATTCCGATGTACCTGGTGGGAGAGGCCCGGGAATGGAAGCCAGTTCTGGGAATCGAGGGGGTGCTGCCGACCGAAGACAAGCTGGTACGGGCGCCTCAGTTCACCCCGGCAAGATGGGACCTGTCTGCCGGAAAGGTGCATGGCGAGTCGCCTCGATTCGTCCTATTCTTGGCTCCTTTGAAGTGGGGCTATAAAGAGGAGCCATTCATCCTGGACTGCTTGGCTGTCATATTCAAGTACGAGCTGTCACTGGGCTGGTTTGGGGAGCTGAAGCTTCAGGATGCACACAGCTTCCGGGAGAGGGCGGTGGAGTTTACGGAGCACGTGCTGTTCAACTATGCTCCGCTGCTGGTTCGGGTCGGCATTTATCATAGCGTGTACGCCTCCCGGTATGGCTACCCCATCTCCAAGGGTCTCTGCTGCGGCATGATAGAGGTATTCAGTGCGGAGACCAACACCTTCTACACGGCGGAGGGCGAGACTTCACTTGATTTGTAGAGTCTCAGTCAGCTGAGTGGCTTGCCCATTGACGGGGAGCCTTATGAAGAAGTATGCCTCCCTGACCTGATCAAGGACGAGACCAACGGGGATGGCTATTATTCTCTGGGGTATCCATATCGGTACCTCATGAAGGCGTACCGGAAGCTGTACCAGTGCTCGCATAAGGGAAAGCAGCCCGCTCGTGGTGACAGGAAGAGGGTACGCATGCCCTTGTGGCTGGAGTATTTCTATGATGGGCCGAAGCGGTACGAGGAATTTCCCTGTGTCGGTACCGCTGTCGCCCCCAAGAAGCGTGCAAAGCCCAAGCTTGACGTGAAGATCCCGTCTAGAGGGCGTCGAAGCGGGCCTAACCCGATGGGTTTGGATCCCCAGACCCACTGCGCCGCCTATCTCACGTACTGGCTATGCCCATTTGCCATGCCGTACGGCGACGAGACGGTGATTCGACCGGATGCCATCTACCCGGCATGTCAAATGGCATGGGGTATCAAGCTGTCACTATGCCCGGCAACCCTTTGCTTGATCTACAAGGCGCTGGGAGATATCAGCACGCACCAGTTCCCGCGGCAGGCCCGGTATGTGTGCCCACTGCACTTTTTCAACGCGTGGGTCTGCTCGCTGTTCCCGGAGTTTGCCCCACGCCTTCTCCAGGACTGGGGGCTGATGCCGAGGATGTTAGAATTTGCCAGTGCTGAGCCGGGCTCCACCTCCATGCGGATGTATGATATCCGGGGCCGGTTGACAACGGTCCCCCGGGATGCGGTCGGGACCATTCATTTCTGGAATCTGGCAGCGCATTCGAGCCCTCTGGTGAACAACATGAGGGAGTGCAAAGACGACGAGGTGGAGAAGTACGCCCACCCTATCAGCCAGGAGAATGTGATCCTCCCACTACTGGAGCCGGAGCTGAGGGACTGGGCGCTGTCGATTCGCCCGAGCGTGCTGGTGTTCAGGAAGGGGGAGAACGTGTTACTGGAGCCGTACTACCCCTTCTGGTTCGGTCACAATTTTGGGTATGACCAGCATATCCCTGCTTATCATGCACAGTTCGGCCTGCCCTTGCGGAATGTCCGGGGGAGCTCAGTTCCCGAACACGCCAGGAGCTGGTGGGACTTCTTCCACCGGGCGGACTCCGCCTCCTTCAGAGTACCGCCTCCGAGTCGTGTTCCGCGAGTGACCCAAGATTATATCAAGTGGTGTAATAGCCGGACGGCCTTCTATCGGATACACAAGACCGACTGCTGGGATGGCCGAGAGGAAGTTCCTTAGTTGGCAGCCGGTGCCGGTTCTTGACATTGAGCCAGATCATCTTCTTCGGCTCAGGAACAGACAGGAGAAGGAGGTGGCAGCATATCTGGCGGCTCGCCGGGAAGCCCGGGACAAGAGGCCGACGCCGAAGGTGGAGCTGCCCCCGGTGGCCAAGGATCATTATCAGAAGACGCTGAGGGATCTGTGCCAAGTGGGGAGCGACCGCCTGGACCTCATCAACTATCCATTCCCCATGGAGGAAGAGGGGACTCCTGCCAGGAGCTGGCGTCCAGAGAGGGATTCGGCCTACCCGTACCGCACGTTTATGAGGCGGGAGGAGAGGCGGCCCGAGAACTATAAGGATACCATGTGGCTGTACGTCCTTCTCCGGGTGAATGGGATGAAGATCGAGGATCTGACGGCCTCCATTCTGAGCAAGCGCCTGCACATCCCTTATTATTATGCCGACGGGTGGGGCGTGGACCACTTCACTCTTTTCTGCCACCTCTCCTCAAAGAAGCACGCGGATCTGGCCAACCTCATGGACCGGTGCCAAACAATTGAAGACGTCTGCTGGCTAGTCCGGGAGGCGGCGCGTCGGGGCAAGGAGACATCCTTGGGCTATTGGCCGATCACGCTGCGGCTGTACATTGGCCCTCATGGTATTCAGTCCCTTCTTGTTCTTCGGTTTTGTCCCTCAGCACTGCGGCCTTCGCGGTGAGTTGGGTACTAATCGTAAATGCATGTTCGTTCTTTCCCCTCTTTTCTTTGCAGACCATCCCGACAGCACGCAGATGGCCACGTACCGGAACCTCCTCCGGCTGGTGAAGAAGCCTGCGTATTTTGAAGCTGCGCCACTGGCTCCGACCACGGCTCCCCTGCCCAAGGCTGCGAAGAGGCCCCGGGCTAAATCGCCTGTGAAGAAGGCAGTGGACGCCGCCAAGGCGGCTAAGCAGCGGGACACCAACCGGAGGAAGACGGAGTCGGCTAAGGCTCCGACGGCTGTTCCCCCGGCACCACGAGTCCCATCTTTCGAGGAATTTGAAGCTGCCCATCCCGAGCCAGGCCAACCTGCCAGTCCGTGTCCTCGCTCTTTAATGTGTCTTTTGAATCTCCCCCCCCCCTTTTATTTTGGAGTGGAGTTCTGATATCTGGGAACTTCTTTTGTCTCAGCTTCTATGGAAGAGCCCGTGCCCACGCCTGACGTGGGTGAAGTTGCGGTCCCGGCAGAGGCGACCCCAGTGGCGGCTCCGGCTCCCTTGCCGCGGGCAACGGGAAGGCCCCGGGCACAGTCGCCCGTCAAGAAGGCACTGGCTGCTGCCAAGGAGGCCGGGCAAGAGACGGTAAAACGGTGGCGGACCGAGGCATCCCTGGCTCCGACGGCAGCCTCGCCGGTGGCCCCTGTCTTGCCCTTCGAAGAATTCGAAACCACGCGGACCGAACCGAGCCACGAAGTTGGTGAGGTTCAACGGCCGCCTACGTCGTCTGTGGTCGACCGGCCTCCCGAGTTGCTCTCAGATTCGCGCATGGCGACAATGCGATTCTTTTGCACGGGGGAGGGTGCGGCTGAGTGATGTGGCACAATGATGGTTGACGATGAAACTACCCCTTGGACCTAGAATAGCAAGCAACACAACAAGTTGGTAACGTCACACTGGCGGATTCACTCGCGTAAGCACACTCGGATCCGTAGAAGGACCGGCGATGGCGGTGAGGGTCCGAGGTTGGATCTCGGGGCTCCAAAGGTTTGGCCAGCTAGGATTAGATCCCAATGAGCCAAGGATGCCCAAAATCAAGGGCGACCGGCACGCCGAGGGCGAGGGTTGAAATGTCACGCTCACAACTCACCCGCGGTAATCACGCAACTAGAAGATAAATCAGGTTCGGGCACTCTCTTACGCCGACGGTACTGAGGATGCAATACTAATTAAGCAAGAGAAAGCCGGCAAAGAGTAGTGTGAGTGGCTCACCTGATTGGCGTGAAGACACCGATCCCGGTTGGAGACGAGGGCGAGCGGGGAAGTGTGGGTTCCCCGCACACTGAGCCGATGAAGCTTCAAAAAAAAAAAAAAACCTGCTCAAGAGTACATGCACTACACCTCGCGCAGGAGGGTGATCTCGGTGGTGGGAATTAATTGATTACAAACAAACACTACCTCCCGCAGGGAGGGGCGGTAAGCCGGCCAGGCGAGAAGGGTAGATTGACCGAGAAACCCACAAGGAGGAGCCGCTTCCGACCCAGACTGCTTGCTGTGGTTGGGGACAGACGGTCGGTGTAATTGCTGTAGATCGCAGCCAGGAATTTTGCCGATGTCGAGCTTAGGGGGAATCTTCTCATAACAGGAACCCGAACGCCTCAGAATTATGTTGATTTCTTCTGACGTCGTCGACGGCTGTAGTGGAGGTTTGAGTAGAGCAACAGATTCTGGGGCGGGTGGCTCCCTGTTTCTGTCTGCAACTTGCAGAAGTTGCTCCGGTCGCTCCTGGATGCCGAATCATGAACCGTCGGAGTCGCTGGAACCGTGGACAAAGGCTCTACACAGAAAAACTGACAGGGAGGCCGTCGGAGGTTGGGGTGACCTGGGGGACGTCGATGAGTGAGTGCTGATCGTAGAGGACTGGGGAAGGCAGACCCGCGCGACTGTAGGGGAAAAATCAGAACTTTGGTTCCCGGATGCCGACTGTGGTTCTGCTTCTTGCTTCTGGTCGGGGACAGATGGAGGAAGAACTTTGAAGAAAGGCCGTTGGTCTGAATCCTCCACGGTTAGTCGTGGTGTAGCGACGAACCGGGTTGCAGATTCTTGCCGCAGCTGCTACCAGATACGAGCAGTGGATTGCAGAAGTTGTCCCGGCCGCTCCCGGATGCCGAATCTCGAACCGTCAGAGTTGCTGGAACCGTGGACAATCCCTCTGCGCTGCAAAACTGACGGGGAAGCCGTCCGATGTTGGGGTGGACTGGGGAATGCTAATGAGTTGAGACAGCTCACTGCCAACTGTGGGAGGCAGATCTGACCAGTCGAGGAAGAAAGACCAAAACTCTGACCTCCGGATGCCGAATGCACTTCCGCTTCTTGATCCAGAAAGAGGACTGGTGGAGGAAGATATTTGTAGAAGAGCTTGTGGGTTGAATCTTTCACCGTCGGCCGTGGTGTAGCTTTGAACAGGGTTCAGGAACTCTGCTGATGGAGCTCTGCGCAGTCGGGGGAGATTGGCTCTCCCAGACAGCCCCAAACTCGGAATGGTACGATTCTTCCTCGTCTGCGTAGTGGACTGGACGCCCTTTCCAGAAAGGTATGGTATGCCTCTGGATGTCACCGTGTGAATCTGGGGAAGCTTCTGCAAGTCGTACCTTCTTCAGCCACCTGCAGACTGATCAAAGGGGGGGAGAGGGGTGGAAGAACTTGGTTGGCCAAAGGAAGAACAATGGGAAGGGGGGTTGGGGGCTGCGACCTAGGGAGGTGAGGGGGGCTGGGAATGAATGTGGTGCAGTCCCAAAGGGAGGAGAATTCGAATTTTAGCTTGGGAGGGGTGAAGGGGGTGCTTGGGGAAGTGAGGGGGTGTATGGGGAATGCCAAGGGGTGCCTTGGAAGAGGGGCTTCCACCTAGGGGTTGGAGGGGGATTAAATGGGAGGTATGGGGAAGGGGGAGGGGTCTTAATTAGGGGAGAATAGGGAGGAGAGAGAGTGAATTTCGAAATTTAGAGAGAGAGAGAGAGAATGAGAGAGCTAGAGAGAGAGAGAGGGGTGCACTTATGCTCAAATATTCAATAATTCATTATCTTCAAAAGAGGGGGGGGGGGGGTTGGGGTCCTATATATAGGAAATCCCCATTTTACAAAAAGTCCCTGTGAAAAGGACTAATGATAGAAGACCAAGGGGTGGGGAGAGGGGCGCCCATGGGCCAAGCTAATGATATGGCCCAATAAGATATGATAACCCATTAACCCTCTTGGCCACTTAATGAAACCTTAGACTTAGGTAGATGACTTACTAACTTAGGTACTTGACTCAATAAAAGGAAAATTACATGATTTAAGACTCAAGAAAAAATGTAAAAATTACATAGCTAGACTCAGAAGCTTGAGATGAAAATAGTGGCAAGCATCGGGACCCACAGGGAAATGGGAAGTGGTAAGTGATGTCCCCATCACTGAGACTCCCGAGAAGGCTTTGCCTGTTGAGGAAGCCCGTGGGTCACCTCGTGCCGCAGGAACTGAAGGGGGTAAATATTTTCAACTATACGGTTAGCTCCCCCCTCCCCTTTTTTGGGGCTAGTGGATTCAACATGGCTTATCTTCCTTTGCACGACAGGCGTTGCCGCGGCGG
Source organism: Amorphophallus konjac (assembly GCA_022559845.1). Classification (NCBI taxonomy): domain Eukaryota; kingdom Viridiplantae; phylum Streptophyta; class Magnoliopsida; order Alismatales; family Araceae; genus Amorphophallus; species Amorphophallus konjac. The sequence goes on from CM040126.1 coordinate 395,743,078, forward strand.
CCACCAAGTCATCGCGGCCTGATTTCGACCTCCCGGAGACGTTGACATATGTGAGGAGGAAGAAGATCGGAGCGCGAGCCTCGCCTAGCCCGAGGGAGGATGTGCTGGGCAGAGACCCTGAAGTGGAAGCTCCTCTGCCGCCCCAGGCCGAGCCGACGGTGGTCGAGTCTCCGTCTGGGGAAGAGGTAGATTACAACTACTCTTCCGACGAAGCGGCCCCTGACGAGGGCGTGTCCGGGGCATCGGAGCCGCTCGAGCCGGTCTTCGGGGCCCCTTTACTTGCTGGCTCCCCGAGCCTTGTGGGGAAGACCGCCGTGAGTGTGAGCTTGCTTGGGCCGGCTCCCCTTTCCTTTTTGTGATTGCCTGACGACCTTATTCCCCCCCTCTTTTTTAGGATTTTCAAGAACCGGCCGAACTTGAGGTTGCAGGGGAGGCTGTCCCGTCTGCGCAGATCGACCGCCCAACGGGAGTTGATGTCGGCATGGGTAAGTTGGCCTCTTTACTCGGCGCCCTTCGAGAGGAAATGCATGTGGAGCCCTCCGGTACTACCAGAGCGGCGGGCGAGCCTCTAGAGGAGGGGGAGATCGCGCCTGAGGGTAGCATCATCCCAGTGGCTGAGGTGAGTATGCGGGCTCCACGGTCTCCCTTTTTGCATGGTTTATTCTAGATGGCGAACAGCTGATCCCCATTCCCATGGTCAGGTGATGCCGATACCGGGGAAGGCGTCCGGCCGTATCCGGAAGGCCGTGGCCAAACGGAGACCGAGCATTGGCCCGATAGCGGTGGAGGGGCCGGCTCCAGACTTGGGCTCGAGGGCAGAGTGCCTTGCTACACTCGTGGAAGCGGGACATCTACCCCGACTGATGGTGCCACTTCCGCCCTTCCCGAAGCTCCCAGCCCAGATGGAGGACCCGCTCCTGAGGCAAATATTTACGGGGCTTTGCGCACACCTGGAGGGATCCCAGACGTGAGAGAGAAGTTCGTGGATGGCGTTCTCGGGTCTGGCTCTACTCGAAGCTCCTCCTTCGGCCAGAGTAGAGACACTTGCGCCCTCGCCTGCCGAGCTAGTGGCCAAAGTAGCCCGAGCCGGGGAAGAGGAGACAGCGGAGCGGCGGATGATAGAGACGCCAGATGCTTCGGCGCTGGTCTTGGCCATTTCCTTAGCGGTGGTTGGCCAAGAACCCTCTGTCAAGCCACGTCGGCCAGGCGACTTGACCCTCACTCTTCCATCTTCTTCAGTCGTGGTGGACGCCGGCTTGTGGGCAGAGGTGGACAGCACCGTGGAATTCACTCCCCCGGCCATGCCTTCGGTCAGTCACACCTTGTCAGAAGCGCCAGTCCGCCAGATGCTGGTAACGCTGCGGACGATGCTCTCTGCCGACCTGTCTTTATCATACCGAGAGGTGCATGCCATTGTGACACAGTTGACTGGGGCACTGCAAGTGTTAGGCTGTCCGCTGGGGGAATGGTCACGGCGGGTCTTGCTACTACTGAAGTACGTCAAACGCCGTGAATTCCTGGAGACTCAAGCTCCTGATGAGCGCGTCGCTCTAGATGCCCAGGCAGACGAGTATCTACAGGCCTTAGAGGCCCGGCGCCGTAACAAGGAATGCCACGAGAAGGCCTTAGAGGAGGGCGAAGGCAGCGTTCGCTCCCTCGAGAGCCGGGTCGAGGAGTTTGAGGGCCACCTTGCAGCGGCCAAGCTTGACCTTGCCGAGGCGGGAAAGGCAGTTGCGGAGGAGAGGGAGGCTCTCGGCGTCGCCGAAGTTGAAATGGCGTCCGTGGAGGCGGAACTCGCCCGTCTCGAAGGATTAAGGGGCTGACTGCGTGACAGGATAAACTTCCCTTGGGTCGGGATCTTCCCCCTCGAGGACATCTTCAGAGGCATCGACTAGGCATTTCTTTCCCACATTTTGTAACACAGGGGTATGCCCCGCAGCAAATGTAGCCTGATCTTCTTTTGAATAGAGCAAAGCATTTATGATTTCGTGCGTTCTCTGTGTATGTATTTGTCCCAGAGGGGGCCTTCTTACCCTTCTTTCTCTTCCGTGCATATTGTTTTCTTCTTCCTCTTCCCTTGCTCTTGTATATATTTTTTTGTGTAGAGACCCACTGGCAGGGTACGAGTCTCTGCGGGGCTCCGCCTTGGGAGGACCGGGCAGGGACCCATGTCAGGGTATAGGAGAGTGCTCGCCTTCCCAGGGGGAGGACGAGGGGACCACTCCACCATACCGAACGGGCGACTCCCTAGTTTTTCCGCAATATTGGTAACGCGTGCTGATCTCAAGTGAGGGGTATTTGGCCAGAGACCCTTTTTGTTGTTCAGGGGTGACGGATAAAAAGGTTTGTTTAGTCAGTGACTCAGACGGGAGGTCCGAGCCAAATGGGTGCTCACCGTCCGGGGAGGACGGAGAGAAGAGTTTGTTTAGTCAATGACCCAGACGAGAGGTCCGAGCCAAAGGGGTACTCACTGCCCGGGAAGGACGGAGAGAAGAGTTTGTTTAGTCAATGTCCCGGACAGGAGATCCGAGCCAAAGGGGCACTCACCGCCCAGGGAGGACGGAGAGAAGAGTTTGTTTAGTCAATGACCCGGACGTGAGGTCCGAGCCAAAGAGGTACTCACCGCCCGGGGAGGACGGAGAGAAGAGTTTGTTTAGTCAATGACCCGGACGAGAGGTCCGAGCCAAAGTGGTACTCACCGCCCGGGGAGGACGGAGAGAAGAATTTGTTTAGTCAATTTTTAGCACCTCCGCTGATGCGGGGCGGCGACTGGAAATGGGGGGGGGTGTTCCCCTTTTCTGGTTCTTCTTTTTCTTCTTCTTTTTCTTTTCCTCTTTTTTCTCTTTTTTTTTCTTCTTTTTTTCTCTTTTTTTTCCTTTCTTCTCTTTCTATTTTTCTTCTCTTTTTGCTTCTTCCTTCTTTCTCTTTCTATTCTCTTTTTTGCTTCCTTTTTTTTTCTTTTCCTTTTCTTTTCTCTCTTCTCCTCCTATTATTCTTTTCTCTTTTTTTTTTTTGAAACCCGGCTGGTGGTCAAATCATTTAGACATTAATCACGCAAATCTGCCCCAAAATGGGGCGAAGAGTAATATTATTACCTGAATGGGGGCGCCGAAGCGTGATACAGCCTCAAGTGCCTTCCATTAAGAGGCGGGAACTGAACCTCCCCGCGATGGTTGACAATTACATAGGCTCCACCTTCGTAGACTTTTTGGACTACGTAGGGTCCGAGCCAGTTCTCGTTTAGCTTACCCTTGGGGTTGGCCGCCATGAGCTCTCTTTTCTTGACCATGACAAGGTCGCCTTTCTTGAATTCACGTTCCTTGACGAGCTTGTCAAAGGCGCGTGCAATCCAGGCCTGGTAGACCTGGATATTCTGTTGGGCTTGAAGCCGCTTTCCTTCCAGACTGGAGAGTTCATCGAGCCTTCGCTCGGTGTTGGTCTGCCCTTTGGGGACAAGCCCATGCTAAATGGTGACCCTGAGTGACGGTATCTCTAGTTCGATGGGGACGATTGCTTCCGAGCCGTATACGAGAGAGAAGGGCGAGCAGCCCATTGGGGTCTTGTATACGGTTCGGTACGCCCAAAGCGCTTCATACATTTTTTCTTTCCAATCCCTTTTGTTAGAGCTAACAGTTTTGGCCAGGAGAGTGCAAAGTGTCTTATTGAAAGCTTCGGCCAGCCCATTAGCTTGTGGATTGTAAGGAGTTGAGGTCTTCCAATCAATTTTGTATTTTTCTGCTAGCCGGTAAACCTTCTGGTTGCGAAAGTGGCTGCCGTTGTCTGACACAATCCGGTCAGGCACGCCAAACCGGAATATAATGTTGTGGCGGACAAACCTGACCACGATTTATCCGGTGACCTCCCGCAAGACAACGGCCTCTGCCCAGCGGGAGAAGTAGTCGGTCGCCGCCAGAATGTATTTGCAGCCTGTGGAAGATGCGGGTAAGGGGCCCACCACGTCTGTTCCCCATTGGGCGAACGGCCAACTGGGTGTGGTTGGGTGCAACTGTACGGGAGGCCTCCTGGGTATAGTGGCATGCTCTTGGCATCTCTGACACGACTTAGCATACTTGCAACAGTTGTTGAACATTGCAGGCCAATAGTAGCCAAGTTTCTTGATTTCAATTTTCATCTTCGGCCCCGCCTGGTGTGCGCCAGCTGTGCCGGCATGGACCTCCCTCATAACCCTCCAAGCTTCTTCAATGGACAAGCATCGGAGGAGTAGCTTCTGTTTGGCATCCGCCACCATTCGGAACAATATTCCGTTTCGGAGCTCATATGAGTCTTTGGTTCTGACTAGCTTAATCCTTTCTTCCCTTCAGTCAGTTAATTGCTGGTATCTGAACCACTGTATCAGGGAGGCTCTCCAGTCAGGCAGGCCGACGGCTTCTGCTGCAGTGACCTCTAGTTCTTCTTCTTCTGGCTCCTCTTCTATCATGCTGGGCATCTGGCGCTGGTTTATTACTTGGATATGGAGAGATCCATCTAGGGGCACTGCCAGTGAGCTTGCCAATTTTGCCAACGCGTCGGCTTGCGCGTTCTCCCCTCTGGCGACGTGGCCTATCTCGAGGAGGTAGAACCGCTCCATGAGCCCTTTTGCTTTAGTGTGATACGGGAGCAGCTCAGGTTTTCAGACATCAAACTGCCCCTGGACTTGCTTGACGACCAGCAGCGAGTCGCCGAACACTTGGAGCATTTTGATCTCCATCTGGAGGGAGACCTGGAGGCCGATGATCAGAACTTCATACTCTGCTTCATTATTGGTGCAGGGTTTGCTAATGCAGTAGGAAGTGTGCATCACTTCTACGTCTGGCGACTTGAGGACAATGCCTGCTCCAGCTCGTACCCTGACGCGCCCGGACGGGGTCGCTTCCATCCTCGAGGCTCCGTCAAAGTAGAGCTGCCAGATGGCTTGTTGTATTTGGTCTACCTCTAGTGTTTCATCTTCAGGTAGCTCAGTGGCCAACGGGGAGCCTTCGGGCACAGGGTGTGCAGCGAAGAAATCCGCGACGGCCTGCCCCTTAACGGCCTTCTGGGGCACGTAAGTGATGTCAAATTCCATGAGCAGCACGGCCCACTTGCCAAGGCGCCCCTTTGGGACAGGCTGGAGGAGGATGTGCTTAATGGGGTCGGCCTTGGATATTAAGCTGACTTCATGGGACAACATGTAGTGCCTCATCTTCTTGACTGCGAAGACCAAGGCACGGCAGATCTTCTCAATCGGAGTATATTTGGCTTCCGCACCCACCAGTCTCCGACTGAGGTAGTAGAGGGCCTGCTCTTTTCTCTCATCATTGTTCTGGGCAAGCATTGCCCCCAGTGAGTATTCGGTAGCCGCTATGTAGAGGATAAGTGGTCTACCTTTGACAGGTGCCCCCAGGACAGGCGGGGTCTTCAGGTACTCCTTCAACTGGTCGAACGCGTACTGGCATTCACGACCCCAGCTGAAGGGTGCATTCTTCATCATTAGTCTGTGGAAGGGTTGGCAACGCCCTGACAGGTTGGAGATGAACCTGCGGATGTAAGCTAAACGCCCCTGCAGGGACCTCAGCTCTCCCAAACTCTTCGGAGGAGGCAACTCCTGGATGGCCTTTATCTTCAGGGGGTCAATCTCGATCCCTCTGTGCCGGACAATAAAGCCGAGGAATTTCCCACTGGACACACCAAAGGCGCACTTCATGGGATTCATCTTCAGCCCATACTGCCGGAGCCTTTGGAAGATGACCCTGAGGTCACTCAGGTGCTCGTCTCTTTTCTTCGTCTTGACGACCAGATCATCAATGTAGCACTCGACCTTGCCGTATAGCAGCTCGTCGAATATCTTGGTCATCGCCCGCTGATATGTGGCACCGGCATTCTTGAGGCCGAAGGGCATCCTCTTGTAGTGAAATATCCCTTTGGGTGACCGGAAAGCTGTATGGACCCGGTCGTGGTCGGCTATCCAGATTTGGTTATAGCCGGACGACCCATCCATGAAGGACAGGGCCTCGTGGCCAGTGGTTGCATCAATCATCACTTCGGTGATAGGCACCGGGAAGTCATCTTTCGGGCAGGCTTTATTCAGGTCACGGAAGTCCACGCAAATCCTGATCTGTCCATTCTTTTTTTTCACTGGTACAATATTGGCCAGCCATGTGGTGTATTGATTTTCCGCCACGAAGCCGACATTTATGAGCTTGTCGACCTCTTTGCAGATCTGGCTGGTTAGCTCCGGCCTCATGCGCCGGGGAGGTTGCTTCACTGGTTCCACCTTGGGATCAATGGCCAGTATGTGCTGAGTCACTTCGGTGCTCAGCCCAGGCATTTCTTTGTAATTCCAGGCAAAGCAATCCCGGAATTCTTGTAGCAACTTTGTGTATTGTTCTCTCTCCTATAGGGGCATAAGAGCACTCAGAAAAGTTGGCATGGGGTCATCTTCTGTACCAAGGTTGACCTCAATCAATTCGTCGACCGTGACCTGGCCGCCATTTTCAATTTCCGGCGGGGCCGGCGACAAATCGACGAAGTCTTGGTCTTCATTGTCCTCGGGCTCGAGGATGCCATCTCCCTCTTCTTGTTCATCATGACCAGGCATGGAGGCTGCATTCAGCTCGCACTCCTCCTGGGCTGTAGCCGCCGGGTACGTGAGGTCCGCTGGCTCAGAGGGGCATAGGTCCCTCTCGGGCTCTTCTGTGTATTCATCATAGACTGCTCCTGCGGGGGCCGGGGTAGCCGCATCTTCAGGCGCCTGGTATTGGATGGACACAGTGTAGGCTCCTGCCTTGGGGTTGTCCGCCACGTGGGGGCGTGGCGGGGCTACCACGTAGTCCCCCATTCTGAGCTCATCCCTGTCAATGAGGCTTTGAGCAATGTCTTTGAAGACATAGCAGTCTTCAATGGCGTGACCCAGCATCTGGTGGTAAGGGCAAAATAGTGGGTCCCCACTTCTTCGGGTGTCTTGTGGCCTCTTGGACCGTGGGAGGGAGACCTTGCCGTAATGGCAGGCCCAGTCGAAGATGCCCCGGGTCTTCTCTCTCGGGAAGGAGTAGGGCTTCTGCAGCTTCTCTTGGAGTGTCAGGCCCTGCCTGGTTGGTTGCCCGATCAACAGGCTTGTCGTGTCTCTCAATTCCCTTCTTGACCAGACGGGGGTGTCAGGACTGGCATCTCGGGGCCGAGGCATGCGGCCACCCCGCGGGGGAAGAGATCCCTGGATCAGGTCAGTGACTAGCGAGGTCAGCTCAGCCAGTCGTACTTTTAGCGTCTCGATCTCCCGTTGCTTCCTATGGTACAAGACGTACATGACGGGGTCGTATCGAGGGGATTTCGGAGCCTGGCCCATGCTTCTGCTCCTTGTTTCGCTAGCCGGCCAGGGTGGAGGTGCCTCGCTGGCGTGCCCTCTCGAGGTTGACACTTCAGAGAAGGAGGGGGTCCTCTCCATGCAGCGGTGGCTGGGAGGCTTCCACAGGAATACTTCTTCGTCTTGTGCCTCTTCGGCCGGGGTCTCAGGACATGTTCCTTGGTGGGTTTCCCGCGAACCTGCAGCTTCTGTGGGGTCGTTGCCGGGCCATGTTGAGACCGATATGACATCAATCTCGTAGTAATCTTCTAGTGAAAAGCCCAGACCGGGGTGCTTGGTGATTTTTAGCAACCGTCGATCCAGGTTTGGTGGGTTCCACATTCTTTCAAACATTTCCTTCCGGCTGGAGGGCTGGTAGGGAGGAATCTTCTATTTTCTGACCATTCTGGCTGCCTGGTCAGTCATGTGGGGAAGTCCCGCAATGGGAAAGTGCGGGTCATGCAATTCGTTAGGGAATCGGCAATCATCGTCTTCCCTGACTGGCTTCTCTCCGACCACATAGAAAATAGTGGGCGGCCCCTCAGAGTTAGGCACCTCGAAGGTTCTCAGTTGTTCAGCTGCTTGGCATTCAATTTCCACTATCGGCTTGACGATCCCTGGCGGGACCCTGACATCTTCTAGTAGGTCTTTGAGGCAGGGTGCCCCCGGTGCGGGGTAGATGGCGAGAGGGGCTGCCCTGAATACCCCTTCTTCTTGTGCAATAAATGGTACATGTGGGGGAGCCACATAGCCTGGGGGCGGCGGAGGAAACCAACCTCCTGACTCCATTTTCTTCTTTCCCTTGTCTTGGACGACTTGAGGAGCTTGCTTCGCCTTCTCTAAGTATAAGTTGGCATCTGACAGGTGACACTCGAACACCTCGAACGGGTGGAGGTCGGCGAAGATCCTGACTTCCTTCCCCTCACAGGGGTATTTGATGCATTGATGCAGGGTGGAGGGTACCACCCTATTCTGGTGTAGCCAAGGCCGGCCAAGCAACGCCTTGTAGGAAGTGCTGGAGTTGATGACGTGGAACTGGACCTTGGTGGTGAAGTCATCAAAGGTCAAGTTGAACTCTGCAACCCCCATGGGCACCTCGCATTTCTGGTTAAAGCCAGCAATCTTGACATTTTTAACCTCAACCAGGTGTACGTCAAAATAGTGTTTCTGGTACACCCGGTAAGGGAGTATGTTCACTGCTACCCCCGGGTCGATCAGGACCCTGTTGATAGGCTGGCCATTTAACTGCCCTTTCATGTAGAGGGGCCTGTTATGGCTGCAAGTCGGCAGGAGCATGTCATCTTCTGTGAAAGCCACTGCTACTTCAGGTGATATTTCTGCCAAGCAGGCTTCAAGGTGTGCTGGCGTCTGGAGTGCGGCAATGATGGCTTGCCGTGTTTCTTCGTTCAAAGACAGCATCTCCCACACCGTAAACCGGGTAGGGATTTTCTTAAGGTGTCTGACTATTCGCTCGGCCGCCCGTACCTTGAGCAATTTCATCTCTTCGGGCTTGCTGCGCCTGCCCTCATCCTGAGGCTGGGGTGCCAGATCAGGGGATGCCTGTTTTGCGGGCTCTGTTGCAGCCTGTCGAGCCGGCGGGGTCTGCTGGGCTTCCTCTGTTTCCCGCATGAACTCGGCGAGGTTTGGGATGCCGTTGAATTCTCCTTCTGGCTGAGGAGGAGTTGCTGCCGGTAGAGCTTGGGGACCGCTTGCTTTCCCGGTCGAAGGGGAAACTGGGGAGCGCGCCTGCCCGCGTGCCCGGGCTAACAGGAACTCAGCAAATGAAGGGGTTCCTTGACTCCTGGCCCCTCCGGGATAGAGACCCGATGGAGGAGGGATCTCGATGCCTCGGACCTCAGGATCGGGGATCTGGTATGGTCGTTCTCCCCTGAGCATGATATTGAGGTTGTCCTGAGGAGGGCGCCCCCATTTCCTTCCGGACCTGGTGGCGTGTTGGGAGGTGGACGCCTCAGCTTGATTCACCTCCGCCGGTTCATGGGGTGGTTCTTCTTCTTTTTCTTCCAAGGAGAGAGCGATGTCGAACAGCGCCGAGAGGGTGTTGCAGGCGAAGACGACCTCCTTCTTCTTCTTGCCCCTGGGTCTTCTCTTCTTCTTCTTCTTGCCTGTTGCAGCGGGTGGCTGCTCTTGAGGAGGTTCACCCCACAGGGGAGGCTCTTTGTCTGCATCAGCTTCTGTTCCCAGAGCCAGCTCGAGTGATTCGAACTCCTTCCAGGGGACATACTTCTTCAGCTCCACAGGCTGGATTTCGGGCTGTTCATAATCTTCGAGCCCATCAATAATAGCCTGGAGTCTTTCAACCGCCGGGCTAGCCTTCTTGTGCATCCACAGCGGGACAGAACTCTTCTTGTTGTGAGTGGGCCGCCTCATGACCAGCCGAGGGGCCGTGTCGTGGCAAACCGGGCTTGCCGGGGGCGGTGCTGGCAGGGGCGCTGCCACCCTCGGGTGAATTCCTGGGGTAGGCCAAGAGGCGCGCGCTTTTCTACTTTTTCTGGGTAGAGTCTACCACCCTTCTTGGTCTTGAGCTGGGGCCAGGATGAAAGTCTCATAAGTGGCGCGGGCACAAGCCTCCGCCCACTCTTCAGGTAGCTCCTGATATAGTGAGATCATATTGACGGGGGAGGCTATGTTGGGCAGCTCGTGTGGCTGCGGGGGGTCTACTTTATGCTCCCCCATGTCCAGCTCCCCATTCTGGATTAAGGACTCAATAACGTCCTTGAAGACGTAGCGGTCTTCAATAGTATGCCTGAGCACCCGGTGGTACATGCAGAAGCGCGGGTCATCCTTCTTCTTCAAGTCGCCGGGCCTTTTCAGCTCTGGCAGTGTGATTTTATTGTAGCAGGTTGCCCATTCAAACAGGAGCTTGGACTTATCCCGGGAGAAGGAATATAACTTGTTTCTCATCTTTTCCCTTAGCGAGGGGCCTTCCCGCCGCTCTGTAGTTCTGGGCGGCGGAGGGTTGGCCGCTCCCTTGGCTTTCTCCTTCTGCTTTTCAAAAGCCTGGAAGTCTAGTGCATGCACCTCCAGGGGAGCCGGCTTCTTCTCCGCCTGCCTGGCCCTCTGGCTTGACATGGCTGGGGTGGAGGAGTATCGGGCCAAGAATGCCTCGATCTCCGCTACCACATTGTTCAGGCGGTCAAATGTCTTGACCTCAGTGCCGATCATCCTTTCTAGGATTTCTTTCTTTAAGTTTTGCTTGCAGATCTGCACTGCGTCCTCCTGATGCGGGGGGTGTTTGCACCTCATACTAAGGTTCCTCCATCTTTTAATGTAGTCGAGGGCCGACTCATCATTCTTTTGCCTTGTGGCGTAGTGTTCAGCCATGGTAACTTCTCTCTCGGCAACGTAGAACCTTTCCTTGAACTTCTTCTGCATGTCGGGCCAATCGGCCACCGACCCGGGTGACAAGCCGGAGTACCATTCAAAGGCAAGTCCGGTAAGTGTTGAGCCGAAGAACTTCAGGAGGTAGGCCTCATCAGCAGCCAGGTCTCCCATGACGTTCACATAGTAGGCAATGTGCTCTCTGGGAGACCCTTGCCCGTTGAACTTTTCAAATTTCGGCGGCTTGGTGACGCCAGCCGGTAATTTCCTGGCAGTATAATGAGCCGGGTAGGGTACCCGGTAGACGTCGAAAGGCGTCTGATCCCCATCGCCCCTCTCAGCCAGCTTCATCTCTATCATTTGCTCGAGCATCAACCGGCTAACTACCGCCGGGTCGACTGGGCTCGGGTAGAAATGAGCGGGATGCGTGCTCGGAGTGGCTACCACGGTCGCTCGGGGGGCCATGGGGGACCCTTGTGAAAGCGGAGCCTGTGGCGGGGTCACTGGTGTGCAGTGTGCCTGCTGCGGGGGCGCGCCCCCGAGAGGATCGAGGGCCGCTGGAAGAGCTACCCCTGAAGACTGCCCCCTGTACCTGGGTACCTCGGGTATAACCTCGGTCTGCCAGGACATTGGGGGTGGTGTGTTTCGCTCATTCAGCTGCTTTTTAAGTGACTCGATTTCCTGCTGGAATCATTGTATCATAAGCAGCATTGCTGGGTCAGCTGTGGGAAGACTGGGCATGCCCCCTGTCTCTTCGGCCGGGGCGTCCTCGGATGATGTCGAGGGTCCGCCACTCATGTCGCCGGTGGTGACCACATTGGTCGTGAGGGCCGCAAGGGGTTCTTCAAGTATGGTCCCTTCGGCAGCTGTGGATGTCGCGCCGCCTGCCGCTCTTCTTCTTCTGGTAAGGGGTCCCGGCCTGGCGGCTATTCTGGCCAATTCTTCCGGGTCGGTGGGTAAGGCCCCATACCGACCATAAACTCCTGCCATATTGCAGGTGAATGTCTACCATTTCTTATTCTTATTTCTTCTTGACGCCCTCCTGGACGATCCTCCTGGGAATGTTAGCCTGTCGAAGACCGACCGTCGGGGCGGCGCTTCCTCCCGTACAAGGGACTGGCGCGGCTCCTCCGGGCGGGTCCTCGACTCCATACTAGGTGCGGGCTCCCCCCTTTCTTCCTGGAAGATAGAGGCCATTGCCCCCAGTAGTCTCTGGCGGCCGGCGGGGGTGCTACCCGGGCCTCGGAGGTAGTTCCTCATGGCCTGCTCGATCCCTTCCCACTCCTGGTCAGGGAGAGCGGCCTGGGGTTGCGCGTCGACGATAGCGGCAGGAGGGGAGTAGGCCGTGAGAGCCGGGCGGGCGGCATTGTGCCGGTGCCTTCGGTGACGGCGGTGAACATTCTCGGACGGCATCGGGATGACGGGTGCCGGTCGGAGAATGGGGGTCACTACCTCGACCCTTTCCTCGCGTCGGGCCCTCCTGGGGCGGAAAGTGCTAGGCCCTGCCTGGGCGAGTGCAGTGGGCTAGGTCTCCTTAGGCACCCAGACTTGCTTCAGTTTAGCCGGCCTGTGAACCGGCGTCCTCTTTGGTGCCACGACTGGGGTCGCGGGCGCCGCTCTCTCTTTTAGCTTCTCCAGTCCCTGGAAAGAGTTACGGACTGGGACGGTCGAGACGACGCGGTCCGGCGCCGGTTGGGACTTCTGTCCGTCTAGGCGGACTCGGAGGGCTCCAACAGTCAATGACTTCCCGGAGTTGGAGGTGCGGCGCCCGGAGCCGGTGCCGGTGGTGTTCCTCCGGAGCCTCCTCCGGTGGGATGTCGACCCTTGGTGGAACAGGCCGGCAGTTTGGCGCATGTGGTGCACATTGCAGCTAAGCGTCGTTGTGGGGACGTTGTTGTCGCCTTTGGCCACAGCTCGGCCGGCAGCAGCTCCCATGGCCCTCGGAGTGGGGGCGTTGATCTGGGACCCCTCGGGTGTCTCCACGTCGAGGATCTGAGCGAAGGCTACCCCCAAGAAGTTGGGGAAGCCCACAGTGGGAGGGAAGCTCCCGAAGGTGAGGGGCACCGCCAGGTAGCCACCTCGCACGTGATACTCCACCACCTCAGGGCTGCAGACAACAGCCATTGTCTGCTCCATGATGTCGCTTTCTCTTCTTTGTTTAATTTTTTTGCATTTAAGAAAATGGCACAATTAGTGTAACAAGGAGGGGGCCGCGGGGCCCCTAATTTCGGCAAAGAGATGAAGGGTGGATCGGTCCCACCGGGCGTGCCAAAGTTGTGGACGCACTAAATTTCGCTCATCGTTGTGATTCTCTTGTTGGTTTCATTAGTTTATTAAGTGCGTGGGCGTGCCAGTCACCGAGGTGACGATTTATTCGGGCTCCGAAGAGCCCATGGTGCGCTCGAATCTGACTTCGTCAGACGATTGTGTGGTTCGTGTCGGGACCGAATCCCATCGCGCCGTAAAGGTCACGACGTCATTTACATCCCCCATACGAGGGAACACCCTTGATTAATTGCCGAAACTAGGGGCCCCGCGGCCGAAAAGAATAATGCTAATTGTGCGAAAGAGATAGGGATAGATCACACTGAAGGTTGTATTAAGGCTGTAAACTGCCGGCCGTGTCGGCCACTCGTAGACCTTTTGTATTCGGACACAAGTCCATGGCAGCGTCACAATGAGAAAGCCAAGGTAGACCCCTTCAAACGTCTGCCGAGCACGCGGTAATTTTAATAAAGATTCGGAAGGTATCCGAAACGAGAAAACAAATCCGGTCCGATTAGGATGTCGGCCCGAGGTTAGATCAAAGCCTGGCCATATCGGGGTAATTCCCGAGACTCGGGCTCGACCCGAAAGGGCAGCATTGTTGTTCCTTTTGCATCGGATCCCGGGGAGAGATGGGATTGCAGTGTGGGCCCTAATGTCTTTTATTCGGGGTTTTCTTAGTTATATGTTCTGGGATTTCTGATTCGCTGTTCATTGCTTCTTTACGCGTTGTTCCGGATTATTTTTCTTCCTTTTATTACTATTACTATTATTATTTATTTTATTTTCTTATCCCCCCCACCTCTTTTATCATTATTAATGTTGCATATTCGGAGTCCTTTAATTAGCATAATTTTCATCAATTTATTTGCCATTATTAATGCTATGGCATGCTATATGCATATATAGATATAGTGTGCCGGCGAGGGGAAGGTAGGGGCGTACCGCTGAAGGGTAGCAAAGGGGGCGTGCCGCTGGAGGGTAGCAAGGGGGCGTACCGCTGGGGCTTAAAGGAGTGTACCGCTGAAGGGAAGGAGTGGTGTACCGCTGAAGGCCAAGGGGAGCGTACCGCTGGGGCTCAAGGGAGTGTACCGCTGAAGGGAAGGAGTGGTGTACCGCTGAAGGCCAAGGGGAGCGTACCGCTGGGGCTCAAGGGAGTGTACCGCCGAAGGGAAGGAGTGGTGTACCGCTGAAGGCCAAGGGGAGCGTACCGCTGGGGCTCAAGGGAGTGTGTCGGCGAAGGAGGGGGGGGTAATATGAAGTCTATACGTTCCCCAGGCTCGAAGTCTATACGTTGCCAAGCCCAGAGTCCATACACTGGAGCAGAGTGGAGCAAAGTCTACGCGTTGCAATATGAAGTCTATACGTCGACTGGCCCGAAGTCTGTACACTGGCTGTCATGAAGTCTATACGCTGGCTGGCCCAAGTCTATACATTGGAATGTAAAGTCTACACACTGGATAAGTCTATACATCGGCTTGGGGTGTACCGCTGAAGGTTGAAAGGGACATGGTGACGACCTGTGCCGTTGAGGGCCAATGAGGGCGTGCCGCTGAAGGTTAAAGGGGAGTGATTGTGGAGGCCCGATCAGTTTTGGATTATTTATTTTAGGGTTTTCTTTTCTTCTTATCTTAACTTTCGTATAGTTTTATATAAAATTCCTCCCTCTGTTCGTTCTATTTGTTCGGTTCGGTCTCTTTTCTTGCGGGTCGGGCGTTCGGGCTGCCGGTTGGTTAATTAGTTCGGTTCGGTTTTCGTTGTGATGCCGGCGGTGGTTTGATGAGTTGGAAGGTTTCATTAGTTGTCCTGCTTGTTTGTTGCCTCCTTTTGCCTCTTTAATTGTTTATTAGTTTCTCACAAAAATTCGGCAGCATCTCCCCTTAACCCGAGGCGTAAGGGAGATAAAGGGAA
>CM040126.1:396358007-396528007 GCA_022559845.1 Amorphophallus konjac
CAGGGATAGGGGCCTTCTTCCAGTCGGAAATTTGAAGTCTAGGAGACAAACCATAGGTAGGTTATCTCATGGATGGCTAAAATAACAAGTTAGGAGTGAAAGCCCTCTGATTTCACGTAATTCCATTTCTTATACATGACGTATTTCATGTTTTTCTATTAATGCACATCTAGTTTAATTCTGTGTGCATGATTCTTACCCTTAATGAAAAGGGTGATAAGTTTGACCTAATTTATGCAATCCCATACATCTTCATGATTTAATATTGTTCTATCATGATTTACCCATATGTTTAGCATGTTTTACATGCATATATTGCCCTATGATAGGCCTACCTTGCATCTTATACCTTCTGCCTGTTACAGGGAGAAAGCGGTTCCACAGGTACCGCCACTATCTAGTAGCAGTTCCCAGATAATCGCTACTATATAGAAGCGGTTCTAAGCTGACCGCCTTCATGTTTCTGGTTCTGCTGCTTGTTAACTCTAAACAGAATGCCTAATGGACCTTATACACACATGTTAATCCTAGGTAATTAGGTTTTATTCCTGATTATGACCCTACATTCCTGTTAATGGTTATATTGTGCATCCATCACACTAAATTTCAGAGCTTACACGTTTTAGAAACTTATTTTAAACTTATGTTAATTTCATGTCAAAATCATATAGTCTTGTATTAAAGCTATGTTTCACACGCTTTGTGGAGTTGTTTTATTGATATTTGATCGCCGTTTTACACGATTCACTCTTATCTCAATCTTACATAAGTACATGGCACGTATTCTTGTACGATGTCATTAGTTACACTTTGCACATAATAGGAACATCCTCTTGGACTTGTGAACCTCTCCGCTGGATATTCCTTCTATTTGACTAGGGGATCTTGTTTCAAGGCCTCCGTAAGTCTTCGCGAGCCTTAGATTCCCACTAGGACGCCGAGCTGGTTGTACCATAAAAACCCAATGGATTAGAAAGCACTTGAGTTTTTCGGCATCTTCTATGAACTGGCCTAGATGCGGCTTTACTGAGATCGCTACTTCATGAAAGTGGTTCTGGCGTGACCGCGTTCTGGATCCAGCATTTCACTGCGTCGACTCTTTTCTCTCTTGCGTTGACTCCGTCTATAAGCGGCTCTTTCTTGACCACGACTTTATGATAGCGGTTCTTTCATGCCCGCGTTCTTCTGGCTTGTGCCCTAACCTGGGGTTTGACCCAAGGGTTGATTCCTCTACATTCCTAGATGGTCTATGGATTATCTAGAACCAAGAATAAGACATTAATGAATTATGAAAACTATTGAATGTACCGTTATGCTGCTGGATTTCCTCCGTTGCATGATGTCCAATTAAATCATCATTGAACTCTCATGTTTCATATTCGGTGCATTCTTACCTTGATATTTTTACCATGAACCTATTGTTTGAATTGTACATTATTGGCCGGAACTTTATTTATATCTCGTGGAAGTTGCTTGATTTGTAACTTGAAGATGCAAGAGCGGGCACGGACAGTAGTGTCTAAGGGCTCGACACTAGCCCCCTCGACAGATACCCATAAACATACTATAAGCCATGGGGTATGATAAACACTGGCGTCGCATTGCGCCGTGAGTACTTTTTTTATAAACGGGTGAAAATCACGAGGCCACCTTGTGAAATTTATATGCTTGCTAGTACATTCTTGTTACATGACTTTGTAGTGCATAGCCTTTATAGTTATGAAAAGCACATTCTCGTTCATGCTAGTACATTCTTATTAATGAAAGGCCACATTATATTCTTTCTCGATTATGCTCTCCTAGCTCCTGTCTTGATCATATCATGATACTTGTGTTACTTGGTTTATATCGTATGGTTTACCGCATTTCTTTTACTTTGTATTCTAGAGCTAAATTGTTAATTGTATAAACTTGCCTTCATGTTGATACGAAGATACCTACTGAGCAAATGTGCTTATTCCCTACTTTTCCAATCTTTTCAAGAAATGATAGCGGGTCGGATTCAAACTATTCAAGTGATGGGTCCGAGAGCGATTAAAGATCGAGAGAAGACTTAGACATGAGTCCATATGATTAGTCATGAGTCATTATGTAATTTTCATTTTTATTGAGTCTAGTTAGTCATTCAAGTCAAAGTCAAATGTTATGTAAACCTTGATCATTATTATCAATAAAGGTTGGATTTTTGGTCAATTATTGTGTTCACTCTTCTATGTGTGAATGATGGCGCTTTGATTATATTGCAAGCTTAAGGCGTATGGCCGACTGCTCACGTTCTCCAAGTATCTTCCGTTGTATCTATATCTCGGGGCGTGACAGCCAAGTGTTTGATTGGGGATGGGCCACCAGGTCACGGCACGTGGGCACGAAATGTCGTGTGCCACGTGGAGAGAAAGAGGTTCTGCAGATACGAGTGTAGGCGATTGTGGGGGCTCGTGTACTGGACGTCTTCCCCACCAATAGCAAGCAATCAGTGTTTATTTTACATCGGGTGGAACCCGAACACCTTTGTTTCTACTACCGAAGAGGTGAGTCAGGTACCCTGGGAGCTGCGACATCGGGAGGGCTTAGTCCATGCAACAATGACAGGGCAACAACAACATAATAGGGTTAACTAGGGGCAGAGAGATTGGTTCCAGTGTGGACACTAGAGAGGGTATGCACTCTGGGTTTATGAGAACGAGGTATTGGCTCGCGCTGAGGAGCAGCAGACACTGGCTCGGCAGGGAGCATGCATGCTCTAGCTCAGGTGCGGAGTGGCTGACACTGACTCGGCAGGGAGCAGGCATGCTCTAGCTCGAGCGCGGAGTGGCTGACACCGGCTCGGCAGGGAGCAGGCAGGTCTTGGCTCTGGCGTGGAGCTATCTGGCTAGAGGAGTTAGGACCGAGCTGGGAGATAGATGACAGTCTACTGGATAGCTTTGAGACTGGTAGCTGGCGAGGATGGGGATCAATTCTCTGATTGGATTACATAACTATATGCCGTAAAGGCATTATGTGGGGGCGTGAAAGCCCAATTACAAATGGTGCACAAGCCACGGGACAATTACATCACTTGCGATGGTCCCCGGGTCATTGCGTTGTAATGCAGGTATTTCCGCTTTTATACATAGTGTCCGTCGGAGGACTCGTGACTCGTCAAGATATCACTTGAGGGGGGTCACAATGTATTCCTGATATGGGACAATGTCTAGATCGGGGGAGTTGGGGTGCCGTGAGCACCGCTGTGTTGGAGTACTTGGGCATTGTTAAGATCGAGGCGACTGGATGGCGCAGGCGCCATTGTGACTGGAGCGGCCGAGCGCTATTGAGACAGGGGTGGCCGAGCGCTGTTGAGATTGGATCGGTCGGATGGCGTGAGTACCACCGTTACAGAAGTAACCAGGTGCCGTCGAGCTTGGAATAGCCGAGTGTCGTGGGCACCATTGTGACTGGGGCAATCGAGGCCGTAGGCATCACTGTGACTAGAGTAACTGGGTGCCGTTGGCATGGTTGTGATTGGAGCAGTCGGGGTCCTAAGCACCGCTGTGATTTGGGCAACCAGGCGCCGTTGAAACTGGGAGAGTTGGGTACCCTGGACACCGTCGCTAGAGCGATCAGGTGCCATGAACACCACTGAGACTGGAGTGGCTAAGCGTCATTGGGGCAGGAGTAGCTAGGCGTCGTCTGGACTGGGTAGTCGGGTGCCGGGGGCACCGTTGTGACTGGAGTAGCTGGACAGTCGGGTGCCATAGACACCGATGTTACTGGAGTTGTTGAGCGTCGTTGGGGCTAGGATAGCCAGGCGCCGTCTGGACTGGGCAGTCGGGTGCTGAGGGCACCGTTGTGACTGGAGTTGTTGAGCGTCATTGGGGCTAGAGTAGCCAGGCACCATCTGGACTGGGCAGTTGGGTGCCGGGGGCACTGTTGTGACTGGAGTAGCTGGGCAGTCGGGTGCCATAGACACCAATGTTACAAGAGTTGTTGAGCACCGGGTGCTGAGGGCACCGTTGTGACTGAAGGAGCTGGACGCCATGAGACCCTGTCGATCTTGTTCAGGGAACGTTCATAGAGGCATGGGCCTAACACTTCATCTTGCATCAGGACTCGTGAAGTGTGTTCATTATCCCGGTAACCGCATTCAAGGCACGGTTATCAAGGTGATACCTGGGCGACGTACAATTATCGAGGCATGGACTGGATAGGGTGCTCTCATCAAAGCAACATTCGTGCAGTGTACGATCATCGAGGTAGGGATCGGGTAGGTTGCTTTTATCAAAGTAGCATCCGGGTAGGACACGATCATCGAGGTAGAGACCAGACAAGGTGCTTTCCCCAAAGCAGCATCCATGCCGTGCCCGATTATCGAGGCAGGGGCCGGACAGGGTGCTTTCCCATAAAGTAATATTAGGGCAGTGTGCGATCATCGAGGCAGAGACCGGGCCTGGTGCATTAATAAAAGTAACATCCAGGCAGTGCACGATTGTGAAGGCATCCAGATAGGGTGCGTTCATCAAGGCCAGGACTGGCGGGGTGATTTCATCAAAATTGCATTCGGACAGGGCACGTTCATCAAGGTAGGGACTTAACGCTTCATCTTAGATCAAGACTTGTGAACATACCCTCGTTTGAGGAGGTTTGTGTCTTAGCTAAATGCCGTATGAGGGGTGATCATGCGACATGTCCTTGGCGTGTGCCTAGCAAACACAAAACCAACCAACAAATTCCTTCACGCGCCGTTTGTAGCCTCTGGGCATGAGCTCCATGTTCATATGACCCTTGGCCACCCCATGGGGGGTTTTATAGGCCTTGGGTTGGAGGGGGGTCAACCTGGTCCACATAAAGGGGGGTTTACGTGGACCAAGGTGACCCCTGGTAGGCTGGCCCGCGTAAAGGGGGGTTTTACTCGGACTAGGGTGATGGGTCCTGAATGCGGTCACCATAGCGATCGCATTCTTCTGAACGTGGTTGCCTTGGAGACCACATTCTGAACTTGGCAAGTGGGCCCGAGGTTCACCCGGACTACGCTGGGGGGCAGGCTGATCCGGGTAAAAACCCCCTTTGGAACGCGATCGCCTTGGAGACCGCATTCTGGGTTGGTTAGTGGACCCGAGGTTTACCCGGACTGGGCTGGGGGGGCTAGGCTGGTCCCCTTTGGAACGCAGTCACCTTGGAGACCGCATTTTGGGCTGGTCAGTGGTCCCAGGGTTTACCCGAACTGGGCTGGGGGGCCAGGCTGGTCCGAGTAAACCCCCCCTCCGGAATGCGGTCGCCTTGGTGGCCGTGTTCAGTTGAACGCGGTCAGCCTCGTGACCGCGTTCAGGACTGGTAGGTTGTGACGCTTCTTGGTCTGGGTAAACCTCCCCCTAGGGGGTTTAGGCAGACCAAAATGGCTAGATTTGACCTGGGAGTTGATGCGAGCTAAGCTTTCATTTCTTCGCTTGGTTTCGACGGGCTGGAGTAGAGGGTTTGGACGGGCCATGGTTGCATGGGCCCGAGATTTAGGTGGGCATGAATGATTGGCTGGGTTCAGGGGTTTGAGCGAGTTATGGAGCTGGGGTTTACGAGGGTCAGGTGGACTGGTGGTTTATGAGGATAGGGTGGGCTGAGAGAAGAGAGAGAGCATACTTGAATCTGGACTCGGAACGGCTGAAATCAGTGTTTGTCTGGGTTTCATCTTGAACGCGGTGGACCAAGGTGTGTCGGGAGTTGTTCTCTGGCTTTCTGTCATGCACCACGTGACACGATGGGCTGCTGGGAGTCCCAGGTTGGCCCGACAACTAGGGTGTCGGCATGATGACGCCGTTTGTCTGATAGTCGAGGTGACCCTGGCTTCTTGGCGAAGAGCCGTGTGGTACGGCAGGCTGTTCTGAGTCCTGAGTTAACCCGATCATTGAGGTGCTGGCGGTGTGATACCATATGTGTTGACACCCGTTTTTTGCCTATGAGTTGAGTCATTCTTTTTACCACTATTTTTGATGTCTCAAGTTGTCCATGACTCGTTGGGCCATTTTCAGGCATGTCTTTGGGCTTATTTTATGGATACTTCCTCCTTGACTAGGTCTGCTCTCGAATTCGGGCTTAGTGGGCCTTGAGTTCATTTAGTCTTTGGGGTAAGTAGGCTTATTTATCCCATTTTATTGATTTCAACCACCAAGCATAAAAGCGGTCTAGCGATAGACCGTCTGACATGTTTGTTGAGGTGCTAGACTTGGATTCAGAAGGGGGGGTTGAATGAATCCTTTGGAATTTTTGACCAATTAAAAGTTAATTGTGTCAATCAGAGATGATGAATAGGAACTAACTAGATTCTACCGAGTCTGAAGGGCGGCGAGGAGCTCAATCAAGCAGAAAACGTGCAGCTAGCATGCTCACAGGACATGGAGAGACAAATCGGCCTATACATTTATCTAACAGAGCAGGACAACCAAACCACAATAGACAAGGCAACTTTTAGGTGGTTCGGTCCTCCGACCTACGTCCACCCCACACTCAAACTAGAGTGTGGCTTACTGCTGCCAAACAGCTTGAAATCGCTGGGCCTCACAACTTGCCTACAAACCGCTGATTCACAGCTTTAATTGCTGGGCCTTACAGCTTCGCCGTCCGCTGGGCAATACAGCTTGGCCGTCCAGAGGAATCCACCTCTATAGTCGCTGACACACAGCTTGAAAGGAAATGTATGATGAAAACAAAAATAAAATTCAGCAACGAAAAGCCGACAATAAGATCAAACAGAATTGCTCACATAGGAGCGCAATGTCTTGGATCTGATCCGGAAGACACTTAAAAAACAACAGATCTACAGTAAATACTGACGCTGCTTCACTTCACACTCTTTCTGCCTTCTGGTCTCAGAACCTCTCTTTTTCTTCTCTCGTACTTCTTTTCTCTAGATCGTGGGGGCACTATTTCTCTTCGCTTCAGCTTTCTATCTGCTCATTGATGGAGTGGTTTGTCTCTGGTTTTCTCTCTTGATCCACACACTGCTCTCACTTCTCTTCTTTTTCACTATTCCATCCCCTACTTCGAACCCTTTTCTTTAGCATATATATATGTGTCTGCTCCAGAACCCTAGGCGTGTTGAGACCCCGTTTCCCGCCTAAAAAGTTGGGGCATATGTAGGAATATTTTGGGCCTCTATCTTCCTCGGATCACGTGCCATTTACCTCGTGAATGCACAGACAAACTATCAGAAAAAGGAATAAACATTTTGTCACTTACTTAGCACAAGTCTTTCCAACGTAGCGAGTAAGTAAGCATAAACTGTACTAAGTAGGAGTTACCAAGTCAGCCATTTCACTGACTTACTACTAGGTGAGCTAGAGGTTGCACCAAGTTGAAGTGAGCAAAAACGAGAGATGCACTTACTTGATAAAACAGATGACGTCATAAGCACGGACCATAGAGTCCAATAGTGCAACATATATGCACCGACAAGAAATCACAGAACACAAGGATACACTGACTTTATTTTTTCCAGAATGGAAAGTTTGCACCGAGTTGATAAAGAAGAATGCACGGACAAAGGAAGATGCAAGACAAAACTTGCACCGAGCCAAGAAATCCCGTCCAAGTAAGAACTTGCACCGAGATGGCCGAGAGAAAGACGTAGAACAAAGAGAGATGCAAGCCAAAGCTTGCACCGAGATAAGAAATGAGCAGACTCAACAAGTGCATTCTAGACAAGAATTGCATCGACCCAGATATTGCACCGAGAGAGTAACGGGACGACAGTGTGTGTGCGTGAACAGAAACTGCACCGAGGCAAGCACTTATACGTGAAATGCAGAACAAAGCTAGACTTGCACCGAGCTAGATTTTTAGCGATACAACACATGCACTGACTATGATTTATTCTATGAAATAACATGCACCAAATGGACCATACAAACAGATAGAATTGAAGGATTTAAACACCTTAATCTAAACATGATTCATAGAAAGTCATTATCAAAACTAGGGTTCCAACAATCTCCCCCTTTTTGATTATAACAACTATGAGTCATGTATGATTAAACTATTTAAAGAAAATTCAATACTCAACATTCAAACCAGTGTGTTTACAGTCTGTTGGAGCATGTTCAAAACTTATTCACATGCAGACAAGATAGAAAATGCATTGATCACAACAGGTGTGCAAACGAACAAAATGCAAACATGTAAGAACAAAAAGAGGATACTTCTGCGTGTATTAAGAAAGCAACATTAGTGTTTGAATGAACATAAAAAAAGGTATTTGAGACAACAGCAACAGCATATATGAGGTCTTCTTGTTGCAGCATGCATACATGAGGTCTTCTTCTCTTCTTCTCCCCCTTTGTCATTATCAAAAATGGGGAATTGGGAGAAATTAGTGACCTCGGTAACTCCCCCTATCTCTTGGAGGATATGTTGAACTGGAGCCAGAGATGGGAAGTCTGTTCATCAATAAGGTGTGAAGATCTCTAATGGAGTCTGCCAGTTTATCGAATTTTTGATGCACAGTATTCCCCAGTCTTTCCACTAGGGAGGTGGTTGACTCTTGTTTAGTGATAGATTGTTACACGGTCTCGGAGAGTGTCTGCAAATTAGACTGGACAACTTGAAACTTTTTGATGATTTCTGGCTGACTGGCCGCTATCTTGTTTAATGAGCCCTTTATCTTTTCAAGCTCAATTTTCAGATCAAAAGTAAGGCTAAGAATTTTAGCCATATTGCTGAAGATGGAGATTTGGGTATCTTGAATTTTGCTAACCATGTCACCCACTCGAGTGCTGATACCCATAAGAGATTCTAAAATCTCTCGTACTGCTTCATCAGTTTTTTGTTTAGTAGTTAAAAACTCTATCCCTTGTCTCTTGACAAATTTTTCCAAATGCTGCAATCGGGAATCTACTTTGTCCAATTGAAAGGTGTTGAACAGAAACTATTTATTCATCAGTTCATTCTGATTCAACACTATGTCAGTCAGATTTGCCAGCATCTGTGCAATGTTAGGTTCAACATTGTTGTGCCCCTGTGATTTTGATGATGGTTTTGATGATTGGTTGTTGATGTGAGTTAATCAAATGTTCAGTCATCTTGCTGCTCAGTTTAGTTTAATATATTTTGATGTTCAGTCATGTTAACCGATGCATAAAGCATTCATTGCTACACTCTGTCTGCACAGTTGTCACTGCAGTGCGTCAACTCAGTGTGCCGATGCGTCGACCCCTTGGTCATATTTGTATCTGTCCATACAGTAGTGCGTCAACTCCTTGAGCTGATGCGTCGACGCTTCAGTTCAGTTTCTTCATTTGATGAAGTCTATACATCATGAGTTGATCATCAAGAATATACGTTGCAGCGTCAACTCATTGGGCTGCAGCGTCAACTCAGCAAGTATGCACATCAGTCTTCACATGCTAAGTCTGTACAGCCTACGTCTCATGCAGCGTCAACGCTGTGAGCATTCTCAAGACATTAGCGTCAACGCTATAAGTGTGTACATCGCTTTCACGTCACCAAGTCCATACATTTGTCCTCCTTCAAAGTCTGTACAGCCGCTGGTCTAGCTTCATGAAGTCTGTACATCAGACTGTTACAGGAAGTCTGTATATTGTCCGTCTTCCTTAGCGTCTTGATAGTTGATGTCTATACATTGGCCTCCATGCTCCTAAGTCTATGCATTACTGTTCATGCATCAGTCTTCATAAGTCTGTACATTGGACTGTCTCTCTCAGCGTCTCACGGCATGAGGTCTGTACACTCGAATTGCCCTTGATCTGGTCAAGTGTATACACTCTCTCACTGTAGCTTTCAGCTATTCAAGTCTATACACTGGACTGTTAGGTCATGTCTATACAACGTAGGCTTCAGTTCTTCAAGCCTACACATCGACTGTTCATGCAAAGTCTAGACATTCGATCAAGTTTGTACATTGGTCTTGGCATATGCATTCATAAAGTATATACACTCCTCGGTTGACTTCAACTGAAGTTTGTACATCGGCATGCATTACATCAAGTGTGTACATTGCATAGCATGTTGCATCTAAGTCTATACATCACTGTAGCATGCACTTCATGAAGCCTATACATTATCAGTCTTTGCACACGTTCAGCCTGAAGTCTGTACAGCCTTGGCAAATGTTCCTAAGTCTATACATCAGTCCTCAAGTGTTACAAGTCTGTACATTGGCCATCAAAGCCCTCAAAGTCTGTACATCCTTCAAGACTCTCAAAGTCTGTACAGCCTGCTTTGTCGATTCAGATTTCAAAGTCTATACAGCGTTCGTCTCAGCCACCGTCTCTTTCAGCGTCTCACGCTTGCAAAGTCAATACTCTGGTCGGTGGAACAAAGTCTGAACATCCTTCAGTGAACTTCGAAGTCTATACATTGGGAGCCTTTTACCTACGTTGAGTTCTAAAGTTTGTACATCCTTCAATGAACTTTGAAGTCTATACACTAGACTTCATTTCTCTAAGTCTATACATTGTTGTTTGCATTGCAAAGTCCATACATTTGTTTTCTCTTCAAGTCTGGACATTGGCTTCATATCATAGAGTCTGTACATTGGGTTCAACGTTAACATGAAGTCTGTACACTGGTTTATCTGGCACGTTAACACTAAGTCTATACACTTCATTATTGTTGCTGAAGGGAACAGGGTCGACGCCTGAAGCTTAAAGCGTCCACGCATCAGTAGACGAAGCTTTCACGATGTCTTCTATTGCGTTAACGCCACAAGCAAGCAACGTCGACGTAGCAGTTAAAGAAGCAGAAACTCCTACAAGCGACGAAGCTTTCACGATATCTTCCACTGCGTCAACGCCATCAACAAGCAGCGTCGACGCAGCGGCTTAAGAGACGCCAGTATACAAATGTACATGTCTTCAATGCGTCAACGCAACATGCTGATAACGTCGACGCAGCACGCCCATCTGTTGAAGACTTGATCACTGGACTGCCGATACCGTTGCGTCAACGCAGCAGGCTGATGGAGTCGACGCAGCGGTTAAAAAGGTTGAAGATCTCTGATGGCTGCGTCAACTCTTTGGAGCAAGTGAGTTGACGCCATCTAACTCCAGTTGCTGAGCGTACTGGTGCTGGGCACGTGATCCGAGGATAAGGAGAGTGCCCAGATGAGGACACGTGTTCTGACAGCATGCTGGATGCTGACACGTGGATGAAGCTACCTCGGTTCTAGCAAATTCCTTGGGCGGGAAAACGTGGAAGCCACGCGCCCAGGAGCTGCTGCTGCTATATATATGAGCCTTCTTCCACTAAAGAAGGCTGATCGAAGAAAAAGCCTGGAGAGCAGAAAAGCCCTTCGATCCAGAAAAAGAAAAGAAGAAGAAAAGGAGAAGAAGAAGAAAGAGAGAGATCGTGATCGAAGCCTTGAGAGCAATTGCAGAAAAGTAGTAGTGCTGAGAGTTCGATCCAGTGAGAAGAGAAGAAGAAGAAAAAGAAGAGTGGCAGAGTGAGAGAAGCAGCAGAAGTAAAAAGAGAAAGAGAGAGAGCTCGCGAGTGAGAGAAGGAAGCAGAGAAGAAAAGGAAGAGAAAGAAGAAGAGAGAACGAGAGATGGGAAGCTTCATCTGAAGACTTGTTCCTACTGGACCGTGGATCAGATCCAGGCCAGTCAGCTCCATTGAGAGCCATATCTGTGTTTTCATCGTTTACAGCTTTCTGATTGCTGTGTTATTTTCCTTTATTGTTTTCCTTTGTTTTCTGATTATCTTTGTTCTTCCGATTGCCCTGTTGGGGATCGGGTTCCTCCTGTTGGTTCAGGAGAAGGGAGATCTGATCTCCGGGTTGCAAGTGACAGGTTGTCACTTGTGGGTTGCCCTCTGGTTAGAGGAAGGGAGGCTAGTCCTCCGGTTCTGGGCTTGTGGTTGCAAGTCCAGTGGTCCCTCCTGGTCTGGAGGAAGAGAGGTCTTCGACCTCTAGTTTCCAAGTGGCTGGGAGTCACTTGGGGTGTCCCTCCTGTTTGGAGGAAGAGGGGAGGTTGTTCCCCTGGTCAAGCTGTGTGGCAGCAACTGTTTGCAGACTGAGTCTGCTTGGTTCTAGCATTTGCTAGTGAAGCCTCACTCCGGTTGGGAGTGAGGGGTGGATGTAGGTCTGTGGACCGAACCACCTAAAAATATCTTGTGCAGTGTTCTGATTGTTTGATTAGCTTCCGCTAGATGCTTGAATAGGTGCGCAACAAGTGCTTGTATTTGAGTTGAATTGAATTGGTTCTACTCTGTGGTTTATCTCTTGCATCCTAGTTTTTATTTGGCCATTATACATAGAAGGATACATTCACCCCCCTCTGTATCCGGGCCTAGCACCCTAACAGTTGGTATCAGAGCAGGTATCTGCATACAAGGTCCAGCGACCTGCAGATCGATCTTGCAGTCTTAGGTGCTAATTTGTTTTAGTGCATCAATATTCTTGTTGCATTGAATCTATCGGCTATCTGTTTCAATGGCTTGTCCACCCGTCTTTAGTGGTTCTGATTTCAACCAGTGGCATAGTGCTTTACGTAATTATGTCAAATCGGTGAATCCAGACCTGTGGAAACTAATTTCACATGGTCCTCATGAATTACCAAAGAAAACGTCCAAATGGACTGACAATCACGAATCAATGTATGAGGAGAATTAGACAGCTATAAATCTGATGAAAGCAGCTACTGACAAAGCCTTTCACTCATGTTTCCTTGATTGCAGATCTGCAAGGGATATGTTGGAGATGATGAAGAGAGCCGGGAAAGGAAATCAAACAAGCTGCATGATGGCCAACAGAAGTAATCAAGGTGGCAGCGATCAAGGCAGCAATCAAAGTGAAGACGATAATGATGAGGAGGTTAACCCTTTTGAGAACTATACCTTGGATGATTGGGAGAATTCATATGCTGAATTATTAGACTCTCATGAACAGTTAAGAGAACAATACAAAAAATTGAAGAAGAATAGTAGGTCAGACAGTTTCAATTCTCCATGTAAGAATTGTGCTGAACTGAAAAATGTTCATGATGCTTTTATGTCTGATATTCAAATGTTGAAGAAACAAATTTCATTACTGAAAATTGAAGATCAAGATCATGTAAAGGAAATCTCTAAACTTGAAAAGAAGCTTAGCCTAGCTAATCATGAGTCTGTTCAGAGTAAGGATTTGCTGAAAGAACTTGAATGTGTTAAATTTGACTTAAACAAGCTGAAAAATGAGAATGACTCTCTCAGAAAGTTTTCTAAAGAAAATGAAGAACAATTAGAGAAACTTAAACGAGAGAATGATTTGCTGATTGAAAATTTTAATGCCATAAAATCTGTAAACATAGAATTACAGAAAAATTTTGAAAAACAACAAAAGGAATTGAAGGAGTTTGAAGCTAGGAGAGAAAGCATGGTTAACTCAGAGGATCAGACTCTAATAAATGAGTTAATTCAGAATGACAAGCTTAAGGAAGAAAATGAAAAATTAAAAATGTTGAATTCCACTATGTCTGAAAGACTTCTTACTTTGGAAAGAGGAAAAACTATTTGCAACGAAGATTCTAATAAACTGAGCAATCTGGAATAGGAAATTGAAAAATACAAAACTGCTAACAATGTGTTAACTGAAGCTATGAACTGCAGTGAGCAAGAGATTGCCAGTTATGAGTTACACATTTCCTCTCTAGAAAATGAAATTCAAGATCTGAAAACATCTCTGTCAAAGTTTGTGAGTGGTCAAGAAAATCTCGACAGGTTGTTAGGAGTTAAGGTCAATACTCAAAGGGAAGGGTTAGGCTACAACAATGTCAATAAAAAGGCCTTTGAAAACAAGCTGACGACATCCTTTATCAAAGCATCAGATGTAGCCACCACCTCAGAAAATAAGCAACCAAATGTTCAGAAAAATCAGAAACAAACTGAAAAGTTGAAAAATGTTGATGGATCCAAGCTGAAAACTGTTTTCATTAAAACCTCTGAACAGAAAAAGCTTTCTACTTCATCCCCAATTCAGTACAAGGCTAAGAAAATAGGAAAAGAGGATAAAAATCAGAAAAGGACTGTAAATCAGAAAACAAATGAAAAGGGTTCATCAGTGTTTGTTGATCATAGTCCTCACACACACTCACATGCATCTAAAAAGAAGATTATCTGTCATTACTGTCATAAAGTTGGACATCTGATGCATGAGTGTAAGTTGATGGAGAAGGATAATAAGAATGCTAGGAGATATCATGATAAAAATCCTTCATCTCAGAAAAGGAGAATTGAGTGCTTTCATTGTGGTAAACTAGGACACAAAATTTCACAATGCTGGCTTGTTAGTGATAAGAATAAATTTCATGCAAACGATCATGCTCTTAACAAGAACAAGTCTGTTCCAATAAACCAGCATATGACATGCTTTAATTGTGGAAAATTGGGTCATAAGAGATTTGAATGCTGGCTGAATGCTGGTAAGAAAAGTTCTAATTCATGCTTTCACTATGGCAAGATGGGCCACATTGCAGCCCACTGTAGGCATGCTCAGGGTAGACAATTCAATTCTAAAACTGTTAAACTCCCTGCAAATGAAAATGTGTTTGGAAGTAATGTTTTTAGAGGCAAGCACAATGAGTGCTTCAAATGTGGGAAGTATGGCCATACAGTCAAGGACTGTTGGCATATTCAGGGTAGAAATGTGAATCTCAAACATGCTAAATTCCCTGTAAGATAATTTGCAAAACTTTCATGTTATAACTGTGGGAAGCCAGGTCACAGGGCTGCAACATGTTGGCTGGCAGGATATCAAAACCAAACTGGTTTTGGCAAACAGAATTTTTATTCTGTTAACAAGAAATCTCATGCTTATGCACATAGAATTCATGCTAACAAGAATGTGCATAAATCAGATCTAAAAATTGCTCCTAGAAATGTGCTGAGAAAACCTGCTAGGAGTAATACTGTTTTGTCAGGACCCAAGACTCCTTGGGTACCTGTTTGTGCAAAATAACATTGCTATGCAGGTGTGCCTTGGGACTGAAATAAAAAGGGGTAATGATCCAAGGCACTCAAGAAAAAACCCCATTCTCACACTTTTCAGGTAATCTCTCTGCATTTCCCATTTTGAAACTCATTGCATATCTGGTCTGATGTATTCTTGCATATCCTATTCTTAGTTTCATCTACTGCATGACATACTAAATCTGTTTTTGCATAAGCATTCTTCATCTGCATTGTCTGAATTGATGCCTCTGAACTCTACTCATCTGAAGTGCATATATGTGATTTGCATGTATAGTACATTGGAAAACCTGAACTGTATTTGAATGCTGTTTGAAAACTGTCTGTTGCATAACTCATTAAAAAACCTGAATTGCATATAGGACTGTTGATTTTACCTTGTTATTCATGACCTCGATGGTATATCAAATGGTAAGCTACCAAAAGGTAGGGAAATCTATCCGGAGGTCCTTACTATGTGAGAGCTGGTCTTTTAGACCAAGTGCTCCGCCTAGTACCATGGATCATGTTGCTTGATAGGGCCGTCTGAATGTGCATGAATCATTTGGTATCATATGTTCAGTTTTCAGTGCAAGCATTGCATGTTTTCAGGGGGAGTTAGTTGCATTTCCTTGCATAGCATTCAATGTTAAGACTTTGCATGTCCCTGCATACATATAGTGCATTGCATCTCCCTATATTGAAAATGCCAAAAAGAGAGTTTGAATGCATATTGTGAGGGGGAGTCATTGCATTGCATATAGGTTGTCAAATGCATACATGGGTCAGAACTCATTGCATATCCTCTCTTACTGATTTTGTTGACAAACCTTAATCATATTCTGAAAACTTTGAGCTTCACAATCTCTCTCTTAACAATTGGTATTTCTCCTATCAATTGGTATCATTTGGGTTCAGAATTCCATCAGTCCTTCATGAAGATTTCAATGGGCTATCTCAATCATAAATCTGAAAACTTTTGAACTAGAAATCTTCTATTATACGTTTTTTATGAATGACTGAAATAACTCATGTGGTTTAAGTTTAATGTATTCAATGAGTTTGGCTTTAAAATCTCTTAAAAATATCTGAAGCATGCTTAATAAATCTTAACCATCTGCTTCATGATGTGTCTTGTAAAATCTTCTGAAATCTGCATTATTGAATACATGACTTTATTTGGTTAAGAACATGATATTGTTATTGCTTTGAAGCAAATAAAGTTGTCTGAAATGTCTAAAGGGTAAATAGTTGTCAGAGCAATGATTTTGGTCACTGAGAAATCATGTCCAAAGGACTGTGTCATGAGGTGCCTTAGTTAACTCTGTAAAATAAAATTCATTAAAAATTAGGTAGAGCAATGGCATGCACACTGAGAAATACAACTCACTCATCCAGAAATGATTTCGAGTGTGTCATGATGTGTAAATGCTAACTCTGTTCATACAAAGCATGACTGTTAGTCACACTAAGTGCTTAGGGATATTGGCCTCTGATCAAGGTATATCCTCTAGTTACAAGGTGTGAACTGAACAAGAGTGCTCGTAAAATTGTAGCAAGAAAATTGTTGAACAAATTGAAATACCTGAATATTGATGCTAAAATCAAATTGCTACAACCCTAGACAAATTCATATGACTTCATAATTGCTTGATTTCAATACAGATGCATGTAATTCCGAAAGAAGTCAATAATTTTGATTGTGTAAGAGAAAGGGAGATTTATCAAGATAAATATGAGGGCTTGGTTCATTTTTATTAAACAATGGTTTTAGATATCAATACATAATTTTATTGATAAACTCTACATACATCATGTTTAAACCATGCTGTTCAATAAAGCTCATTCATAAGCCCTTATAATGGAAGACTTTGAAAACTTATGTTTTAGATTTATGAGATTGATATCTCTCTGAAAATCTGACTGAGTTTTCTGAGATTGAAGCTTCCTTAAAAATCTGGCTGAATTTCTTCTGCTCATGTTATTGGTTCATTGACCTGAACTTCTCCTTGTTAGCCCCTGTGGTCTCCTTCTCATCTATCTCATAAGATTCCACTTATTCAGGGGGAGCATTCCTTGTCATAATGAATCATGTTCATATCATTTGTGATCTTGCATTCATATACTCAGGGGGAAGTATTGCATTTCTTGCTGCATCTGCATCTACCATGGTTTATTTTGATTATACCAAAGGGGGAGATTGTTTGCCAAAGAGGGAGAAATTGACTGAACTTTTATACATGCCTTAATTTCTTAAATTCTTTTCTTTTTGATGAAGTCAAAGGGGGAGAATAATTTGAGTCTTCAGAATGCCTAACATCATCAGAATGACTTAATGTATTGAAAGTGTTGCCATCATCAAAAAGGGGGAGATTATTGTGCCCCTGTGGTTTTGATGATGATTTTGATGATTGGTTGTTGATGTGAGTTAATCAAATGTTCAGTCATCTTGCTGCTCAGTTTAGTTTAATATATTTTGATGTTCAGTCATGTTAACTGATGCATAAAGCATTCATTGCTACACTCTGTCTGCACAGTTGTCACTGCAGTGCGTCAACTCAGTGTGCCGATGCGTCGACCCCTTGGTCATATTTGTATCTGTCCATACAGTAGTGCGTCAACTCCTTGAGCTGATGCGTCGATGCTTCAGTTCAGTTTCTTCATTTGATGAAGTCTATACATCATGAGTTGATCATCAAGAATATACGTTGCAGCGTCAACTCATTGGGCTGCAGCGTCAACTCAGCAAGTATGCACATCAGTCTTCACATGCTAAGTCTGTACAGCCTACGTCTCATGCAGCGTCAACGCTGTGAGCATTCTCAAGACATTAGCGTCAACGCTATAAGTGTGTACATCGCTTTCACGTCACCAAGTCCATACATTTGTCCTCCTTCAAAGTCTGTACAGCCGCTGGTCTAGCTTCATGAAGTCTGTACATCAGACTGTTACAGGAAGTCTGTATATTGTCCGTCTTCCTTAGCGTCTTGATAGTTGATGTCTATACATTGGCCTCCATGCTCCTAAGTCTATGCATTACTGTTCATGCATCAGTCTTCATAAGTCTGTACATTGGACTGTCTCTCTCAGCGTCTCACGGCATGAGGTCTGTACACTCGAATTGCCCTTGATCTGGTCAAGTGTATACACTCTCTCACTGTAGCTTTCAGCTATTCAAGTCTATACACTTGATTGTTAGGTCATGTCTATACAACGTAGGCTTCAGTTCTTCAAGCCTACACATCGACTGTTCATGCAAAGTCTAGACATTCGATCAAGTTTGTACATTGGTCTTGGCATATGCATTCATAAAGTATATACACTCCTCGGTTGACTTCAACTGAAGTCTGTACATCGGCATGCATTACATCAAGTGTGTACATTGCATAGCATGTTGCGTCTAAGTCTATACATCACTGTAGCATGCACTTCATGAAGCCTATACATTATCAGTCTTTGCACACGTTCAGCCTGAAGTCTGTACAATCTTGGCAAATGTTCCTAAGTCTATACATCAGTCCTCAAGTGTTACAAGTCTGTACATTGGCCATCAAAGCCCTCAAAGTCTGTACATCCTTCAAGACTCTCAAAGTCTGTACAGCCTACTTTGTCGATTCAGATTTCAAAGTCTATACAGCGTTCGTCTCAGCCACCGTCTCTTTCAGCGTCTCACGCTTGCAAAGTCAATACTCTGGTCGGTGGAACAAAGTCTGAACATCCTTCAGTGAACTTCGAAGTCTATACATTGGGAGCCTTTTACCTACGTTGAGTTCTGAAGTTTGTACATCCTTCAATGAACTTTGAAGTCTATACACTAGACTTCATTTCTCTAAGTCTATACATTGTTGTTTGCATTGCAAAGTCCATACATTTGTTTTCTCTTCAAGTATGGACATTGGCTTCATATCATAGAGTCTGTACATTGGGTTCAACGTTAACATGAAGTCTGTACACTGGTTTATCTGGCACGTTAACACTAAGTCTATACACTTCATTATTGTTGCTGAAGGGAACAGGGTCGACGCCTGAAGCTTAAAGCGTCCACGCATCAGTAGACGAAGCTTTCACGATGTCTTCTATTGCGTTAACGCCACAAGCAAGCAGCGTCGACGCAGCAGTTAAAGAAGCAGAAACTCCTACAAGCGACGAAGCTTTCACGATATCTTCCACTGCGTCAACGCCATCAACAAGCAGCGTCGACGCAGCGGCTTAAGAGACGACAGTATACAAATGTACATGTCTTCAATGCGTCAACGCAACATGCTGATAACGTCGACGCAGCACGCCCATCTGTTGAAGACTTGATCACTGGACTGCCGATACCGTTGCGTCAACGCAGCAGGCTGATGGAGTCGACGCAGCGGTTAAAAAGGTTGAAGATCTCTGATGGCTGCGTCAACTCTTTGGAGCAAGTGAGTTGACACCATCTAACTCCAGTTGCTGAGCGTACTGGTGCTGGGCATGTGATCCGAGGATAAGGAGAGTGCCCAGATGAGGACACGTGTTCTGACAGCATGCTGGATGCTGACACGTGGATGAAGCTGCCTCGGTTCTAGCAAATTCCTTGGGCGGGAAAACGTGGAAGCCACACGCCCAGGAGCTGCTGCTGCTGCTGCTGCTATATATATGAGCCTTCTTCCACTAAAGAAGGCTGATCGAAGAAAAAGCCTGGAGAGCAGAAAAGCCCTTCGATCCAGAAAAAGAAAAGAAGAAGAAAAGGAGAAGAAGAAGAAAGAGAGAGATCGTGATCGAAGCCTTGAGAGCAATTGCAGAAAAGCAGTAGTGCTGAGAGTTCGATCCAGTGAGAAGAGAAGAAGAAGAAAAAGAAGAGTGGCAGAGTGAGAGAAGCAGCAGAAGTAAAAAGAGAAAGAGAGAGAGCTCGCGAGTGAGAGAAGGAAGCAGAGAAGAAAGGGAAGAGAAAGAAGAAGAGAGAACGAGAGATGGGAAGCTTCATCTGAAGACTTGTTCCTACTGGACCGTGGATCAGATCCAGGCCAGTCAGCTCCATTGAGAGCCATATCTGTGTTTTCATCGTTTACAGCTTTCTGATTGCTGTGTTATTTTCCTTTGTTTTCTGATTATCTTTGTTCTTCCGATTGCCCTGTTGGGGATCGGGTTCCTCCTGTTGGTTCAGGAGAAGGGAGATCTGATCTCCGGGTTGCAAGTGACAGGTTGTCACTTGTGGGTTGCCCTCTGGTTAGAGGAAGGGAGGCTAGTCCTCCGGTTCTGGGCTTGTGGTTGCAAGTCCAGTGGTCCCTCCTGGTCTGGAGGAAGAGAGGTCTTCGACCTCTAGTTTTCAAGTGGCTGGGAGTCACTTGGGGTGTCCCTCCTGTTTGGAGGAAGAGGGGAGGTTGTTCCCCTGGTCAAGCTGTGTGGCAGCAACTGTTTGCAGACTGAGTCTGCTTGGTTCTAGCATTTGCTAGTGAAGCCTCACTCCGGTTGGGAGTGAGGGGTGGATGTAGGTCTGTGGACCGAACCACCTAAAAATATCTTGTGCAGTGTTCTGATTGTTTGATTAGCTTCCGCTAGATGTTTGAATAGGTGCGCAGCAAGTGCTTGTATTTGAGTTGAATTGAATTGGTTCTACTCTGTGGTTTATCTCTTGCATCCTAGTTTTTATTTGGCCATTATACATAGAAGGATACATTCACCTCCCTCTGTATCCGGGCCTAGCACCCTAACAAACATTTGTTCCATGTGAACTAGAAGTGGTGGCACTAGAATCTGGTAACTCAGTGTAATACTCATGTTGCTGTTCAGGAAGTGGAGGAGGTGGTATGCCAAGACTAATCAATTCTCTAAAATGTGGACCAAATTTAGGAGCTTGAGATAAAGACATCTTTGGATACATTCTGTGGTGAGGGGCAGATCCCATGACATATTCTTGTGATTCTTCTTCAGCTGCCCCTGGAGCTTCTTGTGGAGCTTCTTGCGGAGCTTCTGCTTATCTTGGTTGTTCACCCTCCTAATCATTTATAACTGACTCAGCAATTTCTTCATAAATTTTGTCAGTTTCTTCTGTCAAAATCTGTGTAACCATCTCAGACAATAATCCTTCATCTGCTTCAATTTCTTCTTCAGTTTCCTCTTCTACACCTTGTGTATCAGCCTCTTGTATTTCTGCTTTAGTAGGTTGATCTTCCTCTTGTTCTTGCTGAACAAGTTGCTGTTCCTGCTCAGATTATACTCCAAACTTATCAAATAGCTCACTGATATTTTGATCGAGCTGTTGTACAATTTGGGCATCAGTTAAATCCAATTCATGAATTTCTTATTCTAGTCGAAGATCCTTGAGATTCTTCTCAGCTATCATAGGAAGAATTTCTTCTTGACGAACCTGAGGAGGCTGTTCTGACATTATTTCCACTTGAACTTTCCTCTTCTTCTTCAACGGAGCATGCTTTACTGATTTCTCTTTTCTTTGAAATTCTCCAGAAGGACTCTCTGAGTTAGTCTTTTTCAGTCTCATGTAAGTATCAATGAACTCCATGTTATACACATTAAATTTTGGAATTTCTTTCGAAGGATCATCTTCTAAGGCTATGTTTGCCTTCTTAAAAATAGCAGTTAGGTGATCTGCATAAGGCAAATATCTTCTAGACTCTTTGCAAGTCCTCATTATCTGAATCATTATTTCAGGCAAACAAACTCTGATTCTCTTCAGCAGACAATATAACACAAATATCTGAGTGTTGGTTAGTCTTCCTCTCCCTCCAACTTGTGGAGTGATCATAGCAGTGAGAATGTGATGCAGCAATCTCTTGAGAGGAGAGAAATTGTTTGCATTAAACTGACCCAATTTTAACTGATTTTTGTCTTGGGGATTCTTAGGCTCATCTGTGATGACAGAGTATACCTCATGAAGATCACATGCAAACTTTCTTTCAGTTACTCCTTCTTCTGGTGTTCTAAATACAGTATGTAGGAGATGTTTAGAGACTTCAATCCTGGACCCCTTGACTTTAGAAACCAGTATTGCCTGATCCAAATCATACTTCAGGTTCTGGTAGAACTCTACTACGAGTCTAGGATAGTATACCCTATGCTTACCCAGAAACTTTAACCATTTCTAATCCTTAAAAATTTCAATCAACTTAGGAAATTTCTCAATCATTTTCTGGTCATGAAAGTCTACGTACCGTGGGAAGACTATCTTGCCGGCTTCCAATGTTATTTCTGTATGTCTTGAAGCTTCAGCTATGATATCTTCTTCCTCGAGTACCTTTCTCTTATCTTAACCCTGCGCTGTCTTCAGCTTCTTTACCTTCGGTAATGCCACAATCACCTTCACTGACTCCCGATCTTCTACCGATTGTACCTCTTTTTCCTTTCTCTTCCCCTTGCCTGAATTCTTCTGAACCGATTCTGATGTTACACCTACTGCATGTGACTCCTTTGATCTTCGCTTATAGGCTATGGTCACATTGGTCTCCAGGACTTGAGGAGACGAGGGTTGCCGCTCTTCCGTGACCTTCTTCTTCCCCTTGTGGCGGACGGAGAGGACATGGTGGAAGATTAACAAGTGGAAGATAAAAGATGGAGGAATGCAGCAAGAATGGTGAGATAAGTGACTTGGGAAGCCAAGGTCGTGTTTTGCACAGAGGCGAGGTACAAGAATCGCGAGAGCTGGAGAGGGTTTCGAGCGGGAAGGGATGTGTTGGACAGTGGTTTAGGGTTTGAGAGAATTATCTAATATACTATCTACTTTACCAACCTCAACATATAATACCCAAAACACCCTTTACTTTACGGAAAAAGACCTTTCATCTCTTTTTGTGATTTTCAACGTATGGGACTATATTGAATAACATGAAGTCTTCACAAAATATCTTTTGAAGTGAAATCAATAGGAATAAAACAATTCCATCCATGATTACCCTCAACAAGATATGCCGTTAATTCTTACTAAACATTTTCATTTGCCAACCCTGAAGAGAAATCCATTTTTATATAGAGCTTAAATTAGTTTTAATTTTCTTGAAGCCACACCAGAGTCAACCATATGAATATTAAACTATTATAAAAGATTGAGTATTCTAGTAATACTACACCTTTTTACTCAAGGAAGCATGTTGATTAGACACCGGAATCCCTGGTTACTCAGTGTAGTTTTACCTTACTGCTTCAAAATTTTTGAACAAAGATAGCACTTATCATCATGACATAACCTCTAAATTTCTTTGAATCAGATGGTCAGTTTCTCAAATAATGTGCCATTGCTCTGCCTCCTTTCGACAAACAATTTTATTTGCTTATTTTCCTTTGATGGCGTATTCTCTAGTCTGTCAACAGAATTATCCTAGAACAAGTTTAAGAACCATATAAACATTAGATTCTTCGTCAGGTTGACCAACTACTCATGATTTTCAAAATTTTAAGCAATCTTTTGAGATGTTCCATTTCAGACTATTTTATGACCATTGAGTCTACATTCAGAGAAACTTGTGGAAACTTTAAGTTAGGATATAATCTCCATAGGCAGAAAATCACGGTCCAGTTAAGATCAACAATTTCGTTCTTAGTTAGGGGTGTTCTTAGTAGTTAAGTGTTGAGGATTAGAAAAGGTAATAGATATCAGATTTTAACTCCCCCTGATTAGCACATTCTATGGAGAAGAGAGCAAAGATGAGCATGAAGATATGACAGATGATTGCCAAAGAGTGAAGTTCAGAGTTCAGAGCCAATCAAATACTCAGTCTAAGAGATTTGTTCCATAGCTAACACCCTCTTATGTACACAGTCAGCTTCCAATTCCTCAGCTTGAATATGAATCAGTACATTAAAAAAGAACACTTGTCAACAGCTTTCCAATGAACATAGACCGTCTCAGCAACATCACATAATAACTCATATCACCACTTCAGGTCACTATCTAAGCAGACATACATCTGAAGGCTCCAAACAATTGCAGCACTTAAAATCTGATCAGCTTTTCACAAACAGACAACCCATCATTCAAGCAGCTAGGCTCTCAAACACTTTTACTTCCCCTCAAAAGCTAGAATTCCACCCAACCAATATTTATTTTTCTTAGAGTGCATAGATTTAACATGACTGTATGCATAGAAAATTCTACATGCAACTTGACCCCTGGTACCTGGCGAAGGCAAGCCTCTACGCATAGCGTGAGTTTCCAGACAGAAAACAACTGCCCTTCGCCCAACACACTATTTTATATACCATAGGGTCGTGCAAGCCTACTTATCTAATCATGAACATGATATCATCCATCATTGATTTATTTCAATTATTCATGTAACATTCCACAAGGATCATTTGCTCATACAATTTCAGTGAAGAGATGCACATATAATATGATGATATCAACTATGACACTGTGGAATATCACATAGAATGCAAACATGTATCATGATAACTCAAGAAGATACTACTATAAGGCCAGTGTTTAAGACAATTAGACAACTAACCTGAAAGATGCAGAAAATGGGGTTTTTCATATTCTCGTGCCTCGGCTTATTTACCCCCTTTTATTTCCTCCGAGGCATACCTGCAAGATCAAGTTATTTTACAGAATATGGAACCCAAAAACTTTTGGGTTCTGCTAAGTAACACCTTTAGCAGGTGTACTCCGAGAATTCCAAACTTTCCTATTGTCATGTTTCATAGAATGGCAGTCATTTATGATATGTCCCATTCTCCCACAATAATAACAATGAATGAGAGATCTCAGATTTTTCTTGACACGATCATCGTGGAATTTTGGTGGATGGACATGAGTTAAGTAATTTCTGCCATAACGATCATTATTTCTTTTCACATACCAACATTCAGATTCATGGTGGCCAATTCTTCCATAAGCAAAATTTTTACTACCAAAAATATTTTTATTTACAGGGAAGTTTCCAAAATTTGAATTGACTCTCTTTCTTTGAGCATGCCAGCAATGGGCTCCAATATGGCCCGACTTCCCACAGTGGTAACATTGAATTTTCTTCTTCTGAACTGCATGGTGAGTGGCTTGAGTTTTCCCATCATGAGATTTCTTAGAGGCCCGCTCATCTAGCTCCATTGTCCTACACTCATGCATTTTATGACCAGTTTTTTCACAGTAATGACATGAAAAGGTTTTTGTGTTTGCATGTGACTGAATGAGGAAGCTTTTTCTAACATGCACTTGTTCAGGACAATTTTTAGAGACAAAAGAAACTTTAACAGCATCAGATGAAAGTTTGGTTTTATATTTGTTTTGACTCTTTTTCTGTTTTCTTCCATTTTTAAAATTTTTACTTTGTTCTTCACTTCT
This sequence comes from Amorphophallus konjac, assembly GCA_022559845.1. Classification (NCBI taxonomy): domain Eukaryota; kingdom Viridiplantae; phylum Streptophyta; class Magnoliopsida; order Alismatales; family Araceae; genus Amorphophallus; species Amorphophallus konjac. The sequence continues at coordinate 396,383,173 of CM040126.1, forward strand.
CTTCGCCGTGAACTGAAATACAAATGAAGTGGAAGGTTTTTCTTGTTCTGAACTTTTAACAAAAATAATTTTTAATTTATTTCCATCAACCTTCTTCATTACTGGATTGTAACTCAGTCTCTCTTTTTAAAAATTCACATTAGCTCCAAGAAATTTATTCAAATTGTCTTTTCCCTTAACAAACTTTGATAGGGAATTCTTTAGATCTTCAATTTCAGCTTGCAAGGAAACAATGTAGTCTTCACAGGAAATGACTTGAGTATGCAAACTATCATTTAGACTTTTCAAAGTCTCATTCTCATGTGTTAACTTCAATTCTATATTCACTTCCTTTTCTTTCAAGACTGATTTTCCTTTTTCGTAAGCCTACCATCTTTCAGACATAACTGTATTAAGGACCATCCGCTTTTTATTCTATTCCTTCAAGTTACTGTTCTCGTCGATCAATTTATCTTGATATTCATCAGTTTCCTTTTTCTGTTTAACCAATGACTCATTTTCTTCTTTCAGGGATCTAATTAGATTCTTCTGCATATTGTCATCCGAATCAAGGCCTTCAATTAGTTCCTTTAAGAATGAACATTCATTACATGAATTTTCATCTCTAGCAAGTTTGTTTCTTAAATTCTCATTTTCAGATTTTAAATTTTCTTTCTCAGCTTTTAAGCGTGTAACTTCATGGATCATTTCTTTTCTCAACTTGTTCCTTTCTGACTTGACTCTATCATATTTATTCAGTAAATGCTCATTCATGGAGACTAGCTCATCATAGCTAAAATTCTCAGCTTCAGAATTTACCTGGGAGGATGAGTCCTCGGACAGATCTCTGACCATCAGGCACATTTCTTCATCTCCAACAGATCTTCCCAACATTCTGTTGATGATAGCCGCTGCACTCCTGCATTCATTGACATATGGAACATAGTTAGAGTCTATTGCCCTTTTGGTTAGATCTAGGGCCTTTTTATTTTCATCAAACTTCTGTCTGTCTGATGATTTCCATTGAGATTTGTCCTCTGGAACTTCATACGGACTAAGAGCTATAAGAACCCAAAGATCTAAATCCACATGCATCACATAGTCTCTAAAGGAGCCATACCAGCCATAAAAATTAGAACCGGTGTATACTGGAATTTCAGCCATGAATTCACTACAAATCAAATCAGGAGCTACGCTAAGAGTCGGATCAAACCAGATGGCACCTAAACCAAATCAAGGAATGGATCTGCAGGTCGTTGGACCCTCTATGCAGAAAACCCGCTATGATACCAATTGTTGAGGTGCTAGACTCGGATTCAAAAGGGGGGGTTGAATGAATCCTTTGGAAATTTTGACCAATTAAAAGTTAATTGAGTCAATCAGAGATGCTGAATAGGAACTAACTAGATTCTACCGAGTCCGAAGGGCAGCGAGGAGCTCAATCAAGCAGAAAACGTGCAGCTAGAATGCTCACAAGACATGGAGAGACAAATCGGCCTATACATTCATCTAACGGAGCAGGACAACCAAACCACAGTAGACAAGGAAACTTTTAGGTGGTTCGGTCCTTCGACCTACGTCCACCCCACACTCAAACCAGAGTGTGGCTTACTGCTGCCAAACAGCTTGAAATCGCTGGGCCTCACAGCTTGCCTACAAACTGCTGATTCACAGCTTCAATTGCTGGGCCTTACAGCTTCACCGTCCGCTGGGCAATACAGCTTGGCCATCCAGAGGAATCCACCTCTGCAGTCGCTGACACACAGCTTGAAAGGAAATGCATGATGAAAGCAAAAAAAAAATTAGCAACGAAAAGCTGACAATAAGATCAAATAGAATTGCTCATACATGAGCGTAGTGTCTTGGATCTGATCCGGAAGACACTTAAAAAATAACAGATCTGTAGTAAATACTGACCCTGCTTCACTTCACACTCTTTCTGCCTTCTGCTTTCAGAACCTCTCTTTTTCTTCTCTCTGGATCGTGGGGGCATTATTTCTCTCCGCTTCAGCTTTCTATCTGCTCATTGATGGAGTGGTACGTATCTGGTTTTCTCTCTTGATCCACACACTGCTCTCACTTCTCTTCTTTTTCACTATTCCATCCCCTACTTCGAACCCTTTTCTTTAGCATATATATATGTGTCTGCTCCAAAACCCTAGGCGTGTGGATAACCCATTTCTCACCTAAAAAGTTGGGGCACATGTAGGAATATTCTGGGCCTCTATCTTCCTCGGATCACGTGCCATTTACCTGGTGAATGCACAGACAAACTGTCAGAAAAAGGAATAAACATTTTGTCACTTACTTAGCACAAGTCTTTCCGACATAGCGAGTAAGTAAGCATAAACTGTACTGAGTAGGAGTTACCAAGTTAGCCATTGCACTGACTTACTACTAGGTGAGCTAGAGGTTGCACCAAGTTGAAGTGAGCAAAAACGAGAGATGCACTTACTTGAGAAAACAGAGGACGTCATAAGCACGGACCATAGAGTCCAATAGTGCAACAGATATGCACCGACAAGAAACCACAGAACACAAGGATACACTGACTTTATTTTTGCCAGAATGGAAAGTTTGCACCGAGTTGATAAAGAAGAATGCACTGACAAAGGAAGATGCAAGACAGAACTTGCACCGAGCCAAGAAATCCCGTCCAAGTAAGAACTTGCACCGAGATGGCCGAGAGAAAGACGCAGAACAAAGAGAGATGCAAGCCAAAGCTTGCACCGAGTTGGATTTGCACTGAGATAAGAAATGAGTAGACTCAACAAGTGCATTCTAGACAAGAATTGCCCCGACCCAGATATTGCACCGAGAGAGTAACGGGACGATAGTGTGTGCGTGAACAGAAACTGCACCGAGGCAAGCACTTATGCGTGAAATGCAGAACAAAGCTAGACTTGCACCGAGCTAGATTTTTAGCGATACAACACATGCACTGACTATGATTTATTCTATGAAATAACATGCACCAAATGGACCATACAAACAGATATAATTGAAGGATTTAAACACCTTAATCTAAACATGATTCATAGAAAGTCATTATCAAAACTAGGGTTCCAACAATGTTAGGCGGTCATCTTGGAGACCGTTTATATCACTCAGATTTATCTCTAGATTAATTGGCTATTTTCTGAATTTCCACCGACAAACCAATACACGGTCTTTCACTGGGCCGTTTATTCAAGGTGGGCGGTCCATCGCACGACCGTTTAATGGCCAGAGTCCTAAGCGAGTCGATTTTTCAGATAATTATCTATTTATCTCATTTTATTGATTTATCACCGACACCAGATACACGGTCTTGTAATGGGCCGTGTGACTGGTTGAGCGGTCTATCGATGGACCATTTATATCCTGAGAGTCCTACGCCGAACCAGCCGATCAATTCTTTGGGATTAATAGTTTATTTATCTTATTTTCTATTTACCATCGACACTTATAGGCGGTCTAGTATTGGACCGTGTATTGAGCTGGGCGATCTATCGTTCGACCGTTTGGAAGGCCGAGATCCTTGCTTTAACAGATTTCTCTCTCTCCATCCTTGGTTGAATTAGCTGCTTCGTCCTCATTTTTCTCCATGGATTCTCAACCAAATTAAGTTCCATTTTATCCTAGAGAAAATTGGTGATATTATCTCTGATTTATCCTAAAGAATCTCGCCCTAATTATCACTGGAAAACCCTCAATTTCGAGTGGACTTTCAAGGGTCTATAAATAGCACCCTTGGCCCAAGCTCGCGAGGGGGGAGATCCGGCGTTTGCGTCGAAGTGCTACCATGTTTTTGAGCGGATCTCAACCAGGGAGGAAGGCTCTCTACGTCCATTTGAGCCTTCGGTTCAGGGAGTAGTGGTTTTCATTAGTGTTGTGGTCTAAGTGTTTAGTCATTTATTCACCATTGCATGATCATTTCTTTCGCCTTTTCTCCACGTTTTTTTTCATTGTCATTCTCATTCCTCTACCATTCCTATTGCTGTTCACGCCCTTTAGGGGTTAAAAACCCAACCCCCAGGTATTCCCCATTCTATTTTATGTTGTTAGCCTTCCATTCCTTTCTATAGATATTGCACGCCCGTGGGCTAATTTGGGTGGTGTTTTCTTGTTGTTTACGTTGTTTTGCATGTCAATAGAAGCTAAGCACGAGGCCCATCTCCTCTGGCGGCCGGGAGGGGTGGAGGGATAAGTTCCACAAGTTTGGGATCGGGAGGTTCTACGCGGTGTATCTCCGTCCGTCTGACAGGGTGCGCGGTCTTCCTTGGACCGTTTAGTTCCAGCTAGCGGCCTGTTGCAGACCGTTTTAGACGCCAACTAGGTCTTCTTCCCGCGTTCCTCTTCAGCACTGAGCGGCCGTCTACATCCTTAAGCGGTCTCTAGAGGACCGTGTTCACCTTGTTCCAGCGCTGCATTGTTGGCGAGTGTCTTCACTCTCTTCTCCCCATTCCAAGGTATGTGGTACTCCTTTGTTGTGCTATATATCTTGGTGGCGATCACAACATGTTTCTGTGTGAGTGATTCATTGGTTGCCCTTTCCCCTTTCTAGCCCCATTTCATTATTTTCATATTCACTTTTTTGAGTTAAGGGAGGGAAAGAAAAACTTGTCTACACCCTTTTTTGGCGATCACGGTGGGACTCCTACTGCCCATCGTGCTTCTGATTTTGTTGATCTGCTCTTTTTGTGTGGTTGGATTAGTTATTAGTCCACTTGGGTTTGCCATTCCGATTATTGCTATTCGCTATTCCCGGGGTTGGTAGCGGTCTTCTAAAAGGCCGTTCACATCATCAAGCGATCGGTCGATAGACCGTCCACTGCTGCCTCAGGTACGTTTCTGCTATTTATTTTTCTATGGACTTGCTATCCGTACACGGTCCTATCTGGGCAGTCTCACACGTTGTGTGGTCATTTGCTAGACCGCCCAAGTCATTCAGGTACGCTGCTGTTTCTATAGCTTCTACTTATTTCAGTTTTTGTGTTTTTTATTTTACTGCTCCCTGTTATTTAGCGGTCCTGTCCAGGGCCGTCTATAGTCCCTGCGCGGTCTCCCATTAGACCGTTTCTTGTGCTATAGTGCACCTGAGATTCATAGTTGTGTGTTATTTCATATCATTCTACACTTGTTTTGGGTGCCTCTCATTCCCCCCTGTTTGTCGTTCATCTTGGCATTATTATTGTCATATTTGCCGTTGATTGATCATTGTTTGCTAGTCTTAGGTTAGAATTTGCATGCACTCCGATGCGCATAGGTTCATACACTTTTATCATACTAGTTGCATTCCTACCTTGGTAGGGGATCCTCTCGTCTCCATATTCCTTGGAGCCGACTAGGTGACCTTACCCAGGACCTCCGTAAGCCCCTGTGAGCCGTGAATTCCCACACGGACACCGGGCAAGTTGTACCTTACCACCCCGAGTCTAGGCTGCATCTGTGAGAGAAAGTAAGCTTAGAGTCAACCAAGTCCCCATTCCACCCCTACTAGGAACCTTATCGTTGAGAGAACCTCATTTAAATTCCATTCACTAAGATTCTTAAAGGGGAAACATAAAAATTTTTTCGCGCATCATTGCAACTTGGTTGATAATTTGTTGCCTCTTCTCTCCTCTTTGTTTGTTAGCTATCTCCATTTGGGAGCTTGTTAGGCATTGTTTATCTTGATTCAAGGTGTTCGTTGCATGTGGAGTTGCTTCACACCCACAGGATCTTCTCCTAGGGGCAATTCCTTATTCATCTCCTATCTCAATCCCTTGTTTGATTCCCCTCTGTCTTTCCACGATTTTTCTCACTCCTACGAGGACTCCCTCCCTCAGGGACTTCTGGAGGACCCACCTAGGGTCACCACTATACAGGGGAGAGAGGGGTCCGCCCCTCCTCTTCCGACTATTGTTGTTGAGGGTAGTTAACCCTCCCATTCTGATTCTTCTACTCATAATTCAGCCAACCAAATTCTCCACATGATGGCCCAACTGAATCCTACCCAGCTCTATATTCTCCGCCGGGCTTTGCAGGGGCAGGATGCCCCGTCTTCAGTTCCTCCTCAAGGTGGGCTTGCTGCCTCCACTTCTGTATCGTTAGTTAATGGGTTGGGGGCCTCCTCTGCTGCTCCCATTGATCTTACCCCGATCCAACCTAGGGTCCTCCGCTTCACCAATCCAGAGGTGGGCCAAGCCTCTAGCTCGGCCCATCAGATGCTCGATAAGGGGAAGACCCCGCTTTTGTCATCTCATTATGTTGATCCTTATGGGACCACCTCTCCAGTGCCGCAGGCCCGGTCGATTTCTCACGCACTCAAGCAGGGGCTCCCTAATTGGCTCACGCGGATATGGGCCCATTCTTGGCCCATGATCCCTCTTATGGGTTTCCCCCTCTGTCTGCCTATCCTTCGGCCCCTTACACCGGGTCCACCCTCCCAGCTTTGCCTCCTCCATCCTGGGAACAAGAACTTCTTGGTAAGTGGGCTGCCATGCAGCAACAACTTGACATCCTTCATAAACGGGTCGGCCCACAATCCCTTGCTGATATCCCCGTTCCCAATTTCCGTGACATCCGCTTCCCTCCTCAGTCGGAGCTCCCCACGTACCGAAAGTACGATGGGAATGGCAACCCCTTCATTCACATAAGGGAGTTCTTATACAAGTCGGCAAGTTTCAACATGACGACCGCCTCATGGCGTATCTTTTCCGTCGCTCGTTGGATGGGGTAGCATTGGAGTGGTTCTACACTCTGCCGCTGGAGGAGGCGGAGAGTTTTAAAGTTGTAAAAGAAAAATTTATACAGAGATTCCAAGACCGGGTGAGCTCGAAGTATTCCTTTAATGATCTAGTGGCCGAAAAGATGAGGGCCGATGAAGACTTCGCAACTTATGCCGATAGATGGAGGCAGATGGCCTCACGTGTGCCCGGGCAGATTCTGGAGGAAGAGAAGGTTAAGCTATTAATTTCCAATGCCACCCCCACATTCCGGAACATATTAGCTATGAATGACATTTCCAACATGCCCCAGTTGTACAGCAGGGCCCGGTTTATCCAGACCCAGTTCAAAGACTCCCCCATTCATTCCTTGTCCGAGGCCCCGAAGCCCAAACTCGCTAGAAAACCCTAGGGCCCAGTTACCGAGGGAGTCCAGACGAATGAGCAAGTGCAGGCTGTCCATTTTCCTAACCAATCCGCTCCACCTCGCTTCCAGCAACCTCCCCGTAACCCCTAGTTCACTGCTCCACCAACTACCCAACCATCATTTCCTGCTCCCCAGCAACCACAACTGCCACAACAACTTCAACAGCCGCCACAGTACCATAATGTCCCTCCACCAAATTGCTACGCACCTGCTCGACCGGGTCCTAAGAGAGCTCATTACCCTCCCCTTCCTGAAACTTTGCCAGATATCTTTTCAGCTCTTATGCACACTAGTGATCTCCAGCTTCCTCCGGAACACTCGAACTGGAACCCCACCGCCAATCCGTCCAGATTTTGCATTTTCCATCGGCAACCTAGGCACACGATTGAGAGGTGCTACCAGTTCCATGACTTGGTCTACGATTTGCATGAAGGACAGTGGATCAATTGGGCAGAAATGCATAAGTTGATTATAGAAATCAAAGAAAGAAGAAGATAGGCGCCGAGGCCACAGCAGCCGGCGCCGCAGCAGCAGCAACCACAGCAACCTCAACCCCAGCAGCCGCAGCAGCCTGCACAAGAGTTAGGGATTCATCAGAATCCAATGCCAAACCACCCGCCTGCTCCACAACCACAGCCGCCGGCACCGGCTCAAGTAAACATGGTCCACCGCCCAACTCCCAACGCCAGGTGATCTTATGATGATGAGACTCCAGCTCACTTGTTGGCCCTCCACCATACCTACGACAACCCCCCTTCGCCTTCTATCCCCCCGATCATTCGGCCCGCCATCATAACCTCTACCATACTCGCCATCCCTTCTAGACTCCTCATTGTACCTACCGCATCGCTCGCCGCTTCGCCACTCCTAACTCCAGCGTACGTCACATCCCCCATCATCACCCCCTCACCTAGCCCATCGCCCGTCGTCCTTCTGCTAGGGCCTATCAGACCTACCCCCACCGTCACCGCCACCCCTTTTACTCCCCCTACTTACCCTACTGGGCCTATCAAGTCACCCATCATGAGTCTGTCTAATGCCATGCTGGCACAAAACCTTGCCCTCCGGAGCGGGCATTTATTCCAAAGGAGTTATCCCTCTACCGGTGCACATGCACCCAACCCTCAGTTTCCATCAGCAACAGTTGAACAAGAAGAAGCCGACCCCTTGCCTGGCACAAAGTATGATCTATTACAGCACTTGGACCGGAAGCCGGCAAAGATATCCATATTGGAGTTGATCAAGCGATCCACACTACACCAAGATGCTTTAAAGGCTTTTCTTCAGAAGGTCATGGTCAGCGAGGACATGGCCATGGACAGTTTACCGTCAGTTTTGGCTACGATTACAAAAGGACCGGCCATCTCCTTTTCAGAGTCAGAATTAGCACCACCCGAACCACGCCAGATGCCCCTCTGTATTTAAATCACATTAAATAAAGTGGCGGTTGACGCAGCTCTAGTGGACATGAAAGCCTTAATAAATGTGTGTCCCCTGAGCACTCTGCATGCCTGTAACATTGCTAAAGAATTGCTGAGGCCGACCCTAACAACCATAGCATCTTATGACAACTCCAGGAGAGCGTGCCATGGGGTGGTGACCGTTCAAGCCGAGCTCGGGCCATTGTCGATGGCCATGGAGTTTTATGTGTTAGACATTGATCCAATGTTCAAAGTCATTCTGGGTCGTCCGTGGATCGACAGCCTGCATGCTGTGCCTTCGATCGCTCACCAATGCCTTAAATTTCCATTTCTGGGGCGGGTGGCCAAGGTTAAGAGCATCTCCACGGTGCAATCTATTGAAGCCATTTCCAACAAGGTTCTGCCAACTCTCTGGCCGAGCAATAAGCCGGTCCTTTCTGTAATGGACTTGGACTTTCCCTGGCCATATGCGTCACGCAATCCCACCACTACACCTATTGATGTCAAAGATAAGTCCAAGATAAGAGACTCCAAGGGCTGGAACATGATTCTGAAATTAGGTTACCAGCCAGGCATGGGTCTCGGAGCCCAGTTACAGGGGCGGACTACGCCAATCCCAAGAGGCAGAAAAATGAGCAGAAGAGGCCTCGGCTACCGAGAGTCCGCATTGTCAATTCTGGGAGATTCAGGGCCGCTGACGTGGGACTACCGTCAGCATTTTGTGAAGGGCCCATTGCAGCCAGGTACCCTGAAGACGCCGCCTTGCTCCGACCTGAGAAATGATGCTGCTTGTGCCGTTGCTGACCCGCCGCCGCCACTGAAGGGGCCGGTGGGTGATATGGAAGATTTTTATGACAGTTTTGAGAAGTTGTTCTATGAAGAAGAAGATTGTCCGAGAAACCCAGGGGTGTAGCTTGTAAAGTACACTCCAGCAGAGCCAGTTTACCGAAGGTCGCGGAAAGAGGGGAGCTCCCTTGTCACCTTTTCTTGGTATCCTTCCCGCCTTGCTTCCCTTTTCCAAGAGCTGGAGTCCATACCCCGCCCACCTCCTATCATGCCATTTGAGGTTTTGATTGTGCCATGTGCATGTGGGCACTGCCCACCAGTTGATCTTTCAACCATGTTTTTTCCCCCATCCGATCTCTCTAACATGTGGTTTTCCTCCTCCGATCCCTTCTTTGATGTTCTTTTTCTGTCTCTCTTCCCTCTTCAACTTCCTCATCCTCCTCCCCCCTCTGATTTATCTTGTTGTATGTGTAGATACAAATGTTTCAATCTATCCCGCCCTAAACTATGAACATGTAACCATGCATATAAGCGTGAAAGTGCATGAAAAGTAAAGGGGCGATGAAGAAGAGGAACCTGACCGTGATTGCCACCAAGGTTCTACGGCACTAAAAAGATGGAGAACGGATGAAGACGGCGCCGTGTACCTTGGAAAATATGGAGGAAGACGCGGCCTAACGAGAACCCGCTACAACGTGATCGCGCTTTGAAAAGGGGTGCGGGGAACCGATGTGGGTGACACCTCCTCGCCTTCCAGCTAGCTAGAAAGCAAGGCCTCACGTTCTATCAACAATCTTCTACAAAAAAAAGCCACAAACATAAGAGAAAATCCATTAGAATGTGAAGTGTAGCATATGTCCCGAAATGATAAGTAACATGAAAGAAAGGGGGAGAACGCACCTGGGGAGGGTTTTTAACCCCTATGAATGGGTGCAAACAAAAGGTGGGTGTATTGTGCATGCATAGGATTTAAAATCATGAAAAATGATTGAGAGAATAAGGAGAAAAGTGATGTGCAAAACAGAGAAAAATGTAGAAACGTGCAAAAATAGTGCAATTTGTGATGATTTTAAAAAAGTAGGAGATGAGAACTAAGGATTGGAGCAATGAAACTGAGCCCAAAGAGATGGAAATCAAAGCTGATACTTCCCTCTTCGCAGTGGGGTCGAAGGTGTGAGTCGACGATCCGGCATAGCTTCGCCCCGAGTCCAAGAAGAGCCCCCCGTCGCGCAGGCGAACTAGGCATGTTTATATAGAGAAATGCTGGAACCTAGAACTTTCTGCTGCGATTTCAGAGGAAAGAGTCCACCAAATCTCGAGATCTATAGATCAATCTCGAGATAATAGATAGGATAAGAGCTAGGAGCAAATGGGACTCTTTTTGGTGGAAGGATCTGGAAGATAGAGTCTTTGGAAGGTGGCCCCGGAGCCTAATCTGGAAGAGTTTGTGTGACACGAAAATGCATAAAACCTGATATTGCGGCCAAGATTCCTGCAAATATATTCCACTAAATTTTGAGTTATATGGCTTAAACTCGAGATAATAGTGGTGGCAAGAGGTAGAAACAAACGGGAAGTGATTTGGCGGAATATTCGAGAAGATAGAGCCTTAGAAAGGTGATCCCGGCGAACAGAAATCAACATTAGAGTCTAGCGGCGAAGAAAACGGAGTGCATGAACTTTTGGACTCTTTGTTATATAAACGGTCGCACGATAGACTGTTCTATGAATGGCGCGGTCTAGGGGTAGACCGCTCAATGAACCAGGGGGCGATCGGGCGACTTTTGGCACAAAAAATGAATAAACGGTCATCCACATACCGTTTTTTGAAAGAGGCGGTCTCAAGAAGACCGTCAATTGACATTTCAAAATTAATAAAAAATAAAAAAATTAAAAAAGATACTGTTCACACAGTCAATTGTTGACCGTTTTATTCATTGGGCGGTCCACTAGTGACCGTTTCTTCATGGGATGGTCAACTGTTGACCGTTTTGTTGTCAGGCTCGTGCAACTTTAGAAATTAGAGTATATCTCCCAGACGGTGTAGAATTAACGAAAGTGGTAGAAGAAGAAAGTGTAGATAACTGAAGGATAAACAACTTTCATGAAGAGAGCAAGATGAAAAGATAATTAGAAGAGAGAGAAAATGGGGTGAGAACAGAGAAAAACACTGAGACTTGAAAACGGTGTAAAACTGGATAATGGAGTAGAAGAAGAAAATGTAGGGTTTTAAAAATGGAACAACTTTGGTGAAGGAAACTTAATGAATAAAGGAATGAAAGAGGATAAAAAGGGACCATTTTTCAAGACTGCGTAGCGAAAGGGGCCGCATTCCTGAGGGAAGTCGACCTAAATGGGCCGTAAGTCGACTTGGAAGGCCGAAAGGTGATAGAATAGGCTCCATGGCTCTAAGAAATCATGATCTCCAATGCTCAAAGGGAATGGAACAATGAAATGGGCTCGAAATCCATCCAAGGAACGCTCCAAAATAACGATTAATTTGGGACATCAAAAATGATGAACAAGAGAAACGACGCAACTTGCGGGCTAAAAACGGGTGTCAACAGATGCCCCTCCTTGATGTCCGCTTTGCAAGGGAGCGAGCGAAAGCGACGCGGAGGTGAAATGGAAAGGAAATGGAGCGAAAGCGAAAGCGACGTGAAATGGAGATGAAGTAGAGATGAAGCGGAGAGAATTGATAAGCTGGCATCAAGGCAAAATACACCCGTTTTAACCAACAAGCGACATGAATTCTCCCGAAATTGCCAAACTCACCACCAGGACTGGATGACAAGGATGAAACATGTCTGGAGAACTAAACTAAGAGGGAAAAAAAGAAACACGACCAGCCTCATCGGGGACACAATCCACAGACGATGAGGGGGTCAGAAAGGAATATAACGTAAAAAGCAGGAGAAATATAACTGAGATAAAATCTAGATAGGAATCAGCTGACCAACCAGACCAAGCAGCAAGTTCAGAGAAATCGTTCAAATTCAGAGTGGAATGAGAATCTCTTATCCAAGTGAATTGAAGTGTAATTAGCCATTGCTGAGGAACAACCTTGAACGGATCACGAGGCGTGCGTGCTCAAAATGACATGATGCATGCTGGGCTAAAATAAAGAAATCATCAAAATGAATGCACAGTTAGATAAAATAGAAAATACTCAAGAATAGTATTGCTAGACCGGAACAATCAGGGTCAAGACACTATCCGCAATCACGGCGTGCGTGATAGAACCATCGTCCCCCAATTTTCCCAACCTAACGGCCTATTCGACTATTAAACATGTGCACCTAGATCATCATCATTTTTGTTAGAGGGGAACGTCAGATCCTGGAACACATGAATGACCAACCGGTTCTCTAGATAATATAACAATATAGATACCATATAGTAATGCAACAATGAGTAGGGATAGAGAGCCATACCTGACTTACCTGCGCAGGCGAAACGACGTTTTTTGGATTTTTATTTTTATGGATTTTCATGTATAAGACAAATATGATAAACAAGCAAGTATAAACATAGCGTAGATAACATAACGATTAACTGAACGACAAACAACACGACATAACATAACGATCAAATGAAATGGGAGACAATGCAACATAACATAACAAAGGCAAACGAGCACATATGCAATGGCATGAATAGACAACATGCATGCATGAACACGGTGTGACAAGATAACAACGCGGTGGGACAACACATAGTTGGGACAAGAACATGACGGATGACCACACAATTTGGACAAGAACATGGGACATAAAGGGGTGACTAACAACATGTGCAAGATAACTAACAACACTAGGTGAGGGATAAAACAACATGTGTGGGACAACACGGTGGGACATAAACACGTGACAAGGACACGACGGGACAAAAGACATAAATAAATACGCCCTTCAATCAAAACCCAAGATCAGAATGAAGCAGAACCACTAGGTTCATAATCGTGAGGCAAAGCCCTCTCATAAAGATATGATCATTGCAAACAAAAGCTGCGAAGGACATGAGCTTCAGAACAGATCGAGAGAGTGGATCGAAGAAGGAAAGAACAGATCAAAGATGTGGACAGGAGGAAGAGCACAAAGATGTAGCAAGGAATGCCTGAGTACTTGCAACCTGCACACTTAGCAAATAGATTACGTATCTGTCCTTAAAATAAATGCAAATGCATGAAAAAGGCATATTTTTTGGATTTTTTTGGATTTTTTTAGATTTTCAATAGTATTTCATTTTTTTTGATTTTTTGAAGTATTTGATTTTTTAGGTTTTCGAAATATTTGATTTTTTTTTAAAATTTCGAAGTATTTGATTTTTTTTGAATTTTTGATAATATTTGATTTTTTTGGATTTTTTGAAGTATTTGATTTTTTTAGACTTTTGGTAATATTTGATTTTTTTAGATTTTGACATAGCAATCCGCAGCACCTAAAGACGGGCTCAAACTAATAGCCAGGCATCGTCGTTCCTACCCCTTTCATTAAAGGCTTCCCTTAAGCAGGGCGTGCATGTGAGGGTGGCTTATCACAATCACCCGCTTCTAAAGAACGGTGCCCCTACTAAGGCCATACCCGGGATATAACCCAGCCTAAGAGGGAGAAGCAGAAGAAAAAATTGGAGACAAGCTTCGTGCAGGATGGGAGATATCAAGGCTCGAATTCCTTCCAGGGCACTACCCCTCAAAGAGATGGCCTGTTCCACCGGGGCTTTGTGTCTTTAATTTTTAGACCCATATTTATCAGGCACGCATGCGACCGGGCTCATGACGTCCCGCGGGGAACTGTACTGCCACTCTTACCATGCCTTTGATTCATAATTTTGCATTGATTCGTTTTCTCATTTTGGTAGCCCTTATTGGCCAGATATAGCATGAAAGCTCACTTTTGAGGGTCAAGACTGCCCCTATTTGAGACCTCTCTCATATTAGGGAGCGCCTAGGTTAGTCATCTTATCCATCAATCTCTTGCCCCTGCACTTGGCTGAGCAGAGAAGAGAAAAGGCCTTCGTGCATACCCAAAGTATGGCCAAAGCAGCAACGGTGTGTCTCAGAGAGATAGGCTATGGCTCGCCGTGTAGTGTGTGAAAAATCCATACTCAAAGGTCACCCTCAACAATCAGGGAAAGAAACTAGACTCCTAACACGGAGTTATCACCAGCCTAAGGATGCTGCAGAAGCTAACTTTTTTATTTGACACAAAGTTAAGATCTAATTAAACAAAGACTCCTAAAGCCACTCAATCATGTTAATGAATCATGTGCAGAAACAATAGAAATAATGGAAATGAAAGCACGTTTCTTGCACAAAATAAAGATACCTTTGCAAATCTATGACGTGGAAACCGGCATCCTGAAGCGATCTTGATCATCGAGATTTGATCAGCACGAGCTTTGTATTCCTCGCTTGTCAGGGTAAAAGGGAGAGGATAACAAGGACTTGAAGATTCCTCTAGATAGAGGAGCGACAGACACCAAACTGGACAAAGAAGAATAAAAGGAAGAGAGACGAGGGATAGAACTCCCTCGTTAAGGCACAGAGGCCCTAATAACAAGGAACCGAATACAGAATGAACAGAGATTAACTGAGATTATGGCGGACTAAAGTCTCGAAAATAGCATGAAAAAGGGTAATGACCCCAAAAGGGTGAGACAGAAAGAATAGACGAACCATAAGAAGATTGTGGCAAAGATAAGGGGGAAGAGGAGTGATCATCTGACGTGGTCGAAGAAAAGGAATTAGAATCACCCGACAAGGTCGGGGAAGGAGAATGAGAATCATCCGCCAACGACGGGGAAAGAAAATGATAGACACCCGATAGGGTTGGAGAAGAAGAATGATGGTCACTCGACAGGGTCGAGGAAAGAAAAAGGTAATCACCCGACATGGTCGGGGAAGGATCAGAAGTAGAGCCCGGGGATACCAGAAGAGAAGGATCAGAAGAAGTCCCGAAAGTGGGATGAAAGGATGACATAGGCCGAGGCCTAAAATCATGAGAGAACGGAGGATCTGGAGACTCCGGATGAGTGGAGAAAGAAGAATGGGGGTTTGCGGACCCGAAAAGAGAGGAGAAGATCATAGAAACTGGATTAGAGGAAGGGAGGTACACCACCCAGGGGTGGGAGCTGAGTAGAAGAAAGGATGATTGGAGAGGAGGGGAAGACGGAGAAGTGCCCCCTCGAGTGCACAACACGCCGCTTTTGTACTTGCGCTGCCGCCTCTTCTTAGCAGAAACTTTTTGAACCCGAACCCGCCTGGTGCGGACTTGGACCTTCGACCTTCTTGATCTGTAATGTCTTCTTAAATAACGAGCCCATCTGGCAGATGGCCTGGCCCAGTCATGAGCATGAAGTCTCATTGGGGCGGTTGCCCCTAGACACCCGGTGCTAACAATAGGCGGACATTCTTGAACAGATAACTCCTCAAATGAATGAATATCAAAAAATCACGAAGTTTTGTCACTTGGCACTAGCAGCATGAGATTTGGCAACTCCACTCGGCAATCAGGCATGAAGC
The DNA here is from genome assembly GCA_022559845.1 of Amorphophallus konjac. Taxonomy (NCBI): domain Eukaryota; kingdom Viridiplantae; phylum Streptophyta; class Magnoliopsida; order Alismatales; family Araceae; genus Amorphophallus; species Amorphophallus konjac. The sequence continues at coordinate 396,398,998 of CM040126.1, forward strand.
GTAACTCCCTTACCATAAGAGCAGAACAAAACTGAGGGAGAGTAATGCGTGGCGTTGACGTGGACGACTTACCAATAAACCAAGGGAGATTGCATAACAAGTGTAGAATGTTCTTGGAAAATATAGAAGATACGGCCAATTGCCCCTTGAATAGGGAATCCATCAAGCTCTTGGTAGCCGTATGACTTAGCAAAATCTGAGTAGAGAACCCTTCCTGACCAGTAATCTGAATGGCAATCGAGCGAAAGGTAATAACAACATTAATAATCGAACCTCCGACAAGCAATGAAATTGCCACCGGCCTCGCTTGTGAAGAAACTGGCACTAGTGCAAGGGAGCTCTTCTTAGCAACTGTCTCCATAGAAAATGCGGGCTCATTATCCCAAAGATGATCGGGGACCAGGACTCAGACTAGCATGCGGCAAATGAAATCTTGAATCTTATAGTGCAGAATCGGCACTGAACTGTCCTGACTTGGCTTGTCATTTCCCTGGGGACCAGACCCGAGGGGCACCAAAGGTAGTGCACACCCGCTCCGTGGGGTGGAAATGGAAGTAATAGGTTTGGAAGGCAGAGGCGAAGGTTTAGAAGGCGTAAGTGGGGGTAAGGGCAATGCGAGTGGTGGAGGGATAGCGGTAATGATAGGCTCAAGTGGAGGTAAGGGCAAAGGTGGAGGTGTAGGAGGGGGTAAAGGCGAAGGTGGAGGTGTAGGTATAGCTTGCTCAGGCTCGGGCAACAATAGCAAAGGGGATGGCAAAGGCGGTGGAGATGGTGGAAGTGATGGAATAGGAGTCTTCGGGGGTGGAGGCGATGAAGGCAGTGGTGATGGCGGTAGGGGTAGTGGAGATGGTGATGCGGGCAATGAAGGTAATGGAGGTGGAGATGGAGATGGTGAGGAAGGAGGTAAAGGGGAAATGAAAGGCTGTAGGACCCAATGTCGACGTATTGACATGACACGCCGAGCGGCATTGGGGGTAGGAGTAGTGGCGGTGGAAGTGGCGGAAGTGGAGGCACTAGCCTGAGCAAGGGACAGGGTAGGCAGAGTTTGTGGAGATGGGGTAGGAGATGGAGAAGGTGGTATACATAACGGAACAGGTGACGGAGCAGGTGCATCGCTAGATGAGGGATCGCAGGGGTCCCCCTGGTCTTGTAGTAGAGACGGCTGCTTGGGCGACGATTGCTGCTGCTGCTTGCTGCGGAGATTTAGGATAGCTTCATGCATGGCGCCCCAATCGATCCTCTTATTATCTTCCAGGCCATAAACATACTCTCGGAATTCGGGGCAGTCCTCAACCAAATGCCCCTGCTGGCGATGGTAATCACAAAATTGAAGCATATCCCCGACCGCGGGTCGACAGGGCACAACTGGAGGGGGCGGCAATGCATGAGTAGCCATCAAAGCCCTGAAAATATCTAAAAAATACTACGGCAATGGAGGACAGTGAGGAGCCTGCTTCGGGCAAGGTGGATGCCGAGGGGTATGGGAAGGTAATGGAGATGGAAGTGGAGAAGGAAGCGGGGGTTACGAAGGCAAAGGCGCATGTCAACTAGTGGAATGACTCAGTGGAGGCATATGTGGAGCGGAAAGGGAGGTGGGAGGTATGTGGACGACATCTACCTGCTCGGGGTGTGATGTTCCCTTGGCCGGAGGGGAAGACACAGGCGGAGACACATATGTGGGGGTGAAGGGCTGACTGTGGATGGCGGCAGGTTGACTCATGGAGGGTTGACACGTGGAGGCATATGGGTATGTGGGAGCGGAAGGCTGACTGGCAGAAGAATATGCGGTGGATGGCTGGCTCATGGAAGGTGATGGATAGGAGGCGTATGTGGGCGTAGAAGGTGGAGGAGACTCGGGGTCAAGGGAACCTAGGAGTTGTTGGCAGATGAAGCGGGCTCGGCTATAAAGCTGTTGCCAAGAAGTGATATCATTCAAGGCTAAGAGAAAGCGGTACTCGGGTGTTGCATTAGAAATGATCATTTTGATTTGTTCTCCCTCTGGAATATGCCCTGGGACTTGAGCGGCCAGGCGACGCCAGCGGTCGACAAAGGTAGAGAATTCCTCGCCGCGCTTCATCTTCTCATGGGCCAGATCAACTCTAGAGTACTTGGGCCCAACCTGGTCTTGATACTGTTGAAGAAATCTCTCTTGGATGACTTGAAGATCCACAACTTGCTCTTGCGAAAGAGAAAAGAACCAATCCCGAGCCAGGCCTTCCAACGATAGACCGAATAAATAGGACATCAAGCGTTGGTCATGTCGGAATTGGGCTGACTCATAAATGAACTCCTTCAAGTGCGCATAGGGGTTACCAACTCCACCATAGCGACGATAAGTAGGAATTTGTGAATGCGGTGGAAGCTGAAGATCTTGGAATGCGAATGGGACACACAAAGAAGTTTTGGGATCAATTCGGTGCTGAAGTTCATCAAGCCGGCGCTGAGTTTGAGCAATCATCTCCTCGATGGGGAGAGACTGAGAAGGATGCAAGCCAACTTGAGCAAGAGAGTGTGAATTTGGGCCAGGAGTATGGTATTGGGCCGGATAAAGGGATCTGGATTGAGAAGAAGGGAAGCCCATTCCAAGAATAGAAGGATATGTGGGCCTAGAAAAATCATGAACATGAGAATAAGGACCGATTAGGCCAGCAGCAACATGGGGCCCATTAAGAGAATAAGAGGGCCCGTTAAAGGAAGGGGGCCCACTAAGAGTAGAAGGGGGAGGCCCGTTATGAGAATAAGGCCCATTAAGATTAGCAATGAATTTTTGGGCCTGGACCGGGGCCGTTTGGCAAGCAAGAGATGATAGGTGGGCCACAAGATTTGCTTGGGGGTCAAAAGGGCCACGAGGAGATGGGCCCGCGTGGGAAGAGGAATCCATGCGGGAATAAGAAGACGGGGAGGAAGAAGGGTAATATACAGATGAAAAATAGCGCTCCATGAGGGCAAATGGAGACTTTATACAAGAAAAATCAAGGGAATACAATGAGGGAAGTAAAGGGCTCGAGAATTAAAGAGGGGGGAGTGACTCAATAATGCAAAGAAAGAAGAAAAGAAACCTAGGACATTGAGACTAAACAGATAGACACACAGAATAGACTAACCTAAACGGGCCTAATGACAAAACCTATATGGGTAGTAGGGAATGCAACACAAAATAACACAAATGGGCTTGGACAAGCCCAAACACCACAAACAATATGAAGGATTTCACCAAGCCCATCAAGTTAACATGATGGGAAATATTTTAATGTCAAAGTTTTGGGTGGGCCTTTTAATGATTTGGATTGAGATTAATTCCCTCAAGATAGGTATCATATAGGGAATAAGGTCCAAACTTTGGTTTGACTAAGGTTAATTCCTTCACAACGTATGCAAATGTAAGCCTAAGGGGTGGAACGGTACAACCGGCCCGGCGTCCGTGTGGGAATCCATGGCTCGCTGGGACTTACGGAGGTCCCGGATAAGATCACCTAGTCGAGCCCAAGGAATATGGGAGCGAGAGGATCACTTACCGAGGGGGAATGCAACTACAATATGTCAATATGTATGATCCTATGTGCACCGGGGTGCATGCAATTTCTAGCCTAACAAATCAAGACAATCACGAAATCATACTAACATCACAAAAGTGCATGAAAAATGTAAAACAATATGTATAACAATGATGCAAGACCTAAAATAGGGACAACTGAGCACTAAAAAATAAGAAAAATCATCAAAGGACAACGTACCTTTGTGTTTGCCCCCGGACCTACAAGTGAGTTTTATGTATAAAATGTAAAAATGAAGGCAATATTTAAGTAGGTAAATGAAGTACAATGCATGCAAATAATATATGGATGTAAATATAATATAAAATACTACACAATGGACCCAAAAAATAGGCAGAACAGACCTTGGAAGGCAATATAAAATAGCAAACAAAACGGCCCTGTGAATCTGTCCCGAATCTGCCTACAAACTAGATGCAAAAATAAAAAAATGGAGGTAATTTTTAAATATGTAAATGATGTCGAAATGATGCAAACTCTATATGTATGGAAAGACAATACAAAGGACAACACAACGCAACAAAAATCACCCCAATCCGACCACATGAGACAAAGTTATGCCCGAATGAACAAGGCCCCTGTGAATCTGTCCCGAATCTGCCTACAAACTAGATGCAAAAATACAAAAATGGAGGTAATTTTTAAATATGCAAATGATGTCCAAATGATGCAAACTCTATATGTATGGAAAGATAATACAAAGGTCTACACAATGGTCCCAAGAATAGGGCAATCTGACCTCAGGAGGTCACTCAAATCGTCCAAGAAAGATGCCCCCGTGAACCTGTGCGCAGACCGCATGCAAGCTAAATGTAGAAAATGCAAAAAATGGAGACAGTTTTTAAATATGCCAATGATGTCCAAATGATGCAAACTCTATATGTATAGAAAGACAATACAAAGGACAGCACAACGCAATGAAAATCAGCCCAATCTGACGTCGGGAGGCAAAGTTATGCCAAAATGAATAAGGCCCCTGTGAATAGAAATCCTGCCCGGCCAGAACCACTGAAAGGTCCCTAGATGACCGTTTTTACCCTATGAGCGGTCTACATGATGACCGCCCAAGTGCTGGATGATCCTGGGAGGACCGTTTATTACTCCAGAGGGTTTGGGCGGTTCTGGAAAGGCCGTTTAAAGGTTTAGGCGGCCCTACGATAGACCGTGTAACCCTGACAGACCCGAAAATGGACAGAATGATGGAAGAACGTGGAGGATACTACCCAAACATGCATGAACACCTTCCCAACATGCAAGAGACTAAAGATATAACATGATGGGCACTCGGTGTCCCACCATGATTGCTAAAAAACTGTAGATACAAATGCTTCAATCTATCCCACCCCAAACTATGAACATGTAATCATGCATATAAGCGTGAAAGTGCATGAAAAGCAAATGGGCGATGAAGAAGAGGAACCTGACCATGATCGCCACCAAGGTTCTACATCACTAAAAAGATGGAGAACGGATGAAGATGACGCCGTGTATCTTGGAAAATATGGAGGAAGACGTGGCCTAACGGGAAGCCGCTACAACGTGATCGCGCTTTGAAAAGGGGTGCGGGGAACCGATGTGGGTGACACCTCCTCGCCTTCCAGCCGGCTAGAAAGTAAGGGCCTCACGTTCTATCAACAATCTCTTACAAAACAAAGCCACAAACATAAGAGAAAATCCATTAGAATGTGAAGTGTAGCATATGTTCCGAAATGATAAAGTAGCATGAAAGAAAGGGGGAGAACGCACCCGGGGAGGGTTTTTAACCCCTATGAATGGGTGCAAACAAAAGGTGGGCGTATTGTGCATGCATAGGATTTGAAATAATGAAAAATGATTGAGAGAATAAGGAGAAAAGTGATGTGTAAAACGGAGAAAAATGCAGAAACGTGCAGAAATAGTGTGATTTGTGATGATTTTGAAAAAGTAGGAGATGAGAACTAAGGATTGGAGCAATGAAACTGAGCCCAAAGAGATGGAAATCAAAACTGATACTTCTCTCTTTGCAGTGGGGTCGAAGGTGTGAGTCGACGATCCGGCATGGCTTCGCCCCGAGTCCAAGAAGAGGCCCCCGTCGCGCAAGCGAACTGGGCAGGTTTATATAGAGAAATGTTGGAACCTAGAACTTTCTACTGCAATTTCAGAGGATAGAGTCCACCAAATCTTGAGATCTATGGATCAATCTCGAGATAATAGATAGGATAAGAGCTAGGAACAAATGAGACTCTTTTTGGTGGAAGGATCTAGAAGATAGAGTCCTTGGAAGGAGGCCCCGAAGCCTAATCTGGAAGAGTTTGTGTGACACGAAAATGCATAAAACCTGATATTACGGCCAAGATTCCCGCGAATATATTCCACTAAATTTTGAGTTTTATGGCTTTAACTCAAGATAATAGTGGTGGCAAGAGGCAGAAACAAACGGGAAGTGATTTGGCGGAATATTCGAGAAGATAGAGCCTTAGAAAGATGACCCCGGCGAACAGAAATCAACCTTAGAGTCCAGCGGTGAAGAAAATAGAGTTAAGGAACTTTTAGACTCTTTGTTATATAAACGGTTGCACGATAGATCATTCTATGAATGGCGCGGTATAGGGGTAGACCGCTCAATGAACCAGGGGGCGATCGGGTGACTTTTGGCACAAAAAATGAATAAACGGTCATCCACAGACCGTTTTTTGAAAGAGGCGGTCTCAAGAAGACCGTCAATTGACATTTCAAAATTAATAAAAATAAAATAAAAAATAAAAATAATTAAAAACATTACTGTTCACATGGTCAACTGTTGACCATTTTATTCATTTGGTGGTCCACTAGTGACCGTTTCTTCATGGGACGGTCATCTATTGACCGTTTTGCTGTCAGGCTCGCGCGACTTTGGAAATTACAGTATATCTCCCAAACGGTGCAGAATTTGTGAAAGTGGTAGAATAAGAAATTGTAGATAACTAAAGGATAAAGAACTTTCATGAAGAGATCAAGATGAAAAGACGAGCAGAAAAGATAGAAAATGGGGTGAGAATAGAGAAAAATACTAAGACTTGAAAACAGTGTAGAACTGGATAATGGCATAGAAGAAGAAAATATAGGGCTTTAAAAATGGAACAACTTTGGTGAAGGACACTTAATGAATAGAGGAATGGAAGAGGATGAAAAGGGACTATTTTTTAAGACTGTGCAGCGAAAGGGGTCGCATTCCTGAGGGAAGTCGACCTAAATGGGCTGTAAGTCGACTTGGAAGGCCGAAAGGTGATAGAATAGGCTCCAAGACTCTATGAAATCATGATCTCCAATGCTCAAAGGGAATGGAACAATGAAATGGGCTTGAAATCCATCCAAGGAACGCTCCAAAATAACGATTAATTTGGGACATCAAAAATGATGAACAAGAGAAACGACGCAACTTGCGGGCTAAAAATGGATGTCAACAGCATGGATTTCTCCAGTCTCCAAAAAAAAATGTCAATTTCAAAACAGATATTTCAGTGGAGGATTATGCTATGTTTTGTCAGTCCTCTTCCCAGGGGCACGAGGCCCCTGTTTCCATTCCTGTAGATTTTCTATCCCTTAGGTTAGATGTAGGGCTTGTTGAGTCTTGGGAAGTAGAGTCGATTGGGTCTAGTGAAATAGGGTCTTGTTCCGGTGTCTCCAACCCTTCCACGCTGGCTACGCGCCCAGTGACGCGTTATTCTAGAACCATTCCTGCTAGATTCCTATAGGATCTTGCTCAGCGTTGCCACACCCTCCTTAGATTCCTTGAGTTCGCAGAGACAACCATCGTCTTGGAGGATGATGAGGAGGTAGACGGGGTATTGAGCGATGATGGATTGGGTGTTTATGAGATCATAGATGAGAAAGACCTGATCGATTGTGAGGATAGCGACATGGATGACACTGCCGATTTGTACGCGCAGGGTTTGAAGAGATTTGATGAACCGTCATCGACAGTGGATGAACCCACGAAAGAAATTAATCTTAGAACTAAAGAGGATCCCATGCTCATAATTATCTCCGCTAACCTCCCTCCTCAGGTTGAAGAGGAGATAGTCCAAGTTTTGAGAGAATACAACGATTCATTCGCCTGGTCCTATGAGGACATGCTGGGCCTTAACCCTGCTCTGGTAGAACATGGATTAGTACTTAAACCAGAGGCAACGCCCGTTAAGCAAAAATCAAGAAGATTCCACCCCCAAATGGCCTTAAGGATAAAGGAAGAAGTGGATAAGTTGCTTGAGGCCAAGTTCATTAGAGTTGTTTTGTATCCTCAATGGGTGGCGAATATTGTCCTTGTGATGAAAAAGGATGGAAAAAATTGAATTTGCATCTATTTCAGGGACTTGAATAAGGCATGTCAGAAAGATGATTTCTCGCTTCCTCATATCGATGTGTTGGTGGACAACATGGTTGGGTACGAAGCCCTCTCATTTATGTATGGATATTCAGGGTATAACATAATCCGCCTAGCTCCGGAAGATCAAGAGAAGACCTCATTCACCACGTCCTGGGGCACTTACTGCTACATGGTCATGCCGTTTGGACTGAAGAACGTGGGTGCCACATACCAATGGGCAATGATGGCAATCTTCCACGACATGATGCACGTCTATATGGAAGCCTATGTGGATGACATTCTGGTGAAATCAAGGTCGAATGAAGAGCACCTGGCTATCCTGGCCAAGGTGTTGCAAAGGGCTAGGGAGTATAAATTGAAAATGAATCCAACGAAATACATATTTGGAGTATCATCAGGGAAGTTACTAGGTTTCATAGTTAGCAAGCAGGGGATTCAAATTGCTCCAAATAAAGTAAAGGCCGTTATGGATATGCCACCGCCTAAGAGCATTACTGATCTTAGTGGATTAATTGGTCGTTTGTAGTTCATTCGACGATTTATATCTCAACATTCTCAGAGGTGCCGCCCATTCTATGAACTGTTGAAGGCGGGGGCCAAATTTGAATGGAACGAGCAATGTCAAAAGGCCTATGAGGATCTTAAGGTTTATTTATCTAATCCCCCAGTTTTGAAACCCCCTGTTCCTGGAAAACCCCTGATTCTATACATTTCTGTTATTGAGCACTCCTTAGGTGCTATCCTGGCACAAGTGGATGACGAAGGGAAAGAAAGGGCAGCCTATTACCTTTCTAGGTTGTTCAATCCTATAGAATCTAAGTATACCACTATGGAGAAGACCTGCGCAGCCTTAGTTTGAGTAGCCCAGAAGTTGAAACACTATTTTCTTACCCATGAGGTTAAGCTGATATCTAGAATGGATCCAATTCGCTATCTCCTAGAGAAACCCATCCTTTCTAGCAGGTTAGCTCACTGGCAGAGCTTTCTCTCTCAATTTGATATTATCTTTATCGTTCAGAAAGTAATCAAGGGATACGCTATTGCTGAACATCTTGCTCATTTACCTATCCCTCGTACAGACTCTATCCAGGATGAGTTCCCCGATGAACATTTGGCCACCCTTTCTGGTCACTGCACTTTGATGGTGCACTTAATTCTCAGGGCCGAGGGATCGGCGCCATCCTTCTCACTCCAGAGGGAGTGACCATTCCCATTGCATATCAACTCTCTTTTCCTGCTACCAATAACATAACTGAGTTTGAGGCTCTCCTTACTGGATTGAAGCGCGTCTACGTCATGGGCGCGTGATACTTAAACATCATAGGAGACTCTTAGCTGGTGCTGCGTCAGGTTCTTTCCACTTATCGCACCCGTGATCCTAAGCTCAAACCCTATCAAGATTTGGTCACGCTCTTGGCTAAGCAATTTCGTAAGCTGATTTATATTCACACCCCTCGATCTTAGAATATTCTCGCTGATGTGCTTGCATCTCTTGCTTCTTCCCTCTCCTTCCCCCTCAGTCGCTCCACTGAGACCATTGTGGTCCATCAGGTAGATACTCCTTCCCTTTAGGATCCGTTGTTTGACAACCTTAGGAAGTTCGTAGAGAAGAAGGCCGAGAAAGAGGAGTTGAAAGAAGTATCTTTAACAGAGCTCAAGGAGATCCTAGAAGAAGAGGAATTGCCTTGGTATCACGAAATCGAGCAGTATTGCAGGGATGGGTCGTTCCCAGAATCAGCCAACGCCGAGCAGTTCAAGGCCATAAGAAGAGTCACCTCCAGATATACCATCATTGTGGGAGAATTATATAGGCGTGCTCTTAATGGAGTTCTTATGAGATGTCTAGACGATGATGAGGCTTGGAAAGTTGTTGAAGCAGCTCACTCAAGTGAGTGTGGAGGGCATGTCAATGGTTAGGCTTTAGCAAAGAAGATTCTTAGGCAGGGCTATTACTGGCCAACCTTAGAGGAGGATTGTTCCACCTATGTCCGTAGGTGTCTCCAATGCCAAATCCATACTGATAAAATTCACGCTCCTGCTTCATCTCTCCATCCTCTTTCTGCTCCTTGGCCATTCTCCATGTGGGCTTTTGATATCGTAGGCCCACCAGGTGATCCAAACTCCCAAACCAAACAAAAATCATTCATTCTCACTGCTACGGAGTATTTCACCAAGTGGGCCGAAGCCGAAGCATACGCAGAAATCAAAACAACCACAGTTTGCCGCTTCATCCTCAAGAACATTATTTCGCGGTTTGGAGTGCCGAGCGACATTGTCACCGATAACGGACCTCAATTTGTGTCACAAGAACTCCAGGACCTCTGTAAGAAATTCAATATAGCATTGCATCATTCATCACCATACTATCCCCAAGGCAACGGCCAAGCCGAGGCCACTAATAAGACTCTTCTTAAAATCATCAAGAAAACATGCGAGTCACATAAATTTGTTGATTGGGCCGATAAATTAATAGAAGCTCTATGGTCTTATCGCACCTCCGTCCATACCCCCACAGGGCAAACTCCGTTTGCTCTCACTTATGGGATGGAGGCGGTACTCCCGTATGAGATTTTGATTCCTTCCCTAAGAGTGTAGCTATACAAGGAACTTAATCTCGATTAACGTCGAGAGGCATTGCTAGTCCAGCTAGAACTCTTGGACGAGAAGAGACTTAATGCAACCAATCACGTCTCCGTTTACCAAAAGTGTGTCTCACATCATTTTCAAAAGAAGGTCATCGAAAGAAAATTTCAACTAGGAAATATGGTTTTGAAATGTAAATTTATTCGATCAGGAGGTCCTAGGTCTAAGATGCAACCCAACTGGGAAGGTCTATTTGTAATCAAAGAAGTTTATCCTGGAAACGCTTACCGTCTAATCAACGCAGAGGGCGAAGAATTGTCTCACTCGTGGAATGGGTTGTATCTGAAAAGTTTTTTCCCTTAGAGTCAAGCTAATGAAGGCCTGGTGGTGAGATGTCCCTTCCCTCGATCGTGAAAGAAGATCCGAGTCCGGCATTCACACACTTCACGGCATCTTTGGTCGAGTGTCCTAAGCTTTGTGTAACACCGTTTCTCCTTGGCCATACCCGGGGAAGGTAAAGACCCTTGTCCGTTTCTCCCGTCGGCTGAACCTGGGAACAAGTGGTGAGTAAGGGCGCGATGACTAATCTGGATGCCTTGATGGAAAAAGTCTCAAATAGGGGTAGTCCATTATAACCTCACTCCACAAAGAAGAAAAGAAAAAAAGAAAAAAATAAAAAAAAGAAAAAAAGAAAAGAAAGAGAGAAAGTGAGCCGTAATCAAAGCAAGAACCAGAAGGTCCATTTAGAACATCAAAGCTCAAAAATCTTAACTAGGCATGGCAAGAGTGGTAGTACAGTTTCTCCGCGGGATGTTATGAGCCCGGTCGTATGCGTGTCTAGCATGGATGAAGGTTCGATGATGGACATAAAGCTCCGACGCAACAGACTGAATCCTTGAAAAAGTCGTCATGAGAAGAATTCAAGCCCTGAAAACCTCTATACCTGGCCTTAGGCTTACCCCCCTTAATTCTCTTTTTATTTTTCAGGGACTAAGACTGTACCCTGGGTATGGCTTCGGTAGAAGCACCGTTACAAGAAATGGTCCTCGGCTGGGGATTGTCACCTTTAAAGTACGCCGGGCGCATGAGATTCCTAGTGAGACGGGTAGAGTTCTCGTTGTTAGGACTGAAATGGCTTTCAAAATCCAAAAAAATCAGATATTTCAAATATCCACAAATACATATATATATATTTCAAAAATCTAAAAAAATCATATATTTCAAAATCCAGAAAAAATCAGATATTTTAAAATCCACAAAAAATATATATTTCAAAAATCTAAAAAAATCATATATTTCAAAATCCAAAAAATCATCCAAAAAATCATATATTTTGAAATCTAAAAAAATCATATATTCATCGCATATTGCATTACATGACATGCATTTGCATTTCCCGTATTCTTTTCCGTTTGCCTTTTTAATAAGACTTAACCCCTTGACCAAAATTCAAGAAATTGGTCTCACATCAAGCTTGCCCTAGACAAGGGGTTAAGCCTAGAACCGATCTAATCTGTGTTTTTTTTTAAATGCGTGTGCAGAGACAGGTTTGCAGGCTATGCTGCCATCTACACATAGGCGGTCTCTTCATGCCCGTTTTCATTCTTTCAACGGTCCCCCTCTGACCGTTTGGCATCCCCTCAATCCCTCGTTGATCTGAGTCTACACGGTCAAACCCATGACCATTTGCTTACTGGGCGACCTGTTGGAGACCGCTTGGTTCTCAACGTTTCAGCTTCTGAACGGTCTAGAGTGGACCGTCTATGTTCTCAACGGTCTTATTTAGACCGTTTTACCCTGACTGTTAGATTCCCTCGGAACGGCCACCCATGGACTGTTCTAGGCCCAGACGGTTCTATATGAACCATGTAGTTTGATTAGGCAGTCACTGTAAAACAATGTTTAAGCCACCGTGCCCGACGACGTTCAAACCCATCCCCACTGATGGTGGTGGCCGGGGTGGCCTCCCAACTGGCCCTGAAGGGGACGAACGCCCCTTTTCTTTCCCCTAGGACTACATGCAGCAATTAGGCCTACCTCGGAGGGACGTGGCTCTTTGGCCGGCGTCCGAGTCGCCGTCGTGGCCTCCTCTGCCGGTAGGGCGATCTCCACCGTCTCAACGGTCGCGGGAGGGTCTTCTCCTTCTGCCTCGGCCGGTGGTGGCGCGTCCTCCTCCGTGGGCTCCGCAGCGGGCGGCTACAGCATCGTCTCCTCCGATGAGGTGGACGGTTGCGGTGCTTGGGTCTCCTCTTGAGCCATCCGTCGCTCCAAGGCCTGATGCTTGAAACACATAGAAGGTGGGAAGGCTAGGGTGTGGAGAGTGAGAATGAGAATGAGAGGGGTTGGGTGTTGAAAGAGGAGAGAGTCGGGGGGTATTCGCCGTCGGTTACGGTGGGAGGGAGATGATGGGGGTTGGTTTCTTTCTTTTTTTTTTGAAACTGGTAGTATGTAAGCGGTCTATCGATAGACCGTGTGTCATTTTGAGCGGTCCTTTTATCACCGTTTGAGTACGACGCTCCATGTGCATTTACACGGTCTACATATAACTGTGTATCAATCTGGGCGGTCTGGTGCTAGGCCGTGTCTATTCTGCAATAAGGTTCAAAATCCCACTTTTATTACAGCCCTAATGGAACTGTTTATATATTTGGACGATCTGGGGCAGACCATTTTATGTGCTGAAATAGTTTTTCTTGCTGCATTATGTGCTTCATTGATGATATCTTGACTCAAGTAATATTGTTTCATGATATGTATCATTGCAAAATCCTATTCAGGACTCTTTTGTAGCGTCACTCCATTTCCACTTTCGACAGATAAGTCAGGTAAGTATTTCGATCCCTGTATCCCTTAATGCATTACTATATGGTATCTAAGCTATATTATCTCGAGAACCGACAGATCATTGACGTGTTCAAGGATCTGACGTTCCCCTATAACAAAAATGATGATGATCTAGGTCTACGTGTTTAATCATCGGATAAGTCGTTAGGTTGGGAGGATTGGGGGACGACGGTTCTGTCTCGCACGCCGTAGTTGCGGATAGTATCCTGACCCTGATTTTCCCAGTCTAACAATATTATTCTCGCATACTTTCTATTTTATGGGTTTCTTTGCATTCGTTTTAATGATTTCTTTTATTTTAGCCCAACATGCATCATATGCATCCTTTTGAGTATTCACGTCCCATGGTCTGTTTGAGAGTATCTCTTTAGTAATGGATGATTGTGCGTTCATGGTTTTTTGGGTAAGAGGAGCAATTCCACTCAGAGTTGGAAGGTTTTCTCTGGTCTGTTCACCTAGTTTGATTGGCTAAGAGTCCCCGTCTGGAGTTTTAGTCTGTTTATTTACTTTTCGTTGATGCTTATTTTCTCTCATTGGTTGTGGATTGTGTCCCCTAATGAGGTTGCCTATTTTTTCTCCTATTGTTCATTTAGTTAGTTTCTCCAGACTGGCGTCATTTTAATTTGATCATTCCTTGTGTTTAGTTCAGAGTTTTTCGAAAGATTCCTATCACTCGTTGGCGAGGAAATGGTTGTCTTTTTACCTTAACGCCCACTTTTCAGTCCGCTCCGCTTCATTTTCACTTCATCTTCGTGTTCCATTTCGCTTCCGCTTCACCTCCGCTTGCTCCCCTGCAAAGAGGACGTTAAGGAGGGGCATCTGTTGACACCCATTTTTTGCCTATGAGTTGAGTCATTCTTTTTACCACTATTTTTGATGCCTCAAGTTGTCCATGACTCGTTGGGCCATTTTCAGGCATGTCTTTGGGCTTATTTTATGGATACTTCCTCCTTGGCTAGGTCTGCTCTCGAATTCGGGCTTAATGGGCCTTGAGTTCATTTAGTCTTTGGGGTAAGTAGGCTTGTTTATCCCATTTTATTACTTTCAACCACCCTGCATAAAAGTGGTCTAGCGATAGACCGTCTGACATGTTAGGCGGACGTTTTGGAGATCGTTTATATCACTCAGATTTATCTCTGGATTAATTGGCTATTTTTTGAATTTCCACCGATAAACCAATACACGGTCTTTCACTGGGCCGTTTATTCAAGGTGGGCGGTCCATCGCACGACCGTTTAGTGGCCAGAGTCCTAAGCGAGTTGATTTTTCAGATAATTATCTATTTATCTCGTTTTATTGATTTATCACCGACACCAGATACACTGTCTTGTAATGGACCGTGTGACTGGTTGAGCGGTCTATCGATGGACCGTTTATATCCTGAGAGTCCTACGCCGAACCAGCCAGTCAGTTCTTTGGGATAAATAGTTCATTTATCTTATTTTCTATTTACCACCGACACTTATAGGCTGTCTAGTATTGGACCGTGTATTGAGCTGGGAGGTCTATCGTTCGACCGTTTGGAAGGTCGAGATCCCTGCTTTAACCGATTTCTCTCTCTCCATCCATGGTTGAATTAGCTGCTTCGTCCTCGTTTTTCTCCAGGGATTCTCAACCAAATTAAGTTCCGTTTTATCCTGGAGAAAATTGGTGATATTATCTCTGATTTATCCTAAAGAATCTTGCCCTAATTATCACTGGAAAATCCTCAATTTCGAGTGGACTTTCAAGGGTCTATAAATAGCACCCTTGGCCCAAGCTCGCGAGGGGGGAGATCCGGCGTTTGCGTCGAAGTGCTGTCGAGTTTTTGAGCGGATCTCAGCCAGGGAGGAAGGCTCTCTACGTCCATTTGAGCCTTTGGTTCAGGGAGTAGTGGTTCTCATTAGTGTTGTGGTCAAGTGTTTAGTCATTTATTCACCATTGCATGATCATTTCTTTCGCCTTTTCTCCACGTTTTTTTTCATTGTCATTCTCATTCCTCTACCATTCCTATTGCTTTTCACGCCCTTTAGGGGTTAAAAACCCAACCCCCAGGTATTCCCCATTCTATTTTATGTTGATAGCCTTCCATTCCTTTCTATAGATATTGCACGCCCGTGGGCTAATTTGGGTGCTATTTTCTTGTTGTTTACATTGTTTTGCAGGTCAATAGAAGCTAAGCACGAGGCCCATCCCCTCTGGCCGGCCGAGAGGGGTGGAGGGATAAGTTCCACAAGTTTGGGATCTGGAGGTTCTACGCGGTCTATCTCCATCCGTCTGATAGGGTGCGCGGTCTTCCTCGGACCGTTTAGTTCTTGCTAGCGGCCTGTTGTAGACCATTTTAGACGCCAGCCAGGTCTTCTTCCCGCGTTCCTCTTCAGCGCTGAGCGGCCTATCGATCAGCCGTCTACATCCTTAAGCGGTCTCCAGAGGACCGTGTTCACCTTGTTCCAGCGCTGCATTGTTGGCGAGTGTCTTCACTCTCTTATCCCCTTTCCAAGGTATGTGGTACTCCTTTGTTGTACTATATATCTTGGTGGCGATCACAACATGTTTCTGTGTGAGTGATTCATTGGTTGCCCTTTCCCCTTTCTAGCCCCATTTCATTATTTTCATATTCACTTTTTTGAGTTAAGGGAGGGAAAGAAAAACTTGTCTACAATATGCAGGGTATTCGGGGGTGGTCCCCGAATCTTTACAGAGTGCCTGCGGGTACGACAGGTTGTCCCGAACCTTGGATTCGACTCGGTTGTTGGGAAACTGGTTGGTGTAGTGCCCTTTGCTCGGGGACGATCCCGTTTGTTATGTTGTGCCGTTTGACCCAACGAAATGTCCCGATTTTTGAGCTCAACTTGACTAGCGGAACATCTTTTGCGTTATGCCGTTTTGCTCTATTTAGGCAGTATTTTCCTATGCTTAATCCCTGATTAATTCAAGAAAATAAGTGGGTGTCAACACCTACATAGTAGGATGGAGATTCCAGTGCTTTACAGGATTTTTGTGGTACAACCTGATCGACATCCTAATGAGAATCGCAGGCTCATGGAGACTTAAGCAGGCCTTGATGAAATAGTTCTAGTCTGACGGAAGGAATATCCGACGGAGGGTCTTGATTTCACCAAAATTTGGGTGTAGAATCAATCGAAAAATAATAGTGTGGTAGGTCAAATGCCACCGGAGTGACACGACCCTCAAATAAAACTCTATCTCATCTATTTGATGAAACACCAAATAATAATAAGGTTAACATGCCATGAGATTATAGAAGACCAGAAAGGTAACATCTAAATAGAATCTCAGATTAATTCTACTCTTTTATTGAACAGTTGACATGGGGATGAAGAGTGAATCAACAGATCATATGAGAGTATGGATATTAAGCATGCCTGTAAGAATTTAACTTTTCTTCCATGATACCTAGTTATAAGAATTGTTTAGATGGCATTTATAACCTAAAACATGTTTTTAAACTCAAAAGAACCGAAAGAAACATACTAGAAAAACTAGGGTTTTCTTGGAAACCCGTGCCAGAATGCAGTTGTAATGGGGGCCACGATCAAGATAGACGCGGTCTATCGCGATACCACATTCATGAAATTTTAACGATTTTTTTAAAAAAGAACTCTCTTAAATGTGGTCTCTTGGGGTGCCACGTTCAGAGATGCGGTCACTGTTAGCATCGCGATTAAGAATAGCGGGTTCATTTTCGGTGGGAAACGACCGATCTTGATTCAATCAACTCATGCATGCAATAAGGCCTACGAAAAATGGGCAAAATACTTTCTGGAACATGTATACGTGTGAACTAACATGATTTGAACCCTTAATTAGATTGAGCCTGAGAGAACCTACCTCTTAAGTTGATCTTAGGGGAAGAACACCACCCACGTGCTAGCTCGCAAATGCCCGGTTCCTGCGTCTTTCTCTCCCAAAATCTGCTCCTATCTTCTGCCTCTTCTCCCTTGCACGATCTAGGGTTCGACCAACCACCTCTAGGGTCATATATATAGAAATTTGGCCACACAAAACCCTAGTTAGATTGGGATAGAGATAACCTCCAAAAATCTCACCCTTACTCCCTATAGCGTCGCCAAAAATTCTCTTCCAATCCTAATCTCATCAAGATTTTGAAAGAAAATATTCTCCTCAAAGTGGGCTAGGGTTTACCTGCGATCTAGGGCCCAATAGGCTGGGTTTAAGCGACCAAATCCACTAAGAATCAAGGTTTACAAATTAATCTGATTTTTAGGATTTCTTGGCCCATTTATTACCCAATTAACCCTTAACTTTTGTCTAAAAGAACACTAATTCAAGCCCAAACGACCCATTTAATTTATTCTAATTTCATTTTTATGCTAGTCAATTTATTTAAGCACTTATATAATTATCTTTATATTATTGTGAGAAAAAATCATAGAACAATTCTTATTTATATAATATAGTATATAACCAGGTTACTACACCCTCCCTCTCTAAAAAGAATTTGGCCCCCAAATTCATATGATAAGAAGAAAGATCGGGGCTTACGGAAACATACTAGCAAATAACTCTGGGTACTTTTCTTGATTGCCTCTTCCAATTCCCACTTAGCCTCCTCCTGACCATCCTTGCTCCACTGGATCTTGACCATAGGTATAACTCTATTCCTCAATTGTTGAAGCTTTCGATCCAACACCTTGACATGTTTCTCCTCATAGGACAGATCTTTTTGTAGCACCAAATCATCATGGCGAATTACATGTGAGGGATCATACACATACTGCCTAAGCATAGACACATGAAATACATCGTGCACACCAGCCAACTTCGGGGGCAAAGCTAGTCTATAAGCAACTTCACCAACCCTCTCAAGAATTTCTAAGGGACCAATGAACCTTGGACTCAATTTACCCTTAACTCCGAATCTTTGAATGCCTCTTATCGGGGAGACCTTTAAAAGACATGGTCTCCTACTTGAAACTTCAAGTCCCTTCTTCTATTATCTACATAGCTCTTCTGTCTAGACTGCGCGGTCTTTAACTGATTTTGGATGATCTGAATACTTTTTGTTGTCTCTTGAACAACATCAGGACCAATCAACTGCTTCTCGCCAATCTCTTCCCAATAGATAGGTGATTTGCAATTCCAACCATATGGAGCTTCAAATGGAGCTATCTGTATACTTGATTGATAACTATTATTATAAAAAACTCTACTAGTGGTAAGTGCTCATGCCAATAGCCACCAAAAACTATGATACAAGCTCGGAGCATGTCTTCAATAATTTGGTTAGTTCTTTCCGTCTGACCATCTGTATGTGGATGAAAAGTTGTGCTAAAATTTAACATGGTTCCCAAAGAAGCTTGCAGACCTTTCTAAAAATGTGACGTGAACCTAGGATCTCGATTAGAAATGATGAATACTAGAATGCCATGTAGTCTTACCACTTCCTTAATGTACAAAACTGCTAACACATCCATGATCCACTTATTCTTGATAGGCAACATATGAGTTGATTTTGTCAATCGGTCTACAATAACCCAGATTGCATCAAACCCACTTCAAGTCCTTGGTAGTCCTACCATAAAATTCATGCCAATACTCTCCACTTCCATGTGGGTATCTCCAAAGGCCTAAGTTACCAGTTGGCCTTAGATGCTCTATCTTGACTTGCTAATAAGTTAAGCAATGGCTCACATAATCGGCGATCTCCCTCTTCATATTCGGCCACCAATGAATCTTCTTTAGATCTCGATACATCTTGGTAGCTCCTGGGCGGATTGTGTACTTAGATCTATGGGTCTCTTCCATGAGTTTCTTCTTGATGCCATCATGATCAGGTACACATGTTCTACCTTGAAAATTAAAATAATACCCTCCCATCACTAGCCATACTAAAATCCTGTCTCTTCTCTAACCTCCCTTTGACTTCTACCAGAAGTGGATCAACATCATGAAGCTCCTTGATCTCGGTCAATATGTCGAGCTGCACACTAATGTTGGCAATCAATAATTGACCTTCCTTAGCTTCCACATCCAACTTCAATTCAGCAAATTGCTTCGATAGACTCCATTCCTTAATCATCAAACAAGATAACAAAGCCATAGGCTTATGCTTAAGGGCATGAGCCCACATTTCCTTTCTCAAGGTGATATTGGATAGAAAAATCAAAATCATTCAAGCATTCCAACCACCTTCTCTACCTCATGTTCAACTCCTTTTTTAAGAATAGATATTTTCAACTCTTGTGATCGGTGTAAATTAATAATAAACTGCTCACTATACAAGTAATGTCTTCAGATCTTGAGGGCGAAAATAATAGATGCCAACTCCAGGTCATGCACATGATAGTTCTTTTAATGGCCCCTTAGTTGTCTAGAAGCATAAGTAATGACCTTCCCATGCTGTATTAACACACAACCTAATGTAATACCCGAAGCATCTGTATAAACTTCAAATCCTCTACTACCCATGGGTAGGGCAAGAACAGGGGTAGTTGTCAGACATTCCTTTAGGGTTTAGAAACTCCTCTCACAATCCTCTGACCAAACATATGGATTTTCCTTCTGGGTTAATCTTGTCAAGGGTACAATAATCTTAGAAATGTCTTAATAAACCTTTGGTAATAACCAGTCAAACCCAGAAAACTTTGAACCTAAGTTACATTGTTAGGTCTCTCCTAATTCTTCACAGCTTTCACCTTTGAAGGGTTTACAACAACTCCTCCCTTTGAAATTATATGACCAAGGAATGAGACCTCTTCGAGCCAGAAATCACACTTACTCAACTTTGCATATAGTTTATTATCCCTCAACAACTGCAGTGCTGTCTTCAAGTGAGTTTTATGATCTTCTTTAGGTTTTGAATTATCAAAATATCATTGATAAACACTACCACAAATTTGTCAAGATATTCTCTAAACACATCATTCATCAATTGCAAAAAGCTACAGGCGCGTTAGTTAACCCAAAAGGCATAACAACAAATTCGTAATGGCTATACTTGCTCCTGAAGGTAGTTTTATGAATATCCCCCTCTTTAATCCTTAGCCGATGATAGTTAGATCTGAGGCAATCTTGGAAAAATATTGCACGCCAGATAGTTGATCAAATGGCTCATCAATTCGAGGCAGGGGATACTTGTTCTTAACAGTCAGCTGATTCAACTGTCGATAATTAATGCATAACCACATTGACCCATCCTTCTTCCTTATGAACAAAACGGGTGCACCCCAAGGAGATGTGCTGGGTCTAATATAACCCTTTGCCAATAATTCCATTAACTGCTCCTTCTATTCCTTTAATTCTGCTGGCGACATTCTATAGGGTGCCTTGGACACCGGGACAACCTTAGGGATCAAGTCAATAACTTAACCTCTCTTTCTAGTGGTAGACCAGGTAAATCATCTGGAAAAACATCTGGATAGTCTCTCACCACCGGAATATCTTCAATAACAGATCCCTTCTTATCTAATACAATAGAGGATAGAAAAGCCATACACCCCTTCTTTAATAATCTAAAAGCTCAAAGAGCAGATATAAGGTACGGGGGCTGTGGACGCACTTTTGGGATCTCTTCTTTTGTTTATTTGTTTATTCATTTATTGATTTATTTAGTGCGTGGACATGGCAGTCACCTAGGTGACGATTTATTCGGGCTTCAAGGAAGCCCTTGGTGCGCTCGATCTGACTAGTGAGATGATTGTGTGTATCGTGTCGGGACAAAAAACCCCCGCGCCCTAAAGGTCACGACGTTAATTGCATAACCCTTGATTAGTCGCCAGGAAAAGGGGCCCTACGGCCATGAAATTGACATTAACGAAACGAAGTATTGAAATTCGCGAGTTGCGTGAAAATGCCCCTCGATGGGGGTGAGAATGCTTAAATCGTGTCGGTCGCTTACCGACCATTTTGTGTTCGGACGGAGGTCCGTGGTGGAAGCGTGACGAAGACGGATACAAAACCCGTACAAATGTATGCCGAGTTTACGGCAATTTCAATAAAAGAATGGAAACGAATCCCAATGGGAACGAGTCCGGTTTGACGAACTATCGGCCCAGAGTAATGTCGGATCACGGCCATATCGGGAGGGTTCCCAAGGTCCGAACCTGACTTGGAGGGTAGCGTGAATATCCCCTTTACATCGAGTCTCGGGAAGAAACGAGGCTGCGGAGTAGGTTTCATCATGTTATTATTGTTTGATTTTTTTATTATTCATTTTTTATTATTCATTTTTTGATTGTGAGTTTGTTATTATTATTATATTTTTTATTTATGTATTATCATTTTTTTTACATTTGGAGCGTGTGTGGAAGGATGAGCCAAAAGGGCTGAAGAGAGGTTGACCTGTCCTGAAGACAGGTTGACCTTAATGAAATCAATGTTGGAGATAGGTAGACCTCAATCCATTCAAGGTTAAAGATAGGTAGACCTTGAAGGGTCTGAGCATGAAGGCAGGTAGACCTTAAGGGGTATGAGCATAAATCCTGTAGACCTTAATGAGGTCAGTGCTGGAGATAGGTAGACCTCATTGCATTCAAAGTTAAAGATAGGTAGACCTTGAAGGGTCTGAGCACGAAGGCAGGTAGACCTTGAGGGGTCTGAGCATGAAGGCAGGTAGACCTTGAGAGGTCTAAGCATAAGGTAGGTAGACCTTGAGGGGTCTGAGCTGAAGGTAGGTAGACCTTGAGAGGTCTGAGTATAAGGTAGGTAGACCTTGAGGGGTCTGAGCTGAAGGTAGGTAGACCTTGAGGGGTCTAAGCATGAGGTAGGTCGGTGTAGCACTGGGCAGTGCAGAGGAAGGTCGGTGCACATGAAGGACTTCTTCAGTGAGGTCGGTGCACATGAGGTGCTTGGCCTTTGGCAAGGTCGGTGCACATGAAGATTTTCTTCAGTAAGGTTGGTGCAGCTAGCTTGGCATGAAGAACAGGGTCGATGCACATGAAGGACTTCTTTAGTGAGGTCGATGCACATGAGGTGCTTGGCCTTTGGCAAGGTCGGTGCACATGAAGACTTTCTTCAGTAAGGTTGGTGCAGCTTAGGAACTTCCTCAGTTGAGGTCGGTGCACATGAAGACTAAGGTCGGTGCACATGTGACCTTTCTTCAGTAAGGTCGGTTCACATGTGACCTTAGGCTCAGTAAGGTCTATGCACATTCAGAACAAGGTCGATAAACATGGGCACAAAGTTGAAGGAAGGTCAGTGCACATGGGCATAAAGCTGAATGAAGGTCGGTGCACATGGGCATAAAGCCGAATGAAGGTCGATGCACATGGGCACAAAGTTGAAGGAAGGTTAGTGCACATTCATGCATTGAACTAGAAGGTCGGTGCACATGCTGAACTAAGGTCGGTGCACATGACTAAAGATCAGACTAAGGTCAATGCACATATGCAGTCAAGTATGAAAGGTCAATGCACCTGAGGACAGTTGGGTTGCCAAGGTCGATGCACATGGCACAGGGCTGAAGACAGAGCTTCCAGCAACACTCCAGCTATAAGATTTATTTATTATTTTATTGTTTATTTATTATTATATATTATTTATCTTTATTTATTATTATTATTATTATTTTTTATTTTTTAGTGTGAGCTCTTCACATATTTTTTTTGTCCGATGTCTCCTTTCAAAATTTTTTTTTGAAGGCTTGGACTTTAGCTAGACCTGCCCTTCTGGGTTTCTTTTTCCTTTCTTTCATTCGAAAATCAGCCCTGCACCTGTTCAGTGATCTTCAAAATTGTGTTTAGCCATCTCTGAATTTTCAGTTTGCAACAACCTCAAAGTTTAAGCTTGATTAATGTTCACCTCTTGACGTGCATTGGTTTGAACTAAACTCCATCCCCCCCTTTTTTTTGACTTAGAGATTGTAAGCAACATCCTCATCCCTGCGCTCTTTTATTCCAATCTAGTAGTTTTCAGAACTGACTCCGGCGGATGCCTCTTCTGTATTATTATTATTACTATTTTTAGTTTCCCATTTTTAACTGTTCACTTGTGCTTCTTTGATTGTCAACCATGCATCCGACCTCCATTATTCTTCTTTTGATATTGTTTTCACTTTGATTCACCTGGCAAAAATTCGACAGCATCTCCCCTTAACCCAAGGCATTTGGGAGACAAATGGGGGACACCATCCCCGAAGAAAACTCTGAAGTGACCACGAGACACAGAGGGTGCGTCCGAAAGCAATGACCCCGTAAACCTGAGCCGATTATAGCGGAGTCCCAAGGGCTAGTGGTGCGGACACTAGAGCGATCGAGAAGCATGAGTCGGCGAGCCATCGGTACCGAACGCGCAGCACCACTCGAGCTACACCGGCATCCCTATGGCTTGGAGACAGTCTGGAGTCTCCATCTTGAGTCCTAGTATTTTTTTGTATTTATTGGGTTTTTATTTGGTGTGCAATGTGTGCTTATTTGGTTTTATTTGGGGTTAATAGAGTGTAATTAGGATAAATAAAGGAGTTTCTTTGTAAAAAAGGGCCACCTAGGCCCAGCGGGCTCCCTCCCCTCTTCCCCATTGGGTCACCTAACTTCTAGGGACCAATAGGGGCTGGCCCATGGTCCACCTTGGACTTGGACCATTGGACCAAGGGAAGGGAAATTCCATTTCCCTTCTTTAAGGGGGGCGCCCCCTCTTTTATCTCCATTAGGCTATTTTTTATTTTGGCTTTGACCACATGGGGAAAAATAGATTTTGGCATCCCCAATGTACCCCTCCCAAACCCTAGATCTAAGGGTAGTCTTAGTCATTTGTCTAGGGTTCCCAATTCATATAAAAGGCTTGTATTTTCTATTTTCACTACAATTAATACAAGAATTTCAGCAATTTTGCTCCAAAGGCCTAGGCCGCCCCCTCTCTCTCTCTCCTCTCCCTCCCCTTGCAACTGTGAAGGCTGCTAATCTGAGGTGTGACGCCTCCATATCAGAGTGTGAAGCTCAGCACCGCCGCTGCCGCCGCCATCGAGCCGCCGTCGCACCACCACCGCCATACCGTCGAAGTTCTATCCAACCCTGGACATCAACCCAGTGTCGGAATTCTTCCTCCCAAAACATGGATCTGATCGATCTGAGATTTTTAGGGTGAGTTCCCCATGTGTTTACCCATCTCCAGTTAATTTTCATGCCCTGATTCATCCGTTTGCCCCCCGTGCCATTCACCTTTTCCTAGATCTACACAGTCTGCCCCAGTGCAGATCTGTGTTCCAGCAGCCCAAATCTTCACCTATTTGGTCCCCTTTCCAATTTTAGATCGAGCTGAAATTTGGACTGGGATTTCTGTCCACTAAAGCCTTCTTCCATAATTTTTTTTTGTGATTTAAGGAATTTTCTTTCCCATCCAAAAAACCACAACAAAATCCGAAATAGTTCTATCCCCTACAGTCCAGATCCGACCCACCCCTATTATAAAATCCATCTCCCATAAAAATCCCGTCGCCCAGATCCAAAGTCTCAACCTCGGTCAACTCACTTCTTCAGGCAGATCACAGTCTGCCCAGCCAGATATGAGACAAGACACTTTCCTGTTTGAAATTCCCCCATTGAAAATACGGTCATAGAAAAATTCCTATAACACTAGAAGGTTGAAGATCTCCGAGTTAGCTTCACAACGACGCTAGTTTAGCGACATTCCGAGATCGGAGCTGGTCGCAGAAATTTTTATCGCCGGGTCGCGCACCCCTAAAACTACAGAACAGGTCCGTGGACAACAAGCAACAACGCTTCCCAATCGGGCCGCTTCGCCTTCCACAAGGAGAACCAGCGCGTTCCCCTCCTAGGGAACGTCCCTCCAGGAGTCCCCTTCGTAACGGGACCAACCCCACCTCAGTCATCCGCCCGAGCAGAACGTGGTCCCCACAACCGTCAGCCCGCGCCGTCCAGCCAGCATCAAGTAGTAGCACGCTAGCACCAACGGAGCAGATCAAAATGCTACCCGTCAACCCAAGTTCGATCCTCCCGGGTCCCACATGTTACCTGTTACCTCCCTGCGTGGAGTGGGTTTAATTTTGTAATTATTGATAACTATCTTAACCAGGAGTACGATCTTGGCCGGGGTTGTCTTCCCCATGCCCGGAGCATGGAGGTAACGACATCTCCTTCTTGGCATTTGCTTGTTTAGTATATGATTATATGCCACTGCATGAGTGCGTTAGAATTCTAGCTCGTTAAATCATTTTAATCACCGCTGTGAGAAAGAGAGTGAACCCGTCCCGTGACTCGATCCGAGCACGGAAGTGAGTTTGACCACCCTTGACTCTGTCGGTTTCTCAACCGTGCGGATCCCCGTTTCCCTCGCTTGGGAGGACTCGTGGGACTACTTTTCTGTTAAAGGCATATACCCATAGGAGCACTTAGTGTCGAGCCGAGGTAGCTCTATTGTTCGCGTGTCGCTGGTCGCGTCGTCACCTAGAGTCCAAGGTTCACATCATTTGGCATCGAGTCCCTCATTCGTCCCGCATCAGTTTAGTATCAGAGCGAGTTAGAGTCTAGGGTAGTCGTCAAAGGTGTCTTATTGCATCCTTTACCCGGTATATTAAAAGGTGTCCCGGAACGATAGATTACGCCTATTGGGAAGGTATCACACTTGCGTGAGTGCGATCTTCGGATCAAACCTCCACCACGTACCGGATATTGGCTAAGTCTCGGTTCATCATCTTTGCTTTAGTCCCTGTATCCCAGTCACTATGTCATTTGCATGTCCACCCGTAGAGGTAAGCAATACTCACCACCACCACCTATGGTGGATCCCTGAGCCCGTAGTTCCGATGAACCTTCGGTGACCGAGATGTTCCGATCTCGCATGGAACGATTGGATACACGTATGGATGGGCTTAGTATGCGTGTAGATGGCGTAGGTACGCGTCTGGAAGGGAGAATGAAAGCCTTAGAGGATCGAGCCGAAGCATCGGACCAATCTATCCAGGGTCTGGTGGGGAGAGTTGCTGTCTTAGAGAGGGCCCCCGTTGAGGCGCAACCTGCGCTGACAAATGGCCAACAGGAGTCGGTTTAGCAACCTGATGCTCCAAGGGATCAAGGGGTAGATGATAGGAGGCAGCGAGTGCCCGAGGTGGATGACTATGCATCCGATAATGAACCTGGGGGTTATGGTCGTGACCGTCGAGCCCAACGACGGAATCATGATTACTATGACGACGACCGCATTCTTAGGAACGTGCGTGCGGACCGTCCCCTTTTTGACAGGTCCTTGGACCCAAAGGTCTATCTAGATTGGGAGGCCGACATGGATCGTTACTTCGAGTGGTTTGAGATGACGAACCACCGAAGAGTTCGCTACGCAAAGATGAAGTTGCAAGGGCAGGCGCAAACCTATTGGACTAATATGGAGAGCCTGTTGATGCAGCGACATAAACCCCAGATCAGTACTTGGGATGATATGAAAATCAAGTTAAGGCAGAAGTACCTTCCTACCACATATCGCCAGCGTCTCATAGACAAATGGCAGAATCTCACCCAAGGGAACCGGTCTGTGACTGAGTACACCGCCGAGTTTGATGAGTACTATTTACGGTGTGGAGTTACTGAAGAGAGAACCATGATCATCTCACGCTTTCAAAGAGGTCTGCGGCCACACTATCAATATGAACTTTTTCGCCGCAATGTGGCCACTTTGGAACAAGCGTATCAGGTTGCTCTCGAATTGGAGCAATTCGAGGCCGAGTTCGAGCCTACCCAACAGTTGGGCCCCTTCCCTCTTCGTAGTGTCGAGCCTCACATCTCTTCAGGCACATATCAAAGGGCCCCCATGGCCCGACCTCAGGAGCCCACCCGCCCGGAGCTATTCGCTCCAAGGCCTCGCCCTCCCCCACCGAGGGATCTTCCTCCTCGACCCCAACAACCTGCACCCATTGTCTGTCCACTAGCGCCCGCACCTCTTGCTCGTCTTCTATTGCCTACACCTCCTGTCCGTCAGGAGAATAAGGGTAAGGGACCTTTGATCGGGAAGCCTAGTGAATCATGGCAGCAGTGTTTTCGTTGCAATGGGTTTGGCCACTTTGCAAATCAGTGTCCCACTCGTCAATCTCTAGTCATTGGGGACACACAGGTCGGGAGCATCTCATCTTCAGAGCTTGTGTCAGTCAGCTATGAGACGGAACATGAATTAGCTGACGAGTTCTTTGAGAATGAAGATGACGGCCAGGATGCTCAACATCCAGACGATGCCCAATTGGGGGTCATCAGGTGTATTCTCACCCAGCCACAGGCCAATGATGACTAGCATTGGACCACTATCTTTCATACATACTGTAGGCTGGGCGGGAAAGTTTGTAAAGTGATTATCAATAGTGGGAGTTGTATCAATGCAATCTCCACGGGCACTGTTTCTCATCTTGGTCTTACTCCCGTGGACCATCCTTGCCCCTATCGAGTATCATGGGTGGATTCCACCTCCATTCTGATCAGGTTGCGGTGTCTGGTCCCACTACAGTTCCATGCCTATCATGACAAGATCTGGTGTGATGTCCTCCCCATGGAGGTGGGAAGTATTATTCTTGGTAGGCCGTGGTTGTTTAATCGGGATGCCACGCTCCATGGTCGGTCAAACACCTGTACCTTCGACCATGGTTGCCAACGGATTACCCTCCACCCTTCTCAGCCCAAGAGTCCTTCAGTTAGGGGTCCTACTGGTCCTAGTACTCCGGAGCTTTCCGTCCCTGGACCCAGTACCCCATCCCTAGCTCGGGCCATGACCGTTACATCTTCCACAGGCGAGCCCCCATCTAGGAGGTTGATGTTGATTAGCTCCCGAGAAATGGAGCGGGAGGCTAGTAAGGAGAGTCCTGTGTTTGCTATCACGGTCCGTGAGGTGGAGCGAGAGTCCGAGGGTGAACTCCCACCCAATGTTGTTCCCATTCTATAGGAGTTTGCTGATATATTCCTCGAAGAGCTTCCCGAGGGACTCCTACCAATGCGGGATATTCAGCATGCTATCGATCTGATTCCGGGATCCTCATTGCCCAATCTTCCCCACTACCGTATGAGTCCCACTGAGCATGCCGAGCTAAAGCAGTAGGTCGATGAGCTTATGTAGAGAGGATCTGTTCGGGACAACATGAATCCGTGTGCTGTGCCCGCGTTACTCGCCTTAAAGAAGGATGGCACTTAGAGGATGTGTATTGATAGTCGTGCCATCAACAAAATCACCGTGAAGTACATGTTCCCTATTCCCCGCCTGGATGATATGCTTGACATGATGGCAGGTGCCACTATCTTTTCGAAGATCGATCTTAAGAGTGGCTATCACCAGGTAAGGATTAGGCCAGGAGATGAGTGGAAGACTGCATTTAAGACCAAGGATGGTCTATATGAGTGGTTGGTTATGCCCTTTGGGCTAACCAATGCCCCCCACCTTTATGCGAATCATGACTTAGGTCCTTCAACCGTTCATTGGAGTCTTTGTTGTCGTGTATTTTGATGATATTCTCATCTATAGTCGCACCACGGGGGACCACTTGGACCATCTTCGACAGGTCTGTCTACTCTTGAGGTGAGAGCAACTGTTCACAAACCCACAGAAGTGTGCTTTTATGACTCCTCAGCTTACCTTCTTGGGTTTCATTGTGTCTAGCACTGGGGTCTCCATTGATCCAGAGAAGGTCCGGGCCATTGTTGAGTGGCCGGAACCCCGCACGATCCATGATGTCCACAGCTTTCATGGCCTCGTGACGTTCTATCGTCATTTCATCTGCGGATTTAGTTCCGTTACTGCCCCGATCACAGACTGTATCAGGAAGGGCGCATTTGTATGGACGAAGGCCGCTACGGCTGCATTCAAGGACATCAAGGAACGCATGACCCTAACACCGGTCCTTCGATTACCCGATTTCTCGAAGGTGTTTGAGGTCTCATGTGATGCGTCGGGTGTAAGAATTGGAGGAGTGTTGAGTCAGGAGACCCACCCGATTGCATATTTCAGTGAGAAACTGAATGACGCGAAACTGCGATACTCTACCTATGATAAGGAATTTTATGCAGTTGTTCAAGCTCTTAGGCATTGGAGGCACTACTTATTACTTCAGGAGTTTGTCTTATACTCCGACCATGAGGCCTTGAAGTTCCTTCATGCCCAAAAGAAGCTCAATGCACGTCATAGCAGATGGGTTGAGTATCTCCCGCAGTTCACATTTGTGCTCAAGCACAAGGCTGGAGTGGAGAATATGGTGGCTGATGCCTTGAGTCGGCGTGCATGTATGATGAGTACCATGAGTGACGAGGTTATAGGGTTAGAGAAGATGAGAGAGACTTATGTTGATTGCCCTGACTTTAGTCAGATCTTTGCCACTCTCCAGGTCGGACCCTCGAGAGACCATAGTGATTATGTGCTTCAGGAGGGTTACCTCTTTCGAGGAGGCAGGCTTTGTATTCCCCGAACTTCGGTTTGCGACTTCTTAGT
Organism: Amorphophallus konjac; assembly: GCA_022559845.1. Classification (NCBI taxonomy): domain Eukaryota; kingdom Viridiplantae; phylum Streptophyta; class Magnoliopsida; order Alismatales; family Araceae; genus Amorphophallus; species Amorphophallus konjac. The sequence continues at coordinate 396,428,692 of CM040126.1, forward strand.
CTGGGAACTTCAAGCGGGAGGTCTAGCCGGCCACTTCGGTCGGAACAAGACTATCGAGGCTGTCGAGCACAGGTTCTATTGGCCGAGCTTGAAGAGGGATGTTGCTCACATTGTGGCCCAGTGCCGTACATGTGTTACGGCCAAAATGAAGAAGCAAAGCTCGGGCCTCTATATGCCTCTTCCCGTACATGATGTCCCATGGTAGGATGTTAGCATGGATTTTATTTTGGGATTGCCACGAATCTCTAGGAAGCATGATTCAGTCTATGTGGTAGTAGATCGGTTCTCGAAGATGGCCCTTTTCATTCCCTGCTCTAAGACTTCGGATGCTTCGAGAGTAGCCCGTCTATTCCTTTCTCATGTGGTGTGTAAGTTTGGGTTGTCTCGTACCATAGTGTCTGACCGTGATGTTAGGTTCACCAGTTAATTTTGGAAGACACTGTGGCATATGTTAGGTACTCACCTCAAGTTCTCCACTGCATATCATCTCCAGACAGATGGTCAGACTGAGGTGGTCAATTGGAGTCTGGTGTAGACACGCCAAAATTGACGTTACTGTGAGTGCATCTCATATTACCTTGTAATACCCTAATTTGACCCTCAAATTAACTTTGTTTGAGTGGTTTTTCTCACTTTTCTTGGATTTCTCCCCCTTTTCTCCCTTTTCTTATTTTTTCTTATTTTTCTGGATTTTTCTGAATTTTCTGGATATTTTTCTCTATTTTTATGAATTTTCCGAAATTAACGACTTGACGTGGGGCGTCTTTTAAATAACGACTTAGCCGGAATTTTTATGAATTAACGACTTAACAAGAGACATTATTTTGATTTTTAATAAAATAAAAAAAATAAAAAATTAGAAATCACGACATATGTGAGGACGTCACTTTCAATTGATTATTTTAATATTATTTTCAACCCACTTCCAGAGGTGATTTGGTGGCCTTCTGGGTGTCAAAAAAATACGCAAAAATAGTCGTTGGAATCAGCACATTGAGATGCACCTCCACCTAAAAAATGAGAAAATAATATTGAGAAATGAAAAATAGCCCTATTTTGAATATTTTTGAATTAACGACCTTGATTAGGTCGTCAATTCTTTTGGCTAATTTTAACGCCCTTGTGCAAGGCGTCTTTTTCAATAAATTCGTGTTAAATTAAAATAACGTCTCTTTGCATGTCGTCAATTCCAAAATTGACGTTTTCTCCCTCAGGCGTGTTTCACAATTTTTAAATAAAAGAAATATTTATTTCTATAAATGATCCAGGAAGTGACGCCCTTGTACCGGTCGTGTTTTTAATTAACGCCCTTTTGTAGGTCGTCAATTCTTGAATTGACGCCCTTGTCCAAGTCGTGTTTCAACTTTCGTGTTCTAAACGAACGCATCCCTTTCCCCAAGAGTCCTTGCTTTGTTTAGTCATCTTCCTCTATTGGGAACTTAATCCTTCCCATATTGGACTCTTACCTGTTCTTATCTTTCCATCTTATTTGATTCTGCCCTATTAATAGAGCCCTTCGGCTCTGTTATAGGGGTTCCTTCCCTCTTCCTCTCCTCTTCCGAGTTTTCTTCCTTCGTTTTTTCTGTAGATCCTTTTTTCCTTTCTTCTTCTCTTTTCCTTCTTCTGTTTTCGTTTACAGGTTGCTGCTGCTGCTGTTGTTGGCCGAAGGAGAAGCTGCAAATGTACAGCAATCTTCATCCTTTTGAAGCTCCCTCCCCATCAAGTATCCAAGGCCAAGAAGTGAAGCACATGCTCCTCTTTCCCTTTTTTATTCCCCTTTTGATCTATTTTCATTGATACACATGCATGCATATACATCTTCTGCTAGCCTTCTCCCTCAACCGTGTGTGTTGAGGCTTTCCACAGTGCATCTCTTGCTCTCTCTCTTTTATTCACTTATTTTGCATATTATTCATCATTCATCATCATCATATTCCCATACGCTCTTTGCATAGGGGTTTAAGGGCAACCACCCACAAGGTGTGTTCTACTCTATGTTTCCATGCTCATCTCTTACATGAATTGATGCTACACTCACCTTGTTTCTAATTCAATTTTCTATTGGTGTTTGTCTTTACAAGGGTAATCAAATAGAAAAACTCTCATCATCGGCCGGCCGATCTAGAAGAGAAAGGAATACTCACAATCACCCGCTCTTTTAAAGGTATTTTTCGCGATCCCTCCATATTGTTATTGTTATATTTTTGAGGCCTCGCGTCTCTGACGATCACACTTCCCTTTAGCACCATGTGCTTATACCCTTTTATCCCTTTTATCCATATTCTTTCATTATTTTTATTCTAAATGGATTTCGAATTAGGATCTACAAATTTGTAGATTGGATTAAAATCCACACGTTAAATAAGAGGAATAAAATGGATAACAAGATTGCATGAAAGTGGAAATATGATGGGGAGATGATAATAAACTCAAAGAAAAGCACGTGGTGCTAAGAGGAAATGTGATCGCCAGAGGGGTTACCTCAATAAGAAAAAGGGATCGCGAGTACCTGGTGAAGATTTGGATAAGGGATGGATGTGGAATTCCTCCTCCTCCTTCAATCGGCCGGTCGATCTAGAAGAGAAAGGAATACTCACAATCACCCGCTCTTTTAAAGGTATTTTTCGCGATCCCTCCATATTGTTATTGTTATATTTTTGAGACCTCGCGTCTCTGGCGATCACACTTCCCTTTAGCACCATGTGCTTATACCCTTTTATCCCTTTTATGCATATTCTTTCATTATTTTTATTCTAAGTGGATTTCTAATTAGGATCTACAAATTGACGATCATGGTGGGACTTCTTTCGTTTTTCTTTTGATTACCATTTCCCCTTGGGCACCCACGTGTGCCATCTCCCCTTTTGCACCCACGGTGCGTCTCCTTTTTGTGCCCCACGGGCACCCTCCATTGTGCATTGCACTCTCCCCATGTGATCTGTCAGTTTGATAGGTTTTTTAGAATTTCCACTTGTCCAATTTTTTTTGATGAGCATGCTAATACCTTAATTCATATATTTGTTGATTGCTTGTGACTGTGAGTGTTTGATACTGCTGGCCGTGGAGTCTTTCAGGGAATTAACGCCTCTGTCAGAGGCGCGTTTTATTTTAACGCCCTAACCCAGGGCGTCTTATTCCTGTTTAACGCCTTCTGATAGGGCGCCTTCCATCATATCTGCTACTTATGTGAATTCACGCCCTTCCCCAGGGCGTCCTTTTGTTGCTTAGCGCCTCACATCAAGGCGCGTGTTTACATTTGACGCCCTCACCCAGGGGCGTCCTTTTATATATAGCGCCTCACTCCAAGGCGCGCTTTTCACTGCTTCTGGGCCCTCACAGCGATTCATGATAGCCACGCTGTCGTCTGTTTCTTGGTAGCGACCCCTGCCAGGGCGTCTCTTTCCTGTGGGTTTACAAAACCCTCCCGTTTGTGATTTTTCATGCTGATTCATGCTTATATTCATTGATTGATCTTACTGCTGTGATTCGTTCATATCTCCTGCATTCATTCATTTGCATTGGTTTGGGAGACCTCCTCTCTCTACACTAGGATTCCACACACCCTCTTGGTGAAGGAAGGACCCTCCATTGAGCACTCCGTCTCTTTGGATTGGAAATTCTTAAACCAAGCCTCCGTAAGTCCCCGCACCCGTGGATTCCCTCACGGACGCCGGGCAGGTTGTACCCTTTGAAGTCCCGGGTTTAGTTGGCCATACACGGTGAGAGAGTGTTCCTAGTTAGCACCGGAGTTGAAATCACATTTGAAACTAGGTTTCTCTCTTGTGTGAATCATAATTTTGTTAAAAATCCTTAATTCACCAAGGTTCAAACATAAGAAGTCAAAGGTAACCATCCCAACTTGTTTGCTATTTCTGTGAATTGTTTTGATTGCACATTGAATTATTTGGATTACCTTGATAAGAAAGTCAACATGTTCAACTCAATTAATGTTCATGAGGGTGATCAACCTAGCACATCTTATTCCCCTCAATTTTAACATGTTCATCATTCTCACCATAATTCTTTCAAAGGACCACGTCCTCATTCTTACGGTGTTGCCCGACCCATGGGCAATATCCAATCCCATGGTCCTTCAATCCAATCGCGAGCCACTACTCCTACGGGACCGTCTCGTCCCAATGATGAGAAGGTTTCCCAAATCATTCATGCATTAGATCATCTCACCCCTCAACAAATTCAAGCCCTTAAGGCCGCTGTTGAGGGTGCATCTCATTCATCTCATCCTCCTTCCAATCCTATGCGGGTGGCCCATCACCCACTTCCCTCTTCTATTCATATTCCTACTCGGGTAGTTCGACACCCGCCTCCTTCTATTCCTCCTCCATCACGGCCCCAAGGCCCATCTATTCCTTGCAATTCGGCCCATTCAGGTTCCTCTACGGGTCGGCCCATTAATCCCCCTCCACGGCCTTCTTATGCGGCCCCTCCTTCAAGGCCCTGTCAACCCTATGTTGCTCAGGTCACACCCCTCCAGCAAGCTCTTATCGACAAAGTCGCTTCTTTGGAGGAACAATTAAAGAGGGTTACGAGCCCACGGCCCGCTCCTCCTGCTCCAGTCAATCCTCTCCACGCTGCTCTGGATGATATTACAAGGATGGAGAAAGAATGGAAGGGCAGGAGAGATGATTATGGCATCGACAATTCAAGCAAGCAAGAGCCGGCGATTGAAGAATTCGAGGCAACACACGATGAAGCTTTGCAGACACCCCTTCCGAGTTTCCTTCGTTTCCCTCTCCCCCCACTATCATTTGATGAACCCCTGCTCAGGACGAAGCCACCGTCCCTAATCCGACCCCTATTTCCGAGACCTCTTGGTGTTACGACGATGGGTCGATACTCCAATCACCCGCGCCGGCGCATCTTGAGTCTCCTCCCACTCCTAACACCGCTCGCCCCGTTCGGCATTTTCTCCGCACCAAACCTCCACCAATTACACCTCCACCAGCTATGCCGATAACCTTCGTGACACCAGCCTTCCTTGAGCCTTCCACTAAACCTCCACTCATTAAGCCATTAACCTCCACACCATTGGCCTCCACCGAGCCTACCGTCGAACCGTCCCCAATTAACCTCCCGTTACCGCCACCTCAACCCTCCATTACACCTGTAACCCCAAACCTGGCCACTCCCATTTCACCACTTAGCCTATTACTCTTACCCATGGTTAATCCTGAGCAGGATCCACCCTTTTTTGCACTCAAGCCAATCCCGACTGCTTCCGAGCAAAAGGAAAAGCTCGATGTGTTTGAACCTCCACTTCCACTCATCCTTTCTCCAACACCTTCCTTTATACCCCTGCTATCCATAAAGCCGCCCACCTCCGCTTCACCTCCCTTTACTACTCGGAAGGGGAGCGCTGCTACAAACACTTGTGCCGAGGATGATCAAGAGCCGCGAAAGAAGAATTTGGCCACTGCCGTGCAGTTCAAGATGCAAGAGTTCATTTACCGGATGCCAATCCGGGTTATTGTGCCAAGCACGGCTGAAGAGGTCAAGCCGCCACTGCTCGCTAGAAAAGAATGCCAAGCGTTGATGCCACCCAAGGGCAGGGTGGGGCACCCCTTGTTCCAACTTTCAAATCCTGAATTCATTCTTCCATACAAGGGGCGAATGCCCATTTTTGTCAACATTCTTTATATGCCGTAATCAATGGGCATGGCAATGCTTCCTGTCCCAACTTCCCAACTCCCTCACATTATTACTCTCCACTCTTCAAGAGGGCTGTAACGACCCGAGAATCCGATTACCGGGAAGGCCCGATAACCCGAGACTCGCACCGCCACCCACGAGCCCGAAGACTCGGAAGGGTTAAAAGGATGGTGTGGAAACTACACAAGCATCACAGATAATTGCAGAAATTAAACAGTTATGATATTAAGCAGGAGATGAATTAACATTTTACATGGTCCACAATAAAATAACAACAACAGCAACAGTAGTCCACGACTAGTACAGTGACAAGAAAGAAAAGTACAGCTACACGGGGCATCCCCCGGCTCTGACCTCTGGCACTACCTCTGGGCACCCGCACCACGCTTCCGCTGCGCTCCTGACACGCTCCCCGAAGGTGGCGCCTCACCTGAAACACGGTGAAAACACGCAGGGAATGAGTCTCGGAACAAGACTCAGTAGGGATCACTCGAACCCTACCTCGTAAAACGAGAAACCACTACCCTAGCGGTAGGAAGGTACCTCGGAAAGGAAAGCCCTGTACTCTACAGAACTAGACCCTAACGGCACGCAAACCGACACACGTGCCACGGTACGAGAAGACCGAAACTCAACGGTCGAACCGTCAAAACCCGAAGGTCGGAAACACACGACTGACAGTCTGACACTCCGTACTCAACAGGAGTACCACCCACTAGAAGCACAGCCGGTAGCGTCCCCTGACGTCTTACACCGCACCGCAGGTGAACCGCCTGACATGGTAGGTCCTACCCGAGGCGCAAACACCGTACAAGTAACTACAACAAGTGACTAGCTGGGGTCACGCCCGTCGACGTGGGTCCAACCGCCCCCAACCACGTGTGCACACACAGACCGCGCGTCCCTGGTCTGGCCCTCTGACCGGTTTTCCCCTCAGCCGGACTCTGGCTGCAAGACGTGGGGCCCAACGGTAACCGGTCCACAAACCGTCTCTAAAGGTCAGCCCGTACACCACTCCCTGGTGCGACTAGCACACGCGTACTAGTAGGCTACGACTAGTGGAGGGTCACAGAAGGAGTAGACTCTCAAGTCTCGGAAAACAACGGTGCAACTGCAGGTACGAGGAACGCTCCTTGTACCAACACCGACGCACGGTGACCAGCTGACAACAACATCTCCCGGTACACTCTATACGACGAGAGACACACCGACGCAACCCGTACCCTTGAACGGTCCACACTGGGCCGCTCAGGGATGTGCGGTCACACAGGGACCGCACAAGGATTAGAACGGTTATATCAGGACCGTTCCACCCAGGGTCCAAACGACAGATAAACGGCCAACACAGGACCGTTCAAACAGATGTGCGGCCAACTCTTGACCGCACGTGGGTGAGGAACGGTCACCTCCTGGCCGCTCGTCTCCCAACGGTAAAAAGCCTAGACGGTTAGTCCTTAGCCGCACTTGGGGAAGGGCGGCTACGGCTTAGCCGTTCAGGTGTTGTACGGTCAGGGCCAGACCGCACATCCAACCATAGCGCTAGGGGATGTACGGCCAGCACCTGGCCGTGCAAGGGGTTATGCGGTCAGCTCCTGGCCGCACATCCCAGAGCACTGCACAACGGTCACAACCAACGGTCAAAACCCTTGGGGTTGGGCGGTAGCTGTGGGGCCGCACATTAGGATATGCGGTCCCACGATAGACCGCCCAAGCCCACTGCGCGCCAAGCCTCACCCAAAGCGCGCCGAGCCGATGAACGGTCCGAACGGAACCGCATAGGGGTTGTGCGGCCACTGGTTCGACCGCACATCGCTCACCGGCGAGAAAATGGCGAACCTCACCGGAATCGCCCAATCGGCCTCAAAACAAACCCCACGGAGGGGGAAATGGCGAGAGAAGAACCCCCAAGCCCCCTAGCATGCTCCTACGCCCTTAAACCGTGAAATCGGGGCTCAAAACGATGGATCGGACGAACTCACCCCGCGGCATGATCGACCCTTCCCGGCTCAAAATAAACCCCTCTCGACCTCGTCTCGAGCTGAAACTCACGGGGAAGGAAGACATGAGGCTAAGGAACGTCACCCTACCTCCGGTCCGCGACGAAACGCTCCGATCCGAGCTCGAAGTCGCGAAGAACGCCGCTAGAATCTCGCCTCTCCACGCCTCCCACGCTCGCCGTATGCCCGCACGATCGCCACCACGTCACCCACGTCCTCGCGCCGTCGCACCGCCGAAGTCTGCAGCCGGAACGGGGGTCGGCACGGTCGAACGGGAGAGAAGGAGGGAGAGAGCCGGCCACGGTCGCGTGAGGGAGAGAGAGGAAGGAAGAAGAAGAAAAGAGAAAAGAAGAAAAAGAAAAGAAAAGAAAATGGGAATATATAGAAAATCCGATTTTTCGGAAAAATACCGAAAATTAGAAAAATACATTTCCGGAATCCTCGGAACGCACCGATCGCAACGGTACCACTCGTGCCTCGGGGAACTGCCCGGTTCGCCCGCAGCGAGCGTCCGAAGAAAAAGCCGAAACACACACCGGAAATCGGAAAACACACGCGGAAAAAGCCACGGAACGCCTCCGGGCCTCCGAAACGACTCCGGATCGCGCCGATCCGAACACGAAAGATGTCCGAAACGAAATTTCGGACACAACGGAGCCGGACGCTCCGAAAACCAGATCCGGGACCCATGAAGAAGGATCCGAAAGGTCCGGGATATTACAGCCCTCCCCCCTTAAGGAATTTCGTCCTCGAAATTGAGAACAACCCAAGGGGAAAGAAGAGGAAGACTCACTCAAACAGATACGGGAACTGCTGACGCATCTCGTCCTCACGTTCCCACGAAGCCTCACCACCAGAGTGTCGTTGCCACACGACCTTGACCAAGGGAATAACCTTGTTCCGCAGGCGCTGCTCTCGCCTATCCTCCACGCGGATCGGAAACTCTGGGAGAGAAAGATCTGGAGTCACCTCAGGCCAAACGGAAAACTCGAGCACATGAGAGTCATCGGGCATATACTTCCGCAACATAGAGACGTGGAACACGTCAAGCACCGACGCCAACTCAGAGGGTAACTGCAACCGGTAAGCAACCTCACCGATGCGCTCCACAATCGCGAAAGGACCAATATAGCGGGGACTCAGCTTCCCACGCCGTCCAAACCGCATCACCCCCTTCATCGGAGAAACTCTCAAGAACACATGATCGCCCACGGCGAACTCGAGGGGCTGCCGCCTACGGTCAGCATAGCTCTTCTGCCGACTCTGGGCCGCCAACATGTTCTGACGAACCAGGTGCACAACATCCACACATTGCTGCACCAATTCCGGTCCCGTCAAAACACGCTCACCCACCTCAAACCAATCAAGTGGAGTCCGACAAGGACGCCCATACAATGCCTCATAAGGAGCCATGCCGATGCTCGAATGAAAGCTGTTGTTATAGGCAAACTCCACTAACGGTAGGTGATGAATCCAACTCCCCTGCCACTCCAGGCAGCAGGATCTCAGCATGTCCTCCAAAGTCTGAATGGTCCTCTCAGACTGACCATCTGACTGTGGATGATACGCCGAGCTAAATGCCAACTCCGTGCCAAGAGCTCGCTGGAAACTCCTCCAGAATCCAGAAGTGAAGCGCGGATCCCGATCCGACACGATCGAAATGGGAACCCCATGCAACGGCACGATCCGCTCCACATAAAGACGAGCCAACTTAGGCACGCTCCAGCTGACTTTGACCGGTAGCAACCGCGTCACCTTCGTCAGCCGATCCACCAGCAACCAAATACTGTCCTGCCCAGTCGGGGTTCTGGGCAACCCCACCACAAAATCCGTGGTCACATGGTCCCACTTCCAAGCAGGAACATCCAAGGGCTGGAGAGTACCGCCTGGTCGCTGATGCTCTGCCTTCACTTGCTGACAGATCAGGCACCTGGCCACAAACTCGGCCACATCTCTCTTCATGCCAGGCCACCAGAACTGCCTCCGCAAGTTCCGATACATCTTCGTCGCACCCGGGTGCACAGTGTACCTGCTCCCATGAGCCTCGCGTAACACCGCACGACGAACCTGCTCTTCCGCTGGGACGTACAGCCTGCCACGAAACCTCGCAGCACCGTCCTCGCCAAGCTCCACATCAGCCATCGCAAGAATCCGGGGCAACTCAGGGTCCGCATGCTGAGCCTCTGTCACCTGACGACGAATAGCAGGAGTGACAGTCAGACTCGCAAGCACTGCCAACCCTGGCTCCTGGGGAATCTTGAGCCTGAAAGATACTTCGGGCACCTGTTCCCAGAGCCTCCACTTCCTCAGCATCAAGGTACTGATCACGACCTTCCGACTCAAGGCATCGGCGACGACATTCATCCTGCCCGGCTGATAAGACAGGGTGAAGTCATAGTCCTTCATGAACTCCATCCAACGCCTCTGTCTGAGGTTCAGATCTCTCTGCGAGAACACATACCTCAAACTCTGATGGTCAGTGAACACCTCGAACTTCTCACCGTACAGATAATGCCTCCAGATCTTCAGCGCGAAGATCACCGCCGCCAACTCAAGGTCATGGGTAGGGTAGTTCTCCTCATGGGGCTTTAGCTGCCGAGATGCATAAGCCACCACTCTACCATGCTGCATCAGAACAGCACCCAATCCGACGCCGGAAGCATCTGTACACACCACAAAACCTCCCGATCCAGAAGGCAAAACCAACACCGGAGCCGAGGTGAGCAATCTCTTCAGTTCCCTAAAGCTCTGCTCACACTCCTCGGACCAGACGAAAGGCACATCCTTCCGCGTGAGCCTCGTCATCGGGGTCGCAATGCGGGAAAAATCCTGGATAAACCGGCGATAATAACCCGCAAGCCCCAAGAAACTCCGGATCTCCGTCACCGACCTCGGTCTCGGCCATTGCATCACAGCCTCGACCTTGGCGGGATCCACGGAAATGCCATCACCAGAAATCACGTGCCCCAGAAAGTGCACCTCACTGAGCCAAAATTCGCACTTGCTGAGCTTCGCAAACAACTGGTGATCTCGCAACGTCTGCAGCACCACACCCAAATGGTACGCATGCTCCTCAGCAGACCGCGAATAAACAAGGATGTCATCCACGAAAATGACCACGAACTGGTCCAAATACGGATGAAACACCCTCTGCATCAAGTCCATGAAGGCTGCTGGGGCATTGGTGAGCCCAAACGGCATCACCAGAAACTCATAATGCCCGTACCTCGTACTGAACGCAGTCTTCTCCACATCGGACTCGCGAATTCTCAGCTGATAGTAACCGGACCGCAAATCAATCCGCGAGAACACTCGCGCGGACTGCAGCTGGTCGAACAAGTCATCAATCCGCGGCAATGGATACTTGTTCTTAATGGTCACTTCATTCAGCTGCCGATAGTCAATGCATAGCCGCAGACTACCGTCCTTCTTCTTCACGAACAACACGGGCGCACCCCAAGGGGAAAAGCTCGGACGAATGTACCCCTTGGCCAACAGTTCCTGCAACTGCGCCCTCAACTCCCTCAACTCAGCGGGGGCCATACGGTAGGGAGCCTTCGCCAAAGGTCCCGTACCAGGTACAACCTCGATCACGAAATCGATCTCCCGCTGGGGAGGTAATCCAGGCAACTCCTCAGGAAAAACATCGGGAAACTCGCACACCACCGCAATGTCCTCGACATTCGGCTCCATCCGGTCAGACACAACCACAGACGCGAGAAAACCCTGACAACCTGAATCAAGCAATCGACGGGCTCGAATAGCAGAGATAAGAAATCGAGAAGAGGCGGAACGGATACCTTGGAAATAGAAGGTCCTCTTGCTCGGATGTTGGAAGTAGACCCTCTTCATCCCACAATCCACCACCGCTCCATGAGTCTCGAGCCAATCCATGCCTAGAATCACGTCGTAATCCCAAAGCTGCAACGCATACAACCTGCCTGGCATACTCCGCCCATCGATCCACACCGGAACCTGGTCGAAGCAATACGGAGTGACCATAAAGTCACCCGAAGGCAACTCCACAGCCAAATCACAGGACAACTGGGTCACCGGCTCCTCGACGCTCGACGCGAAATCCTCCGAAATGAACGAATGAGACGCGCCAGAATCAAATAAAACCCGAGCCGCACAACCCAAAATCTGAACGGTACCTTCCACGAGCTGCGACGCTACTGCCTCTGCCCTGGTCAAGTGCGTGATCTGGCCACGAGCTCTCTGCCTGCCTCCCACACTAGCTGACCTGGGTAGCGGCGGATACTGTCCCTGCTGCTGCTGCTGCTGGGAAACCTGCTGCTGCGGCGGCCTCTGAGGACAGTCGCGCGCCATATGCCCTGGCTGGTCACACCGAAAACAGATGATCGGCGCCGTGCACTGCCTGCCTGGGTGGGTCCCACTACACCGTGGACAAGGTCCTCGCGATCCACCCACCGATCCCTGTCGCTGCAAAGGAAACGGCTGCTGCACACTGCCCGATGAAGCCTGCCCCTGATCCCTGGACTTCTTCTTGCCGAACCCTCTCTTGAAGAACTTTTTGACCTTCGTGCCAAAGGACGCAGATCCTGTCACCGAAGCTGCCGATGCCGGTACTCCTGAACCACCCGACGCAGACTGAAAGAAACCCTGCTGCTGAGTAGCCGACTGCTGGCTGCGACCTGACACAGACTGCCCCTGGCTGATCGGTCCTCGAGTCCTCTGCATATCCATCTCCAAGGAAATCGCAACACGAGACGCCGTCTCGAGATCAGTGGCCCCATTCGCGATCAGATGGTGCCTCAGCTCCAGCCTCAAGCCCTGCACAAACTGCGTCGTCCTCACCCTCTCATGCTCCATGATATGAGGTGCGTACCGACCCAGCTCGACAAATCGGGCCCTGTACTGCAACACGGACATGTCACCCTGCACCAGCTCCAGAAACTCCCGCATCCGCTGCGTAGCAACAATATCTGGACAGTACGTACGCTCGAAAGCACTGACAAAGTCATCCCACTCGATCTGCTCAAGCGGACGAAGCTGAAAGGACGTCTTCCACTCGGAAGACCACCACCTCCGAGCCGTACCCTGCAACTGGTTGTAGGCCAACACCACTCTGTCCTCGACAGCACTCTTCGCAGAACTGAACACCCGCTCCATCTCATCAAGCCAATCACGAGCCGCATCAGGGTCTGCCTGGCCGCTAAAGTAAGGTGGATGAAACTGCATGAAATCCCTCACTGCTCGGCCTGGCCCACCCCTGACTGACGAGCCCTCACCGGCCTCTCCGCCGAACTGCTGAGCCATGAGATGGTACATGCCACGGAGAAAACCCTCGGCCCCCGGAGCCCTCGCAGCATCCGCGGCCTCGGTAGCTCCCGGAACTCTGCTATGCTCCTCCTGGTCCCTCTGGACCCCCTGCTGGATCTCCTGACCTCCAGCCGACTGCCCCTGCTGAGAGCGAGAACTCCTCCTCGGCGCCATCCTCGCTCCTTAAGCACAAGACAGAAAACACAGAAACGGAAGGTCAGAATAAAACACGCGGTGCCCCATGCCAGCGTCACATGTACATCATCGTTGTGGACTAGTGGACCACTACAATTACCTATGATTCCCATGTAATTCCACAACCGCGCTCTGATACCAGCTGTAACGACCCGAGAATCCGATTACCGGGAAGGCCCGATAACCCGAGACTCGCACCGCCACCCACGAGCCCGAAGACTCGGAAGGGTTAAAAGGATGGTGTGGAAACTACACAAGCATCACAGATAATTGCAGAAATTAAACAGTTATGATATTAAGCAGGAGATGAATTAACATTTTACATGGTCCACAATAAAATAACAACAACAGCAACAGTAGTCCACGACTAGTACAGTGACAAGAAAGAAAAGTACAGCTACACGGGGCATCCCCCGGCTCTGACCTCTGGCACTACCTCTGGGCACCCGCACCACGCTTCCGCTGCGCTCCTGACACGCTCCCCGAAGGTGGCGCCTCACCTGAAACACGGTGAAAACACGCAGGGAATGAGTCTCGGAACAAGACTCAGTAGGGATCACTCGAACCCTACCTCGTAAAACGAGAAACCACTACCCTAGCGGTAGGAAGGTACCTCGGAAAGGAAAGCCCTGTACTCTACAGAACTAGACCCTAACGGCACGCAAACCGACACACGTGCCACGGTACGAGAAGACCGAAACTCAACGGTCGAACCGTCAAAACCCGAAGGTCGGAAACACACGACTGACAGTCTGACACTCCGTACTCAACAGGAGTACCACCCACTAGAAGCACAGCCGGTAGCGTCCCCTGACGTCTTACACCGCACCGCAGGTGAACCGCCTGACATGGTAGGTCCTACCCGAGGCGCAAACACCGTACAAGTAACTACAACAAGTGACTAGCTGGGGTCACGCCCGTCGACGTGGGTCCAACCGCCCCCAACCACGTGTGCACACACAGACCGCGCGTCCCTGGTCTGGCCCTCTGACCGGTTTTCCCCTCAGCCGGACTCTGGCTGCAAGACGTGGGGCCCAACGGTAACCGGTCCACAAACCGTCTCTAAAGGTCAGCCCGTACACCACTCCCTGGTGCGACTAGCACACGCGTACTAGTAGGCTACGACTAGTGGAGGGTCACAGAAGGAGTAGACTCTCAAGTCTCGGAAAACAACGGTGCAACTGCAGGTACGAGGAACGCTCCTTGTACCAACACCGACGCACGGTGACCAGCTGACAACAACATCTCCCGGTACACTCTGTACGACGAGAGACACACCGACGCAACCCGTACCCTTGAACGGTCCACACTGGGCCGCTCAGGGATGTGCGGTCACACAGGGACCGCACAAGGATTAGAACGGTTATATCAGGACCGTTCCACCCAGGGTCCAAACGACAGATAAACGGCCAACACAGGACCGTTCAAACAGATGTGCGGCCAACTCTTGACCGCACGTGGGTGAGGAACGGTCACCTCCTGGCCGCTCGTCTCCCAACGGTAAAAAGCCTAGACGGTTAGTCCTTAGCCGCACTTGGGGAAGGGCGGCTACGGCTTAGCCGTTCAGGTGTTGTACGGTCAGGGCCAGACCGCACATCCAACCATAGCGCTAGGGGATGTACGGCCAGCACCTGGCCGTGCAAGGGGTTATGCGGTCAGCTCCTGGCCGCACATCCCAGAGCACTGCACAACGGTCACAACCAACGGTCAAAACCCTTGGGGTTGGGCGGTAGCTGTGGGGCCGCACATTAGGATATGCGGTCCCACGATAGACCGCCCAAGCCCACTGCGCGCCAAGCCTCACCCAAAGCGCGCCGAGCCGATGAACGGTCCGAACGGAACCGCATAGGGGTTGTGCGGCCACTGGTTCGACCGCACATCGCTCACCGGCGAGAAAATGGCGAACCTCACCGGAATCGCCCAATCGGCCTCAAAACAAACCCCACGGAGGGGGAAATGGCGAGAGAAGAACCCCCAAGCCCCCTAGCATGCTCCTACGCCCTTAAACCGTGAAATCGGGGCTCAAAACGATGGATCGGACGAACTCACCCCGCGGCATGATCGACCCTTCCCGGCTCAAAATAAACCCCTCTCGACCTCGTCTCGAGCTGAAACTCACGGGGAAGGAAGACATGAGGCTAAGGAACGTCACCCTACCTCCGGTCCGCGACGAAACGCTCCGATCCGAGCTCGAAGTCGCGAAGAACGCCGCTAGAATCTCGCCTCTCCACGCCTCCCACGCTCGCCGTATGCCCGCACGATCGCCACCACGTCACCCACGTCCTCGCGCCGTCGCACCGCCGAAGTCTGCAGCCGGAACGGGGGTCGGCACGGTCGAACGGGAGAGAAGGAGGGAGAGAGCCGGCCACGGTCGCGTGAGGGAGAGAGAGGAAGGAAGAAGAAGAAAAGAGAAAAGAAGAAAAAGAAAAGAAAAGAAAATGGGAATATATAGAAAATCCGATTTTTCGGAAAAATACCGAAAATTAGAAAAATACATTTCCGGAATCCTCGGAACGCACCGATCGCAACGGTACCACTCGTGCCTCGGGGAACTGCCCGGTTCGCCCGCAGCGAGCGTCCGAAGAAAAAGCCGAAACACACACCGGAAATCGGAAAACACACGCGGAAAAAGCCACGGAACGCCTCCGGGCCTCCGAAACGACTCCGGATCGCGCCGATCCGAACACGAAAGATGTCCGAAACGAAATTTCGGACACAACGGAGCCGGACGCTCCGAAAACCAGATCCGGGACCCATGAAGAAGGATCCGAAAGGTCCGGGATATTACAAGGGTTGTCATTTATTATTGAAGCTTCTTTCTTTGGGCCGATGGGCTATACACTTTCACTGCCGTGGAGGGGCAGTTATCTTGGTGCTAAGGGGCCTTCCACTCTTTTATCCACCTTCCATTCAACTCCACCCATATTCTCCTCTGTCATCGATTCTTCATGGGCCACTCCAGGGGTAAGGAGGAGGATCTCATCCTCTCGCCCTTCACATCTCATTGCATTCACGCATTCACTGCATTCATCGCATCTATCCTATTGCATACAATTGCACTTCTTCTTTCCCGGGTTTTCGGACCCGTATCTTCCCCGCCTTCCGGCACCTCCGGATATCCCGCATTTCCCATCCTATTCATCTTCATTGCTCGGGCATTGTCCCCTTTCCAATCTCTTTTCAGGGCATCGCGCCCCTTTCCAACTCCTGCACCCAGACCCTCCGGATTTCTCCTTTATCCTGCTAGGGCATCGTGCCCTCTTTCATCTCATTCTCTCGGAATTTCCGGACTTCCTTCTTGGGCATCGCGCCCCTTTCCATCTCATTCCTCCGGAACCTCCGGATCTTTCTCTTCCCCCAGGGCATCGTGTTCCCCTTTCTGCTATTTCCCTGGCACCTCCAGGTGTTTTACCCCTCCTTTTAGGGCATGACATCCTTCCTGATTTCATCCCTCCGGAACCGCCGGACCCTCCTGATCCTTTTCATCCATTCTTCCCCGGGCACCGCGTCCCTCGGCATTCCATCCCTCCGGAACCTCCGGACCCTCCCGATCCTTTTCATCCACTCATCCTTGGGCACCGCGTCCCTCGACATCTCATTCCTCCAAAACCTCCGGACCCTCCATATTTCCTCCGTCTCATCTTCCTGCTCCTTCAAGATATCACATCCTTTGTCCTCTTCTTCCTTTTTCACCATCTTTTTACATATTTCTTCCCAGGACATCGCGTCCCTCGAGATTCTTCCCCTCCGGAGCCTCCTGATTCTTCTTCCGCTCATGATTCTTCTCCTCTGCCTCCGGACCCTTCGAATCCGCCTCTTTCCATCTATCAATTTCTTTTTCTAATTCCTCCTAATCATGGGTCCGACCCAACTTCTTCCACATCCACTGCCTTGAGCATCTGCCCATTCTCTCACTACTTTCGAGGCTTTAGTCCTCACTCCTCCTTCTAATTCTCCGCTTCTTCTGTAGACCTTTCATGTGATCAGGGTCTCCACACCTTAGTGAGGGAGTTCTAGCCCTCGCCTCTCTTCTTTTTTTCCTTATTCGTCTGAGTCTGGTCTTGGCACCACTCCTTCTTGTTAAGCCACTTCCAAACCCTTTGCTTCCAATCCTTTTGACTGCCAAAGATGGACTATCCCACGATGATCAACCTCGCCTCTGACAGCTGCTTCTACAAAGGTTGCAAGGTAACATATTGGCGTAAGTAAGTATTTTTATGATATCATTTTCTCATTACTTCACGCACGATTTTCAAAATGAAGTGATTCTTAGTAAAATCAGAAGTGGTGTTTTAGACCTTTATCTTAGGCTTTTGTTTAATTAAAATATTCCAAAAAAAAGAGTCTTTAGGCTTGCTATGCAGCACTTTGGTAATAAAAACCCCGCGCTGGGAATTCAACGTTCTCTCCCTGCTTGTTAAGAGTAACCCTTAGCTGGGCATTCCACACACTTCACGGCGTCCTTAGCTGGCTCCTTTAATAAAACACCATCCCTACTTTGGCCATGCCATGAGTATATCTGAAAGTCTTTTCTCTTCTTTACTCGGCCGAATGCAGGGGCAAGAGGTTGACGGATGAGATGACCCAACCTAGGTAATCCCCAATACGAGAGGAGTCTCAAATAGGGGCAGTCTTGACCCAAAATCAATATGAGTTTTCATGATATACATCTCGCCAAAAGGGCTATTATGAAAATCAAGTCAAAATTTTGATAAAAGCAAAATTATGAATTATGGCATGACAAGAGTGGCAAAGTCCCCGCAAGGAAAACCCTGGTCGTATGCATGTCAAGGGTCTAAAAATCAAAGGCATAAAGTCCCGGCACAACAGACTACCTCTTTGAGGGGAAACACCTTGGAAGGAATTCAAGTCCCGGCATCTCCCATCCTGCATAAAGCTTATCCTCACTTATTCTTCTCTTCTCCCTCCAAAACCGAACGTTTCTCAGGTATGGCCTTGGTAGGGGCACCGTTGATCAAAAGCGGTCGGTTATAAGATGCCACTTTCAATGCACGTCCGGCTTTGGGAAATTTTAGCAAAAAAGGAAGGAACGAGGACCCCCAATTAATGGTTTAAACACCCTTTGATGCTGCACTAGCTATGTCTAAACCAAAATCCAAAAAAATTGAATATTGCAAAATCAAACAAAAAAATTGAATATTTCCTGAGCAAAATCAAACAAAAAATCATATATTTCTTCCAAAATTCATAAAAATTGAAATATTTTCCAAAATTCACAAAAATTTGAATATCTTTTTCAAAACTCATAAAAAATTGCATATTTCAAAATCCAAAAAAATGCATTGTATTATCTGATGGTGCTTTTGCAGGAACAACTTTGCAAGGACCAAGAGCACGGGATGAGTCCTCTCTCCACTTATTGCTATCAATCTATTGATTCTTCCCGATATTCTCACGACGTGCCACCCTGGGCATTTTGATTATCATTTCCTCATATCTCCTGATTATCATTCATCTCCAAATCATTTAATCAACTCCTGCTGATTTCACTTGATCACTCTGCCGCTGGGCATTGCCTGATTTCGGTTAAATCGAAACCTTACATGCTAAGATTGTCATCCTCATAACAAAACGACAAACAATGATGTTTTGCAATGTAATGCTATTCATGCTATACATGTTTGAATGATATTTATACAAAATTTGATTACTTTGATGTTGCTTGCTATGCTTAAATGCCTTATTCATTGCTTGTTATCTTTTATATCTTGGCTGATGAATTTTTGAGCGCAGGAAGAAGCTCTTGGTCCCACCGACTGGGCATCATCATCCAAGCCCCACGGTGCTTGCACCTCATTTTTCTGTTCCCCCATGTTTATTGCTTCACCATCCCCCTGTATGCATTCAACTATATGTTACATACGCTATTAGATTATATCAAGGACCTTGTGGCTTTGGTAAATCTGAGATTTGAGTTCCCCTTCATCAAAAATAATGATGATTCCAGAAAAGTCTTAGTCACACGGATAGGCCGTTGAGCCGTCCAGGACTGGGGACGATGGTTCCCTTTTGTGAGTTGATGCGTGGATAAACGGGCTTCGGCTTAGTATCGGCTCGCAGAAATTGGTTTCTTGACCCAGTCTTGACAGTTTAACAATATTATCCTTGATTATCTTATATTTTCATTTATTTTAATTTTTCCTTTTAAACCCAGCATGCATTCATGTAGGACTTTGAATTAACGTTGGAAAATCATTCTGATAAGCTGATTTGGAGAGTCAAATTGATCTTAATCTTTCCAGATATGAGATATTCATTGCTGAATGGAATCCTCAGTCCGTTTTGTCGCTATTTTGGGTCATTTTCTCGAAATCTTCTTGTTTGGATTTTTATCATCTTATTTCAATCTTTTTCCTTTGATCCACCTTGGCTGCAGCACGTCCACATTGGCTGGTAACCGCTCCCCAATGGTGAAACCTACAGGTTTGTGACCTGGGGTGCTTCCACCGCACTGGAAGTTGATCATCTTCTTTTATCTCCTTCGTGCCCGCGTGCACACTCCCCCTTTTATCCAAACATCGTTGATTTCATTGAATTTCCCGGGATTGCTTCATCTCGTGCTTTTGATTTCATTCTCATCAAGTGATGTTGATTGCGTGTCTCATCACACCTTGGCGTCTACTTTTCAGTTTACTCTGCTCCCTTGCAAAGCAGACGCCAAGGCGGGGCAGCTGTAGACACGCCAAAATTGACGTTACTGTGAGTGCATCTCATATTACCTTGTAATGCCCCAATTTGACCCTCAAATTAATTTTGTTTGAGTGGTTTTTCTCACTTTTCTTGGATTTCTCCCTTTTTTTTCTCCCTTTTCTTATTTTTTTTTCTATTTTTCTGGATTTTTTTAAATTTTCTGGATATTTTTCTCTATTTTTATGAATTTTTCAAAATTAACGACTTGACGTGGGGCGTCTTTTAAATAACGACTTAGTCGGAATTTTTATGAATTAACGACTTAACAAGAGACGTTATTTTGATTTTTAATAAAATAAAAAAAATAAAAAATTAGAAATCACGACATATGTGAGGGCGTCACTTTCAATTGATTATTTTAATATTATTTTCAACCCACTTCCAGAGGTAATTTGGTGGCCTTCCGGGTGTCAGAAAAATACGTCAAAATAGTCGTTGGAATCAGCACATTGAGATGCACCTCCACCTAAAAAATGAGAAAATAATATTGAGAAATGAAAAATGGCCCTATTTTGAATATTTTTAAATTAACGACCTTGATTAGGTCGTCAATTCTTTTGGCTAATTTTAACGCCCTTGTGCAAGGCGTCTTTTTCAATAAATTCATGTTAAATTAAAATAACGTCTCTTTGCATGTCGTCAATTCCAAAATTGACGTTTTCTCCCTCAGGCGTGTTTCACAATTTTTAAATAAAAGAAATATTTATTTCTATAAATGATCCAGGAAGTGACGCCCTTGTACCGGTCGTGTTTTTAATTAACGCCCTTTTGTAGGTCGTCAATTCTTGAATTGACGCCCTTGTCCAAGTCGTGTTTCAACTTTCGTGTTCTAAACGAACGCAGCCCTTTCCCCAAGAGTCCTTGCTTTGTTTAGTCATCTTCCTCTATTGGGAACTTAATCCTTCCCATATTAGACTCTTACCTGTTCTTATCTTTCCATCTTATTTGATTTTGCCCTATTAATAGAGCCCTTCGGCTCTGTTATAGGGGTTCCTTCCCTCTTCCTCTCCTCTTCCGAGTTTTCTTCCTTCGTTTTTTCTGTAGATCCTTTTTTCCTTTCTTCTTCTCTTTTCCTTCTTCTGTTTTCGTTTACAGGTTGCTGCTGCTGCTGTTGTTGGCCGAAGGAGAAGCTGCAAACGTACATCAATCTTCATCCTTTTGAAGCTCCCTCCCCATCAAGTATCCAAGGCCAAGAAGCGAAGCACATGCTCCTCTTTCCCTTTTTTATTCCCCTTTTGATCTATTTTCATTGATACACATGCATGCATATACATCTTCTGCTAGCCTTCTCCCTCAACCGTGTGTGTTGAGGCTTTCCACAATGCATCTCTTGCTCTCTCTCTTTTATTCACTTATTTTGCATATTATTCATCATTCATCATCATCATATTCCCATACCCTCTTTGCATAGGGGTTTAAGGGCAACCACCCACAAGGTGTGTTCTACTCTATGTTTCCATGCTCATCTCTTACATGAATTGATGCTACACTCACCTTGTTTCTAATTCAATTTTCTATTGGTGTTTGTCTTTACAAGGGTAATCAAATAGAAAAACTCTCTTCATCGGCCGGCCGATCTAGAAGAGAAAGGAATACTCACAATCACCCGCTCTTTTAAAGGTATTTTTCACGATCCCTCCATATTGTTATTGTTATATTTTTGAGGCCTCGCGTCTCTGGCGATCACACTTCCCTTTAGCACCATGTGCTTATACCCTTTTATCCCTTTTATGCATATTCTTTCATTATTTTTATTCTAAGTGGATTTCTAATTAGGATCTACATCTGGGTGACCTTTTGAGGTGTCTTGTTAGGGATCGTGTAGGGGATTGGGATCTCATGTTACCACTAGCTGAGTTTGCATATAATGATTCGGTCAATATGTCTACAGGTATGAGTCCTTTTAAGATTGTCACAGGTCGTAGGCCTAGAAAACCAGTGGATCTTGTTCCCATGTCCATTCATGCACGAGTGTCAGAGTCTACTGAGTCATTTTCTAGGCATGTTAGGAGTCTACATGACAACATCCGTCGTCACATTGAGGCCAGTAATGCACGGTACAAAGAGTTAGCCGATGCCCACAGACACCACCGTGAGTTCCAAGAGGGTGATTATGTCATGATCAGGGTTAGACCTGAACGGTTTCCCTCTGGAACCGTAAAGAAATTGCAAGCTCGCGGAGCCGGTCCATTTCGAGTGTTGAAACGCGTCGAATCCAATGCGTATGTTATGGACTTGCCCGAGGAATATGGGATAAGCTCTACTTTCAATGTGTCAGATCTGGTTGCTTATAGGGACCCATCGGTGATCCCTAGTGAGTCTTTCGAGCCATCTCCTCCCATTGAGATTGACCCCACACCTGAGTGTCCACCACCAGCCTCATTTCCACGGAAGCGTGAGCGTATAGATCATATACTGGATGAGCAGGTGACTATTACTAGGAGTGGATCCTACCCACGCTACTGTTGACACCCATTTTTTGCCGATAAGTTGAGTCATTTCTCTTACTCTCATTTATTGATGCCTCGAGTTGTCCATCACTCGCTGGGCTATTTTCTGGCACGTTCTGGGTCAATATTATGGGTAGCCTTCCTCCCTGGCTAGGTCCGAGTTGATTCAGGGCTTAATGGGCCTTGATTTTGGTTGATTGAGCTTTTTTATGAATTTCAACCTCCCATGTACATGTGCGGTCAACATCCAGCCGTTCAAACCTATGAGCGGTTGACTTTGGGCTGTTCATATATTTATGGGATATTTAGTTGATTTTCTGAATTATCACCGACAAGCATATATACAGCCTAACCATAGCCGCATAAGACCATTGTGCGGTACCTACTAAGCCATCTATCTCCCAGAGTCCTACGTTCGATTGATTGTTCAGATAATTATATATTTTTCTCATTTATCTTGATTTTCCACTGACAGGCATGAGTGGTTTCCTCTTGGCCGCCCTTGTAGATGTAAGGTCTACTATTAGCCGTTCATCTATGAGAGTCCAACGACGAGGTTTTCGGTCGGTTCGATTGATAGTTGGATAATATTTTTGATTTATTGAATTTCCACCGGCAGGGTTGGACGGCCTAGGATTTGGCCGCTCATCTTGTTGGGTGGTCTATCGTACGACCGTGCATCGTCTCGATTCTTGAAAGATTAACAGAATTTTCTCTCTCTATCCGTGGTTTTATCCCTAACTTCTCCCGTCATTTTCTTCGCGGATACTTAACCATTTTGAGTGCCGTTTCGACTAGTTGGAAGATAATTCGATTATCTACGACTTTCCTTTGATTATCTCGATCTGAAAATGACTAAAAACCCTAATTTTGGGGCTAGCTTCCTAGGCTCTATAAATAGACCCTAGAGGCTACCTTTGAAAGGGAGGGAGATTTTTGGTCGACGACGAAGCCCTACCGAATCTTTGAGCGACCGAGCACCAGGGAGGGAGGCCTTCTACGTCCATACAGGCCTCCGATCCAGGGAGTAATCTTCGTTTTGAGTCTTTTTGTATTTTGATAGTCTTGTCTCCTCTAGTTGCATGCTTGTGTCCTCACCCCCATTCTCCACGTTTTCTTCACTTGCACTATCATTCACACGCCCTCCTATGTTTTTGACACCCCCAGGGGTTTAAAAATCCCCAGGTACCCCCCACTTCATTTAGTTATGTTTATTTCTTTCCGTTTGAGCATTTGCTACGCTTCACAGTTCTGATATTGGATTTTTCTTTGTGTTCTACACTCTGTTTCGCAGGTCAGCAACCCACTAGCACGAGGCCCATCCTTTCTGGCCGGCCGGAAAGGGTGGAGGTTGGACTCTTACAACTTATGGCGTAGTGGTCTTGCGCGGTTCCCCTACGTCCGTTCAAGAGGAGGTGCGGTTGATCTTTGACCGTTCTTCTTCCAACTGCGGTCGTCTTGGAGCCGTTCATCTGCCAGTAGTTCTATGTCCCGCGTCCTCTGCAGCACTGACGAGCAGTCTTTCGTGCAGCCATTCAACATGAAAGGCGGTTCTTTACAGGCCGCGCATCCCTGCAGTGCTGCTCATAAGGCGAGTGTCTCCCTCTCTTTCCAAGGTACGGTGTGTCAAACACATTAGGCACCTTGGTGGCAATCACACTTGTTTACCTGCTTCTGTCTCCTTCTACCGTCCATATTTATTTCTCACATCGATTTAGTAGAAGGGATAGGTAGACATCTTTTAGGCCAGTAAAGAGTAAGTAAAAACATATCAACAACTACCTAGTGTGATGGAGAGGGTGACCTGCCACCGATGATACTTGGATCACCCTGGAAGAGTTGCAGAGGATAGATCCGGACCTACTAGAGGGCTACCAGAGTTTCTCCCACCCGGGGAGAATTGGTGCGGACACCAAAGCTATCGAGAAGCATGAGTCGGTGAACCGTCGGTACCGAACGAGCAGCACCACTCGAGCTACACCGGCATCCCTATGGCTTGGAGATAGTCTGGAGTCTCCGTCTTGAGCCCTAGTATTTTTATGTATTTATTGGGTTTTTATTTGATGTGTAATGTGTGCTTATTTGGTTTTATTTGGGGTTAATAGAGTGCAATTAGGATAAATAAAGGGGTTTCTTTGTAAAAAAGGGCCGCCTAGGCCGAGCGGGCCCCCTCCCCTCTTCCCCATTAGGCCACCTAACTTCTAGGGACCCATAGGGGCTGGCCCATGGTCCACCTTGGACTTGGACCATTGGACCAAGGGAAGGGAAATTCCATTTCCCTTCTTTAAGGGGGGGGCGCCCCCTCTTTTGTCTTCATTAGGCTATTTTTTATTTTGGCTTTGACCACATGGGGAAAAATGGATTTTAGCATCCCCAATGTACCCCTCCCAAACCCTAGATCTAAGGGTAGTCTTAGTCATTTGTCTAGGGTTCCCAATTCATATAAAAGGCTTGTATTTTCTATTTTCACCACAATTAATACAAGAATTTCAACAATTTTGCTCCAAAGGCCTAGGCCGCCCCCTCTCTCTCTCTGCTCCCTCCCCTTGCAACTGTGAAGGTAGCTAATCTGAGGTGTGGCGCCTCCGTATCAGAGTGTGAAGCTTAGCACCACCACCGCCGCCATCGAGCCGCCGTCGCACCACCACCGCCATACCGTCGAAGTTTTGTCCAACCCTGGACAACAGCCCAGTGTCGGAATTCTTCCTCCCAAACCCCAGATCTGATCGATCTGAGATTTTGAGGGTGAGTTCCCCACGTGTTTACCCATCTCCAGTTAATTTTTCATGCCCTGATTCATCCGTTTTCCCCTCGTGCCATTCACCTTTTCCTAGATCTACACAGTCTACCCCAGTGCAGATCTGTGTTCCAGCAGCCCAAATCTTCACCTATTTGGTCCCCTTTCCAATTTTAGATCGAGCTGAAATTTGTACTGGGATTTCTGTCCACTAAAGTCTTCTTCCATAATTTTTTTTGTGATTTTAAGAATTTTCTTTCCCATCCAAAAAACCACTGCAAAATCTGAAATCAGTTCTGTCCCCTGTAGTCCAGATCCGACCCACCCCTATTATAAAATCCATCTCCCATAAAAATCCCATCACCCAGATCCAAAGTCTCAACCTCGGTCAACTCACTTCTTCAGGCAGATCACAGTCTGCCCGGCCAGATCTGAGACAAGACACTTTCCTGTTTGAAATTCCCCCATGGAAAATACGGTCACAGCAAAATTTCTGTAACACTAGAAGGTTGAAGATATCCGAGTTAGATTCACAATGGCGCCAGTTTCGCAACGTTCCGAGATCGGAGCTGGTCGCAGTAATTTTTATCGCAGGGTCGCGCACCCCTAAAACTATAGAACAGGTCCGTGGACAGCAAGCAACAACGCTTCCCAATCGGGCCGCCTCGCCTTCCACAAGGTGAACCATCATGTTCCCCTTCTAGGGAACGTCCCTCTCGGAGTCCCCTTCGCAATGGGACCAACCCCGCCTCAGTCGACCGCCCGAGCAAAACGTGGTCACCATTATCGTCACCCCGTGTCGTCCGGCCAACATCAAGTAGCAGCACGCCAGCACCTACGGAGCGGATCAAAATGCTGCCCGTCAACCCAAGTTCGATCCTCCCGGGTCCCACATGTTACCTGTTACCTCCCTGCGTGGAGTGGGTTTAATTTTGTAATTATTGATAACTATCTTAACCGGGAGTACGATCTTGGCCGGGGTTATCTTCCCCACGCCCGGAGCGTGGAGGTAACGATCTCTCCTTCTCGACATTTGCTTGTTTAGTATATGATTATATGCCGCTGCATGAGTGCGTTAGAATTCTAGCTCGTTAAATCATTTTAATCACCACTATAAGAAAGAGAGTGAACCCGTCCCGTGACTCGATCCGAGCACGGAAGTGAGTGTGACCACCCTTGACTCTGTCGGTTTCTCAACCGTGCGGATCTGCGTTTCCCTCGCTTGGGACAACTCGTGGGACTGCTTTTCTGTTAAAGGCATATACCCGTAGGAGCTCTTAGTGTCGAGCCGAGGTAGCTCTATTGTTCGCGTGTCGTTGGTCGCGTCGTCACCTAGAGTCCAAGGTTCGCATCATTTGGCATCGAGTCCCTCATTCATCCCGCATCAGCTAGCCTACTAGGGATCCTCTCGACCGGGGGTGCGACAATTCCAGTTCCGAAATGTGGTCTTGAAAGTCTTTATGCCGAAGCATGATGCCATCCATGTTTACTCGCTCAAGGGAATCACCCGAGGTCCACGTCATAAGAGAGACGAGCCCCCGGGGATCCAGGAGTAATCTGAAATTCAAGGGGGTAGCAAGCAGAAGTTTATGAAGGAAACCCAACTTGGGACGGATCCCATGTGCCTCATCCCTTCGGTAACATGGTGGTGGGAGCTAGCCAGACACCGAGATGGGATTTTGAGGATGTAAGAGTCGAATAGAAGGTCAAAAGAGATTCACACACACACACACACACACACACACACACACACACACACACATATATATATATATATATATATATATATATATATATATATATATATATATATATATATATATAGTAAAAGAGCAGATTCAAATAAGGTGGAAGGCATATAGTCATATCATACTCACGTATATACACATTGGGAAAAGGGTCAGAACTGAGGCAAACATATATAGGCATCATCATGCATATATGTATATATCTCTGCTATATAGGCAAGGTACCACATTCATAAAAGAACCCAAGGATAGGTAAAACGGAATGGAGAGATATAAGAGACATGATATGGATGTATATATATATATATATATATATATATATATATATATGTATATATATATATGTATATATATATCATATTTATATGCACACAGTAGAGAAGTAGACATTATGCTTATGAAAGGGAATCAAAGATCGCAACCCTGCATATTATTTCCTCTTGGAAAAGAGCTACATCGAGGGAGCTATTAAGCAGCATACACCGTGGAGTAAAGGATGAGGAAGAAGGGGAGGGGGATATAAGGATGAACACCTACCCGCTTACAAACAATTCTGCACACTTCCCCCCTTTCTCCCCTAAACTCCCAGCAATGGGGAGATCGAAGACAAGCAGGAAAATCAAAAAAAAAACTTCCCTTCCCCAACTCTCAGCAACCACTAACCACCCAGAGAGCCCCGAGAGCCCAGAGAGGGTTTTTTTTCAACCCCCTCTCCTTTACCACAGGGGCCTTCTTATAGGGGGGGGGGGCTCCAGCCCCGTTCGGAGGAAAACCTCCTTGTAAACCTTCGTTCAACCCCCTGCTGCTGCTGTTCCTGCCACGCCACTGCTGCTATTGGTTGCCGTTGCTGCAGCCGTCTTCGTAGGGGTGCGCCTGGCGGAGGGTTTCCGTTTCTGGAGGGGGTGCGTCTCCTGCCTTCATCGTTGAGGGATTGGGGCTTTACCGGAATGGTGTTGCGCGCCGTTGCTACCTCGGGAGGAGGCCTGCGAGCAGACGAGCGAGGGAGAGTAGCCGTTTGAGCAGGCATGAGGGTCTGTCGGGTGCTGTGGTTCTCCGCTGGTCCTAGCCCTAACCTGGAGGTCAAGGGCGCGAGCCTCCGCCATTCTCCACCAGACAATGAGGCGAAAATGGGGGGAGGTCGCATGAAGCTTCCTTCCATGAGGGAGAAAAAAGATTGGGGAAGAGAAAAAGAAGGGAGGGTCCACCTACGTGGGGTTTCTCCCTTTCTTTATTATATTTTTCTTTTCTCTTTTTTTTCTTTTTTTATTTAAAAGGCCCCTCCTCTTTTCATATTGGGCCTTTGTATCTTGCCCTTTTGCTTGGCCCATTTGCTTGGCTCATTTGCTCTCTCCTTCCTTCTTGATCTTTCTTTTTTTTTTTAGTGTCCACAAATGCCCCCTCCTTCTTCTTGTATTTGTATATATACACCATGCGCCCCCTTTTTCTTGTGTGTTTTTTTTTTGGTGTCCACAAATGTCCCCCAGCCGCGAGCGGCACAAGCGAGGGACGAGTGCTCGCGTCCGTGGGTGTAGACTTCTTCAGCATATTTCTATATTCTTTGAGCTAATGGATCATTGGTCCGGTTCAAATTTGTGGGAAAGTGCTCACTCCTTCAGTGAAGGGATGAGGGGTTCGCTTCACCGCAATGGGCACGCAGAGCAAGGTCTCTAGCCCGAGTGGGGGGGGGATTAGTCATCGGCATGGGGTCGATGCCGAAGCAAAGATATGAGATTTTATGCATCGATCTGGACAAAAGGCCTAAGCTGACTAGGTGAGGCCGATCCCGAGAGGGGTCGGTGGCTCATGCCGGTTTAAGGAAGGTTGTTTATTCATCGACTCGGACGAGAGGTCTGAGCCAAAGGCTTTGTAAGGGGCACGATGGAACGGGAGTAATTTGTGTGTTCATTGGTTAGAATGAGAAGTTCGAATCAAAGGTTTATTCATCAGTGCCGACAAAGCGCCGTAGATTGATGTGGTTTATTCATTGACACAGGATTAGTGCCAAAGCAAGGGTCTTTTGGTGCATGGCTTCAGACGGTAGGTCTGGGCCACCAGTTTATTCGTCGATGTCAACATGGAGTCGGAGACTAACGTGGTTTATTCATTGACACGGGGTTAGTGCCAAAGCAAGGGTCTTTTGGTTCATGGCTTCAGAAGGAAGGTCTGGGCCACCGGTTTACTCGTCGATGCCGACAGGGAGTCGAAGACCGACGTGGTTTATTCATTGACACGGAGTTAGTGCCAAAGCAAGGGTCATTTTGTTCATGGCTTCAGACGGAAGGTCTGGGCCATCGGTTTATTCATCGATGCCGACAGGGAGTCGGGGACCGACGTGGTTTATTCATTGACACGGGGTTAGTGCCAAAGTAAGGGTCTTTTTGTTCTTGACTTCAGATGGAAGGTTTGGGCCACCAGTTTATTCATCGATGTCGATAGGGAGTCGGGGACCGACGTGGTTTATTCATTGACATGGGGTTAGTGCCAAAATAAGGGTCTTTTTGTTCATGGCTTCAGACGAAAGGTCTGGGCCAAAGGAAAGAGGTCTTTTCATTCATTGACCAGGACGGAAGGTCTGAGTCAAAGCAAGGGTATTTTTTTATTGGCTCAGACAGGAGGTCCAAGTCAGAAGCTTTATGCGTCGGTGGGACAAGAAGAGGTAGTGTTGAGCTAGATGTGAGGGTTTTTGCTACTGCATGGGATGCCACTGTTTGGTTATTCGATCGAGACGCAATGGTTTGAGCCGGAGGAGGGAATTTTGAATTGTGGTGGGACTTGATGAATCGACGTCCCCCAATGACTTTGATAAGTTTTTTTTCTTCCCTTTTTTTTCTCTTCTTTTTCTTTTCTTCTCTTTTTCTTCTCTTTTTTTGAATGGATATTGCATAGTCTCACGGGAGATCTAAGAAACATTCTTGTTCCGCGTGAGGCGCGGGCTTTAATTGTTCATTGAACTGGGGAAGTGATGCGTGATATAGTTTCAAGTGCTTTCCATTAAGGGGTGGGAATTGAGTCTCCCCCCTATGGTTGACAACTACATACGCACCTCCTTCGTAAACTTTTTGGACAACATAGGGCCCAAGCCAGTTTTCATTTAGCTTGCCTTTATGGTTGGCAGCCATGACCTCCTTCTTTTGACCATCACGAGGTCGCCTTTCTGGAATTCACGCCCTTTGACGAGCTTGTCGAAGGCGCGTGTTATGCGAGCCTGATAGACCTGTATGTTTTGCTGAGCCTGGAGTCGCTTCCCTTCTAGGTCGAAGAGCTCTTCCAATCTTCGTTCTGCACTTGTTCGGTCGTCTTTGACCAATTCATGTTGGATTGCGACCCGAAGTGAGGGTACCTCTAGTTCAATGGGGACGACTGCTTCCGAACCGTACACCAAAGAGAAGGGCGAACAACCCGTTGGGGTTTTATAGACGATGCGGTACGCCCACAACGCCTCATACATCTTGTCTTCCCAATCTTTTTTGTTAGAACTAACAGTTTTCACCAGGAGGGTGTAGAGGGTTTTATTAAATGATTCCGCCAACCCGTTTGTTTGCGGATTGTACGGAGTGGATGTCCTCCAATCAATCTTGTACTTTTCGGCCAATCTATAGACCTTCTGATTCCGAAAATGACTTCTGTTGTCTGAGGCGATCCGGTTGGGGATGCCGAATCGGAATATTACATTTCGTCGGATAAATCGGGCCATGATTTCTCCTATTACTTCCCTTAGGGCTACAGCCTCCGCCGAGTGAGAGAAATAGTCCATTATTGCCAGGATATATTTGCATCTCGAAGAGGATTGGGGCAGTGGGCCCACGACATCTATTCCTCATTGAGCAAATGGCCAACTGGGTGGTGTCAGATGTAGCTGTGTTGGAGGTCACCTGGAGACCGTTGCATGCTCATAGCACTTTTGACACGACTTAGCATACCTATAACAGTCGTCGAGCATTTTTGGCTAGTAATAGCCTAGCTTTTTAATTTCAATCTTCATCTTCGGCCCTGCCTGGTGTGCCCTGGCTGACCCAGCATGGATTTCCTTCATGACTCTCTAGGATTCCTCCGTAGAGAGGCACCGAAGCAATATCTTCTTCTTGGCATCCGCCACAATTCGGAATAGAATTCCATTTCTGATTTCATAGGAATCCTTTATTCGGATCAGCCTGATCTTTTCTTCCCTCTGCTTGGGCAACTGCTGTTGTTTAAACCATTGTATGAGGGGATCACGCCAATCGGGTGAGCTGACCACTTCTGCGGTTGCTACTTCAGACTCCTCTCCTCCTGGTTCTTCTTCTATCATGCTGGGGACCTATCGTCGGTTGATCACCCGTATATTGAGTGATTCATCTGGTGGGATTGCCAGTGAGCATGCTAACTTTGCTAATGCGTCGGCCTGTGCATTCTGACCTCGGTCGACATGGTTTATTTCAATAAAGTAGAATTTCTCCATGAGTTGCTTCGCCTTAGCGTGGTAGGGGAGTAATTCAGGCCTTCGGACCTCAAACTACCCCTGGATTTGTTTGACGATCAGCATCGAATCTCTGAACACTTGAAACATGCAGATCTCCATGTAGAGGGCAACCTGGAGGTTGATAATTAGAGTTTCGTATTCTGCTTCATTATTCGTGCAGGCTTTGTTGATTGAGCAAGAGGTATGCAGCACCTCTCCTTCAGGGGACTTGAGAACAAATCTTGCCCCCGCTCTTATTCTTGTTTATCCCGACAGGGATGTTTCTATTCTTGAGGCACCGTCAAAGTGTAGCTACCAAGTGGCTTGTTGAACTTGGCCCACTTCTAGGGTATCATCTTCGGGGAGCTCCGTGATTAAAGGAGAATCTTAAGGCACGGGGTGTGCTGCAAAGAAGTCTACAATAGCCTGGCTTTTGATGGCCTTTTGTGGCACATAAGTAATGTCAAATTCCATGAGGATGACATCTTATTTGCCCAATCGTCCTTTGAGGAGTGGCTGAGAAAGTATATATTTGACTGGGTCGGCCCTGGATATTAGCTTGACTTCATGTGATAGCATGTAATGCCTCATCTTCTTGGCTGTGAACACAAGAGCGAGGCAAACCTTTTCAATAGGTGTATAATTTGCTTCAACCCCGACCAGTCTTCGGCTGAGGTAGTAGAGGGCTTGTTCCTTTCCTTCTTCATTGCCTTGGGCCAACATTGCCCCCAGAGAATTTTTAGTGGCAGGCATGTACAGGATCAGTGGCCGCCCTTTAACAGGTGCCCCCAAGACTGGCGGGGTGTTCAGGTATTCTTTCAATTGATTGAAAGCCGTTTGACATTCTTCTCCCCAGTGGAATGGAATATTCTTCATCATTAATTTATGGAACGACTGTCACTACCCGGATAAGTTGGAGATGAACCTACGGATGTAGGCTAGCCGGCCTTGCAATGATCGTAACTCTGTCAGGCTTCTAGGAGGAGGCATCTCCTGAATAGCTTTAATTTTTAAGGGGTCTATCTCAATCCCCCAGTATCTGACGATGAAGCCCAGGAATTTTCCGCTGGAGATGCCAAAAGCGCACTTCATCGGATTCATTTTTAGTTCATGCAACCGCAGCCTTTCAAATATAGTTCTAAGGTCAGCCAGGTGGTCCTTCCTCTTCTTTGTCTTGATGACCAAGTCGTCAATATAGCATTCGACTTTGTTGTAGAGTAATTCGTCGAATATTTTTATCATCGCCCTTTGGTAGGTGGCGCCAGCATTCTTGAGGCCAAAGGGCATCCGTTTGTAATGGAAAATCCCTTTAGGTGACCGAAAAGCTGTATTGATTCTATCATGCTCAGCTATCCAGATCTGATTGTAGGCGGATGATCCATCCATGAACGACAAGGCCTCATGGCCGGTAGTGGCGTCGATCATTACTTCGGTGATTGGCACTGGGAAATCGTCCTTCGGACAAGCTTTGCTCAGGTCCCAGAAATCTACACAAATATGGATCTGGCCGTTTTTCTTCTTGACCGACACGATGTTGGCTAGATAAGTAGTGTATTGATTTTCAGCCACGAAGTCAACGTCTATCAATTTATTAACCTCCTTGCAAACTTGATTTATCAGTTCGGGCCTCATTCGCCGAGGTGATTGTTTCACCGGCTCGACTTGAGGGTCAATGGCCAAGATATGCTGGGCAACCGCAGGGCTGAGGCCTGGCATTTCTTTATAACTCCAAGCAAAGCAGTCTCAGAATTTCTGGAGTAGCTTCACATATTCCCCCCTTTATTTTGATGATAAGAGGGCACTGAGGAAGGTTGGCCTGGGATCATCCTTTATGCCGAGGTTTATTTCGACCAATTTGTCTACAGTAGCTTGGCCGCCATCTTCTATTTCCGGAGGAGCCGACTGTAGGTCGATGAAACCGTCATCATCTTCCTCAACTTCGAGAGCCTCATAGACATGTTCTTGTCACATTTTGCCTAACGGCGGGGCTTCGGCTTGGCCTTCTTTCGAGGCGATTGGTTGTTCACTGGGATGAGGAAGCAACCCCGCCGTTGATGGTGTGGATTCCATGAAGCTTGGATGCTGGCTCACCTCGAGGGCGGGATGACTTCCTTTAGCCTTTGACTCTTGTGAGTCATTGTTGGGAATTGTAGCTGCCTCCGCAGAGATGGACTCCCAGTATCTGCAGGGAGTAGAAGCTCCATGATCATTATGCGCCCGTGGCCGAGATGCGCCCGAGCCCTTCAATTCAGCCGATAGCTCGGCTATTTCATAGTCCCCTATGTATTCATCATAAATTTCCCCCGGGGGGCCTTCACTCGTTACAATGTAGGTAGAAATCATATCAATTTCTTGATAGTCTTCAATGGAGAAACCCAGTCCCGGGTGCTGAGTGATTTATAGCAATCTTCTTTCCATGTTCGGTGGATCCCATAATTCTTTGAACATCTTGTTTTGACTGGAGGGTTGACAGAAGGAGACCTGCTGTTTTCTGGCCAACTTGATCGTGCGGCCAGTTATATATGGGAGTCCCATTGATGCGGGACGGACACACGACCTGGGACTCTAGCTCGTGATCGCCCCTAAGCGAGGGAAGACGTGGGACCGTGCTCGGTTGAGAAACCGGTAGTGAGTCTCAGGAATCGGCTTTCCGCGTGTACTCGGATCGAGTCACGGGATGGGTCACTCACTCTCGCTCTCTCGCAGCGGTGATATTCAATATATCGGGCTAAAAATCCTAACACTCGCAGCGGCATATACAAATAGATACGAGTAAAGGAAATGCGAAAGAGAGAGGGAGTGAATTTACCTCCACGCGCTGGGGGGGAAGATGATCCCGGCCAAGTCAGTAACTCCCGATACAGTAAATATTTAAATTTCAGCAGTGAATTTTAATGTCCACTCCATGCAGGGAGGTAACGGGCTACAAGTGGGCTCGGGAGGACCGATCTTGGGTTGACGGGCAGCACTTGGATCTGCTCGTTGGTGCCGTCCGGAAGACGCTTACTGCGGGTTGTGGGGCCCACGTGCGACTCAGCCCTCCGAATCTGGCGGGGTGGGTCCCATTGTGAATGGGGCACCTGGAGGAGCGATCTCTGGAACGGCAGCGCGTTGGTTCACCTTGCGGAAGGCGAGGTGACTCCGACCGACAAGTGTGAACTTGCTGTCCACGGATCTGCATTTCTATTTTTGGCCAGCGCGACTCGATAAAACTCGCTGCTGCGATCACTCCCGACGTCGGATCGACACGAAAGTGGTACCACTGGAAAGCTCTCTCAGAGATCTTCAACCAAGGACTAGGGCAGCAAATTTGAAGACTCTGTATTTTTCGTGGTGGATTTTACAAGGGACTGACTGACTGACTCAGAAAACTCAGGACAGATCTAAGTTTTCCTGATAACTTGCGTTGACCGTGACTCAAACCATAGATTTGGAACTTGGACTCTTCACAAAAGTAGTAGAGGGGGAAACAAGAAAGACGTGGATAATTTGTATTTGACCTTTGGTGGAGGTTTCGATTTTTGGAGGATTTTATACTGGACGAGGGTCGGATCTGAACTGCACAGGACAAAACAGATTTAGGAAAAGACATCAATTTTTAAAAAATAGTAAAAGGACTCCCGAAATTCTAAGAAAATTCGTGGATGATGGGGGTGGTGGACATAACTCCCAATAAAATTGGTGACCCAAGAAAATAAGGGGACATGGGTCCAAATGTGGAAACACAGGGTTGCTGTGATAGGATTTGAACAGTAGACAGAACTGGAAGGTGGGGAAACACGAAAATAGAAAAATAGAAAATGAAAGGTAAACGACTGGATTTTTTTTGTGGCGGCTGGGGTTGACGTGGATGACTCACCCTCTATGTTTGGACTCAATCTGAGCTCCTGATGGAGAGCTAAAATTTGAGCTTTGAGGCTCTATTCTGATGTAGACATAACTCCGACGATGATGGCGGCGGCGCGATGGCGGTGCGATGGCGGCGGCAGCAGAAACAGAATTCAGAGGATAAGAGGGAGAGATAGAATGGGTCTCACACCCTATAATGACAGAATTCCATCTGTAAGGGGGGTAGGAGAGAGGAGGAGGGCACACCCTTCTTTGGCTCCAACCAAATTCACAATTTTTTCATTCATTAATCCTTGCAAAACACTATACATTGGTTTATATAGAAGGGGAGGAAGGGGGAGGGGGTTGGAATTTCATGGGAGAGAGGGGAGGGGTAGCATTTTCTTCCCCCATGTGGTCAATTGGCCTAAAAAAAGAAAATACAAATGTCATTTTAATGGGGGGGGGCACCCCCTTGACTTAAGGGGAGGCATCTTGGACATTTTTCACCCATTATCCCCTTGAATGGTCCAACCATCTAGAAGCCCACCTTAGACCTTTGACTGGCCCCACATGGGCCCTAAGGCTTAGGTGGACCAATAGGGAAGGGAATGGGGGCCCCTTGATGGTCATACTGGACTTTTGCACAAAAACCCAAAGAATCCTAAAGAATGATAAATTGGCTTATAAAGCCTTACAATTGTAAACATACTTTCCCAAGGATATAAATGCAAATTAAAAGGACACAAATGTAAAATAAAAATATCTGTGCTTGGTGTTGATTCCCATCAATTCTCCCCGGGTGGGAAGAACTCGACCCCGTCGAGTAAGGGGTGTGGCTGCTCGAGTAGCTCTGGCAGATGCGTCACCGAACCTAGAAGCGTGGAGTATGCTCCACTCCAAGTAATCGACACATGCTCATCCCGTATAGATTTGATATGCTCACGCTGTTGGGGAGGAGGCTAGGGGTGGACACTCCGGGGTGGGGTCACTCTCAAATGAAGGGGAGGCGGCTCAAAGGCTCACTAGGAATCACCGCTTGTCCCTTATGTGACTAGATCCGATATGTGAAATAGAGCCGATCCCAAAGTCCGACATGTCTCATACTCGAAAGGGACTAACAACGCGAGCGTACAAAACCGACTCGACTCGATGTATGCACATACACGCGACAGACAAGCGAAACAAGGACTCACAAAGACCCTAAACAAACCTAATGTTAGTCTGACCTACGCATAGGCGATGGTGGACCAGGACACCCGAATATGTGCCATGCATGCATGTTATGCAACCGGAGGTTGGTGGCATGGGGAACACCTAGACGCCCAAGTATGACCCAGTCATGCATGGACGGCCCTTTAGATTTGGGAGACTTGAGAGGGCTAGGAGAACCGGGTATGGGTGTATCGAGAACGGGCTTGGTGGGTATAGATGACCCGGCCCGTGGGGTAGGGGTTTGGTAGTGGACTCCCTCGAAGAAGTGAAGTATATATGGCGGATCTAGGGGTCCACTAGGGAATGGGTCAAAGGGATCAAAGAAAGTATGACCCCTTGTGGTGGGTTCCCACAAGTCACGGTCCCATGTAAGGAAGTCTTGAAGGTACAGATGGTCACCTTCATGCAGTGTGGTAGGTGGGACGGTGATCATATGTAGGAAGTATGGTTCCTCTCTTTGGCAAAAGGGTGTAAAGTCGGGCTAGGCCGGCATAGGGAGGAATAGAAGAATTTTCGTGGTGACACAACCCACAGTACACACGGAGATAATGGATCCTAAGGCCAAATGAGTGAAGCTACGACTAGTGGGTTGGTCAAAGCCTCGGGCCAATAAGTGCATCAACGTCCATTGCTGGTGTAAACCCATAATAAGGTCACCCAAGGTATCAACATGGTGACTAGACCAGAATGTCGTGTGGTAGGAGTTGACGGGCACTAGTGGTAGGGTGGGGTCCATGGATGGGTAAGGAGGTGGGACCAAGCCATCCTTGAGCCAACTAAGAAGCGGCTCGACGATGAAAAGCGTACCCGTTAGAAATATGGGTGGCTTAGGCTTTGGTGGCTCCCAATATAATGGCTCCGGATGAGGGTCGAAAGTGGAGGGTAATGGCAATGGAGCCCACATGGGTGAGGAAGGACTGTCCTCCTTGTGGAGAAGGGGTCCTTGGGGTGGCACCGAGATGTGAGGCTCGGGTAGGCATCCGTCAAATTGAGTACACATCGTATTCTCTAAGGCCTTCTTCCTCTCTTCTAGGCGTGTGCCTAGGCCATCCACCCGCGTACTCAACCCTTCCATACGATCTACCCCTGTAGTCAACACATCCAGGCGTGTACTCAACCCCTCCATTGCTCCCATAATGGCTCGGAACATTTTGGCCACTTCATCGGGACTATGGACTCGGGGTGTGGCCATGGTTGCAAAGATGGGGTTTGTTGAACTATGGTTTTGATGATAACTAAACTTCTTGTGTGATGCCTTGGTTTTGATGGTTATTGAAGTCATGGTTTTGATGTTCATGTGCGATTAAGTGAATGATGATGACTAAACTAAATGGTTGATTGTTCCTGTCGATTGGTTGAATATGATTGACTTGAACATGTGCTTTGAATGCTTCCCATGTATACTCTTCATGGAGCTTGGCTACATACATGCATTTATGAAAGTAACAATTGTTCCAATCTTATATGTGAAATTGGGTCTCAATATAAATCACTTTTTGAACTCCAATACATATTTTACATATCATTTTGAACTTGCATTATATTGAAACAACTCATGAGAAACTTGCTTGAAAATTGGAATCATGGTACTTATATCTTGCTCAAACGGTTTACAATAAGCTCTTGTTAATTGATTGAAATTGCCAAATGGCCAAAGGGGTTTCATACATGTACTTCATGCAATTACCACATGAATTATTGATCAAAGTTCTAATCCTTTTTTCTATGGTTTTGTAGGTCAAAACACTCAACATATATTCCCCAAGATCAAAGGAGTTTGAAGCCTCAGACTTAAATGGGTTGCAATGGAGTTCGGGGGTGAAACCTAAAAAGTCGCATCCTACAGAACTATAGGTCGACCGCCCCAGGTCGACCGACAGCAGCGGTCGACCGCCGCAGGTCGACCTAAAATTCCAGGGATCAAATTTCTACAGATTTCTCAGTAGCGGTCGACCGCCAGCTGCCACAGGTCGATCGCCAGTCCCGAGCTAACATATGTTGACTTTATTTTCCACTTCGAGAAGAGCCATTCTCCATGGATTTCTTTAATCCTAAAGTCACCCAATCACCCACAAAATCTGGATCTGGTCTGGGGGTTGTCCATGGACCATTCAAGGGCTATAAAACATCTCATTGGAGCCATAAACCCTATATATCCAAGAGATCCAAAGGAGAGGCTGTCTAAGGAGGAAGAAGAGGTACTATAGCTCCGTGAACAGTACCTCGTGCAGCAAGCTCTTCATCAATCTCCAACCCATTCAAGGTATTTCTAAAGCCATCTACCTCCAAGAAGGTGTAGAAGCAATCAAGGTTCAAAGCTACATCCATACACCTCTTCATCAACTCAAGGTGATCCAAGGGAAGAAGAAGAAGGATGGTACAAGGAAGAAGGAGCCATTCAAGCATCATCTGAAGGTACTCTAGCTCCATTTGAAGTCAACAGTCTCAAAGGAAGAGAACAAGCTCACAAGCATCAAGAAGATACATGAATTTGTCCAAGGAAGAAGGAAGGGTACTGTAGCCATGAACAATACTCCGTGTAAGAAGATCTACATCAAATATAAGGCCATTCAAGCTGAGTCTCAAGCTATTCAAGTGAAGAAGGAATCAACGCGAACATCTAGAGCACACACTTAGGGGGAGCCTAAATCAGGAGCTTTCTAAACTGTGGTTTATTCATGTTTGTGTTTTGTGCTTTATAGTTTCAGATTTGTGTTACTTATAAACTGTAAACTCGTGTGTGTGTGGATCGTTGTTGGATCCGTGGTCGTGTGTGTGTGTGTCGTACTTGATTCGTGTGTGCGTAGGTCTTCTTAGATCTGCGTGTGTGTGTGGATTTATCTAGATCTTAGTGTTTGTGTGTGTGGAGTGCTGCACTTGTCGCAGCGTGTGTGTGTCTTGTTGATCTGCTTGTTGGATCGTGTTGGAGACTTCGTCTCCGTGTGTGTGTGTGTTGGGGCGCGTCCCCGTGTGTGTGGGCAGGCGTCGTCCTGCGTTTGTGGTGGGAGCGTCGTCTCCGTTTGGAGATTTATCCCCGAGTGAAGCCTCACCGGGTTTTGTGAGGGGTGGACGTAGGATTGCCGTCGTTGCATCCGAACCACCTTAAAAATCACTGTGCACTATGGTTTGATTTGTGTGATTTGGTCCTTTTCTTCTACCTCCATTCTAAGTGAGTGTATTTGTTAATTGTTGTTACGGATTTATCTACGTATATCTTGCATATTCTATATCTCATCATACAAAGTTTGATAAATCCAAGTTGTGTTCAAATAGTTTTGAATCTCTTAACTAGCATTCTATCACATATTTTAAAAAGGTCAAAAGTTTCCTTAAAATTTGTAAACACCCAATTCACCCCCCTCTTGGGTGTCATTGATCGCGGGACTTCAATTGGTATCAGAGCTAAGGCTCGATTGTTTATAGATCTAACGATCTAGAGTGATCCAGATCAATGACTACCATTATGTATACTTTGAATTCTCCACCGATGTTTGATGGTTGCAATTTCAATTTGTGGTTAGGTAGAATGTGCAGTCTTGTCAACTCATATGACCCTAAGCTATGGAAGCTTGTTTCATACGGTCTTTATGAGTTGCCTAAGGACAAAAATGTCTGGACTGAAAATCAAAAGCTTAAACATGATCAAAATTATTTGGTGTTAAAGTTGCTATCTGCTGCAGTTGATTCTAATTATTTCCCCTTTGTCTCCCATTGTAGATCTGCGAAGGACATCTTAGATGGATTAACCAAAATCGGGAAGAGCATGGAGACCAATGTCTTGTGGCAGGCACGAGTGAACAAGGGAGTGATCAGCCAAGTAGATCAAGCTCAAAGGTAAATTCTGATTCTGATAATGAAGATGAATTTAGCTATGAAGATTTGTTGATTGCATATGATGATCTTGCTGAAAAATACAAGAAGGTAAAATTCGAAAACAAAAAATTGAAAAAGAATACCGAACAAAATAATTGTAATTCCTCTTGTAAAAAATGCTCACATTTAGAGGAAATGATTGAGTCTTCTGTTTTTGATCTTGAATTCCATAAAGATCAAATCTCTTCCTTGAGAAATGAAAATAAAGAGCTGAGAGAGAGAATAAGTTCAATGGATAATGGTCAGACTGAATTTGTTCATGATAAGAAACTTCAAAAAGAAAATGAGAAACTGAAGGAATTGAATATGACCATTTCTGAAAGATTGTTTGTTTTTGAAAAAGAAAAATCTGTGAATATTGATTGAAAGTGCATGCTTTGTTGCAAGAAATTGAAAGTCATAAAACCATCAATGCTACTTTACATGAACAAGTCAATTCGTGTGAAAATAAGATTGTTTCCTATGAATTGCACATTTCATCACTTGAAAAAGAAATCTCGGACTTGAATGCTTTATTGTCTAGATTTGTGGATGGTCAAGGAAATTTGGACAAATTGTTGGGGATGAAAGTGAACTTTCAAAGAGAAGGACTGGGGTTTAATCCTGTGAATAAGAAAAAATTTGAAAGCAAGTTATACACTTCATTTGTTCATAGCACATGTACACCCAGCACCTCTAAATCTAACTCCCAGCAACCCATTGTGCCAAGAACTCAAGCCAATCTGAAAAATAGTGTGAATGTTCAAAATGTGCATGCTAAAAACTTTCATGCGAAATCCCATGCATCCAACAAAAGAAACATGTCTTGTCTTTACTGTGGAAAACTTGGACACCTGATGCATGATTGTTTCACTATGAAGAATGATGACTTGAGAGTATGTAGAAACCAAGCTATTTTGAAAAATGTAAAGAGAGCTTTCACCACAAAATCTTCCATGCATTGTAATCACTGTGGTAAAAAGGGTCATACAACTTCACATTGCTGGTTATTGTTGAAGAGAAAGAACTCCTACTCAACACATCATGCTCACACACACAAATCAGTAGAACCCATGAGAAGAAAGAATATGATGCCACGTGCCTTTTACCATCACTTTGGCAAATCTGGGAATGTTAAGCATGATTGTTTTCTAAAGAAAAATGATGATTTGAATGTTGTCAAAAATTAGAAACCACATGCCCATGTTGCTGCTAACCCACAAGGACCCAAGATGGTTTGGGTACCTAAGAATGTCAAATGAGAAATATGTTTTGCAGGTGTGCCATGTGAATGTAAAATATGAAATCTATCTTCGTCAAGAAGGTAAGGCACACGAGTCAAGTGGCATAAGTCAGGTTCGAAGAAAAATCAAAAACTGAATTTGAAGATCAGGTGATATCCCTCCTACTTTCTGTAGTGATTGTATCATGTTTTAACTTACTTTGTGTCATATAGTCATGTAATCTTACATATGTCTGTACATGCATTTCATTCATAGTTGTTTACATATTTGTGCGCATATCAATTGTCATATAGCATCTTCGTGTAAAGAAGAGCTTGAAGATTCATCAAAGCATGATTTCACCAGATACACTGAGTATGCATATACCTTCACGTGATGTCTTACAAATATTGAACATTGTGTATTCATGCCATAATGCATTGCAATCCTCCTACCTTTGTCATCCATGATTACATAGTATATCAAATGGTGACATGTGGAAGGGCAGGTTAAGCCTGTCTGAAAACTATCACTACGCGTTTGGTGATCTTCGGATCTAAGTTCTCCACCTAGTACTATGAGTCAATTAGTTACAGGCTGCACATGGTATTAGGACATTAATGAACATCTTGCATTCATGCACACACTAAGGGGGAGCAACCACATTCGTCATATAAACTTAATGTTTAGGTTCACACATGAGTCATACATTACATCTAGAGCTGTCTAGGGGATGTTGGTTGTTAAAATAATTTATCATACCATTGTCAATAAAATTGAATCGAAATTGACAACTCAAGTCCTCTTGTCCTTGGATGCAGATTATACTCCCAAATCTAAATGATGATGGGCTAGTCATGGCCAAGCTTGAGTAAATGAAAGGAATACCTTGCAAGGATGAAAATGATGAGAACCCTCTCAAGTTGCTACAAGAAGATGGGATACTTTATGTAGAACAACCTCTAGAATCGACTCAAGTATAAGGTGGTGAAAGTCCTTGTACGTGCTAAAGCAAGTACCCAAGGCACGGTATGAAAAGCCCGCATCTTTTGATTGAGAACAGGTTCAATAGGTAAGGTTGATCAAACACATCTCACAAGGTAAATCAGGTAAAAGACATTTTAGTGGTTCAAGCATATGTGGATGATATCATTTCTGAGCTACTAATAATGCCTTTTGTGAATATTTTGCAGGGATTGTACAAGAAGATTTTAAAATACACTCAATGAATAAATTAAATTTTATTCTTCTTTTGGATTGCAGGTGGAAGGCTT
This sequence comes from Amorphophallus konjac, assembly GCA_022559845.1. Classification (NCBI taxonomy): domain Eukaryota; kingdom Viridiplantae; phylum Streptophyta; class Magnoliopsida; order Alismatales; family Araceae; genus Amorphophallus; species Amorphophallus konjac. The sequence goes on from CM040126.1 coordinate 396,471,313, forward strand.
GGAAGAAAATAGATTCTCAAGGCAAAGGTAAGAAAGTAAAAGTTGAAATATCAACCTTCGTGAGGTTGGTGATTTTAGTGATTGAAGGCTTCCAATCTTATCTCCTGAACTAAGGTAATTCAACCTTGTCAATTCATGCAATTGCCATCTTTGTCACTTGGTGACACTCTCAAGTGACATGTATTGATTCTAAAAACTTGAATTGTCATTTACTAGCATGTTGTGATGAATGTGCCTAATTGACTGAATCAAATTGAAAATCTTGAAAGATGTGTATGAAGTGGTTACATACTGTATATTCTCAATTTGAATTGCATGATGGCATTTGAGCTTAATTGAGTATCTGGTATATCAAATATTGAGTAGTGAAAAGGTGGGTCACATCCACCTGGGAAATCTCACTATGTGTGAGTTGGTCTTTGGATCAATGTTCTCCGCCTCGTACTAGAACTCAAAGAAGTCAAATGGTTGATCTATGAATGAATCCTTGAACTGAGTTATTTCAATTGAAAATATATTTTTGCTCATGATTCAAACATTTGACTTGTGAATGATTTCTAATCTCAAAACTTGTGAAATGCTCTTGAAAATCTGATTTTGAACATTTCTGAAAATTGGGTTGCATTGCTTTATTTTGATCATGTATGCAGCCTCATTCATAAAGATCATGTCAAAAAAAAATGCTTGTTTGATCTATTAATTGAATGTGAATAGTCTCATGTGAAAGTTGTCACATTGGATTGAAGATAAAGCTCTCATCCTACCATAACAACTTGCATTCCACTCCCACATAGTTATAGGTTGCATGCATCATAACTCAATACATAAGGTGCTTTCAGATCATGTAAATGAAAATCAAAAGTCTGAATCACTTTGCACATTGCATCACATTCTCATATGCTCATATGTTATATTGCATTGGAACTCATGCATTAGTCGCACTTAGTTCATTCAGTTGACATCTATTCAATTGGTATCAAATTATCTATTTAATTGGTGTCAAATTGACAACACATTGCTCGCATGCATGTCATAGTGTATTTGCATAAACTCCCAATGTGTGCTTGTGTGTTATTATATGCTATTCAACCCCATCCTTTGGCACTTCTATAGCCTTATCCCTTCTTGCTAAATAATGTTGTATTTGAGTCATTATTAGAGTGCTTCATGTCGTACACTCTGGGAGAGTTTATATTTCATAAGTGCATCTATTTAGGGGGAGTTACACTGTTATGTATTCATGATATTTTCAGTATACATGCTGAATCAAATTCGCACACTTCATGCACAAAATATGAAAATGAGTGTTAAAGATAAGGATATATGAATTTCTTTTCAACACTCTCGAGATGTTAAACTTGCTGTATGTATGTTGAAGAGATAGTTGAGGAAAAAGCTGCCTACCCATCCTTGTTGAAAAATCTGAAATGATAATGAAAGATAGAGCAATGCTCGGTCTCACTGAGTAAACTTGGCACATGTCACCTGAGACGTGATGTGGTTCATATCTGAAAAGTGTTGACTAGTATCTCTGTTCAAAATGAGGTGAAATGGTTCAGTATTCTGAGTAACCGGGGATTCTGACATGAGCTCCATGCGTCTACTCGCGTAAAAAGAAATTATTTGAACATGTTCACTCTTGAAAAATTCTGACTATCATGTGATTTTGGTTAGGTTGAAAAATATTGGTGAAAACACATTGTGGTAGAGCGTAGCCTCCAATACGCTAATCTCAAAATTAAAGTGCAGTTTGTAAAATGTCTCCTTGTGTTAATCTGAAAATCTGAATATCCATATTGCAACTATCATCTTTCATGTTTCTCACTTACACATCTGGAAATTTGATTTAATATGTATTCAGAAAGTTGATTGACTGCTTTAGCAATTGCATGAACCTCCTATACGATTGCACAACCCCCCATGTGCTACACATGTACATTCCAATTGTCATGACCCTCATGCACCCTTCCTATACCTATCCTCTCTTATATAAGTATGGGGGAACTGTGTTACATGTACATATACGTATTTGTTTGATTGTACATCTCATATGGCATCACTTGCATGTGCTGGATCTCATGCATTTCAAACCACAAATCAAAAATTAAAAATCTAAAAATCCACCACACTCCAAAAATAGTTTTTGAGTTCAAAAAAAAATTGGCCTAGTTGTTTTTCATTTCATTGTATGCTTGCATTCAGTTTCATGTGATTGCATTCATATTGTCATCATGTCTATTCAGTTGCATTGCATGCATTCATAGTGTCACATGTTTGCATTGGGATGTTATGCATTTCCACAAAATAAATATAAAAATCAGAAATTTTGAAAATCAAAATAAACTCTCTTGTTTTGTCCTCCTGCTCTTGCATGTTGTAAGTCTGACATAGGATCTAGCTTTTGAATGCTATCCTACTGAACACCTCATCTTGTGAATGTCTCCACTGGCTCATATCCTTGAGGCCAATCATTACCTTCATTTGGTATCAATACTTGCTTGACTGCACTTGCTTTGGATGGTATCAAATTGATTTGTGAGCATAATCACCAATTGGTTTCCTCTGATTGGAATCACATTGCTTTGTTCGTCCATGATTTGCCCTTGCTTCGTCTGATTTGATAAGATGTGCTATTGATGTTTCAAAGAGAGATAAGCTTGTTGATATTGTTGATCATGTCCCAGGGGGAGAAAGATTTGCATTATCCCGCTTTTTGATTATGTCAAAGGGGGAGAAAAATTGATGATTGTGTTAGGGGAAAAGGACATGTTGTATCCTCATTTAGTTTGTCATCATCACTTCGTTTGTCATCATCAAAAAGGAGGAGATTGTTGAACTATGGTTTTGATGATAACTAAACTTCTTGTGTGATGCCTTCGTTTTGATGGTTATTGAAGTCATGGTTTTGATGTTCATGTGCGATTAAGTGAATGATGATAACTAAACTAAATGGTTGATTGTTCCTATCGATTGGTTGAATATGATTGACTTGAACATGTGCTTTGAATGCTTCCCATGCATACTCTTCATGGAGCTTGGCTACATACATGCATTTGTGAAAGCAACAATTGTTCCAATCTTATATGTGAAATTGGGTCTCAATGTAAATCACTTTTTGAACTCTAATACATATTTTACATATCATTTTGAACTTGCATTATGTTGAAACAACTCATGAGAAACTTGCTTGAAAATTGGAATCATGGTACTTATATCTTGCTCAAACGGTTTACAATAAGCTCTTGTTAATTGATTGAAATTGCCAAATGGCCAAAGGGGTTTCATACATGTACTTCATGCAATTACCACATGAATTATTGATCAAAGTCTAATCCTTTTTTCTATGGTTTTGTAGGTCAAAACACTCAACATATATTCCCCAAGATCAAAGGAGTTTAAAGCCTCAGACTTAAATGGGTTGCAATGGAGTTCGGGGGTGAAACCTAAAAAGTCGCATCCTACAGAACTATAGGTCGACCGCCCCAGGTCGACCGACAGCAGCGGTCGACCGCCGCAGGTCGACCTAAAATTCCAGGGATCAAATTTCTATAGGTTTCTCAGTAGCGGTCGACCGCCAGCTTCCACAGGTCGACCGCCAGTCCCGAGCCAACATATGTTGACTTTGTTTTCCACTTCGAGAAGAGCCATTCTCCATGGATTTCTTTAATCCTAAAGTCACCCAATCACCCACAAAATGTGGATCTGGTCTGAGGGTTGTCCATGGACCATTCAAGGGCTATAAAACATCTCATTGGAGCCATAAACCCTATATATCCAAGAGATCCAAAGGAGAGGCTGTCCAAGGAGGAAGAAGAGGTACTGTAGCTCCGTGAACATTACCTCATGCAGCAAGCTCTTCATCAATCTCCAACCCATTCAAGGTATTTCTGAAGCCATCTACCTCCAAGAAGGTGTAGAAGCAATCAAGGTTTAAAGCTACATCCATACACCTCTTCATCAACTCAAGGTGATCCAAGGGAAGAAGAAGAAGGATGCTACAAGGAAGAAGGAGCCATTCAAGCATCATCTGAAGGTACTCTAGCTCCATTTGAAGTCAGCAGTCTCAAAGGAAGAGAACAAGCTCACAAGCATCAAGAAGATACATGGATTTGTCCAAGGAAGAAGGAAGGGTACTGTAGCCGTGAACAGTACTCCGTGTAAGAAGATCTACATCAAATACAAGGCCATTCAAGCTGAGTCTCAAGCTATTCAAGTGAAGAAGGAATCAACGCGAACATCTAGAGCACACACTTAGGGGGAGCCTAAATCAGGAGCTTTCTAAATTGTGGTTTATTCATGTTTGTGTTTTGTGCTTTATAGTTTCAGATTTGTGTTACTTATAAACTGTAAACTCGTGTGTGTGTGGATCGTTGTTGGATCCGTGGTCATGTGTGTGTGTGTCGTACTTGATTCGTGTGTGCGTAGGTCTTCTTAGATCTGCGTGTGTGTGTGGATTTATCTAGATCTTAGTGTTTGTGTGTGTGGAGTGCTATGCTTGTCGCAGCGTGTGTGTGTCTTGTTGATCTGCTTGTTGGATCGTGTTGGAGACTTCGTCTCCGTGTGTGTGTGTTTTGGGGCGCGTCGCCGTGTGCGTGGGCAGGCGTCGTCCCGCGTGTGTGGTGGGAGCGTTGTCTCCGTTTGGAGATTTATCCCCGAGTGAAGCCTCACCGGGTTTGGTGAGGGGTGGACCTAGGATTACCGTCATTGCATCCGAACCACCTTAAAAACCGCTGTGCGCTATGGTTTGATTTGTGTGGTTTGGTCCTTTTCTTCTACCTCCATTCTAAGTGAGTGTATTTGTTAATTATTGTTACGGATTTATCTACGTATATCTTGCATATTCTATATCTCATCATACAAAGTTTGATAAATCCAATTTGTGTTCAAATAGTTTTGAATCTCTTAACTAGCATTCTATCACATATTTTAAAAAGGTCAAAAGTTTCCTTAAAATTTGTAAACACCCAATTCACCCCCCTCTTGGGTGTCATTGATCGCGGGACTTCAGGGTTGGTTCCCCTAGGAATGGGCATGCAATGGCATTTTTTTATTTTTGTTTTATAAGCAAAATTTTATGCAACTATTGCAAGCACCTAGACACGACTTAAAATGCGATGCAAAGTTGAAACGTCGACTCGACTACAAACCTAGACACAACCAAGATTCGGTACCTGGCGAAGTCCGGGGATCCAAAGATCCTCTCATGCGAGTGAATCACCTCTCCGATAGGCATAACCTAACGGTCGGGCGACACTTTTTTATATACCAAACGGTGGTATGCAAATGCAACACCTAGGACCAACTTAGACACTTAGACTTAAGTGACTCTTTTTTTTGGGTTTTGAACCAAATACTACCCTAGACTCAACTGGCGCTCTGATACCAAACTGATGCGGGATGGACACGCGACCTGGGACTCTAGCTCACGATCGTCCCTAAGCGAGGGAAGACGTGGGACCGTGCGTGGTTGAGAAACCGGCAGTGAGTCTCGGGTATCACTTTTCACGTGTACTCGGATCGAGTCACGGGTCGGGTCACTCACTCTCGCTCTCTCGCAGCGGTGATAATCAATATATCGGGTTAAGAATCCTAACACTCGCAGTGGCATATACAAATAGATATGATTAAAGTAAATGCGAAAGAGAGAGGGAGCGAATTTACCTCCACGCGCCGGGCGTGGGGAAGACGATCCCGGCCAAGTCAGTAACTCCCGGTATAGTAAATATTTAAATTATAGCGGTTTATTTTAATGCCCACTCCACGCAGGGAGGTAACGGGCTACAAGTGGACCCGGGAGGACCGATATTGGGTTGACGGGTAGCACATGGATCCGCTCGTCGGTGCCGTCCAGAAGACGCTTGCTACGAGTTGTGGGGCCCACGTGCGACTCAACCCTTCGAATCTGGTAGGGTGGGTCCCGTTGTGAATGGGGCACCTGGAGGAGCGATCCCTGGAACGGCGGTGCGCTGGTTCGCCTTGCAGAAGGCGAAGCGACTCCAACCGGCAAGTGTGAACTTGCTATCCACGGATCTGCACTTCTATTTTTGGCCTACGTGACTCGGTGAAACTCGCTGCTGCGATCACTCCCAACGTCGGATCGATGCCAAAGTGGTACCGTTGGAAAGCTCTCTCAGATATTTTCAACCAAAGACTAGGGCAGAAAATTTGAAGACTCTGTATTTTTCGTGGTGGATTTTACAAGGGACTGACTGCCATACTGAGAAAACTCAGGATAGATATAAGTTTTCCTGATAACTTGCGTTTACCGCGACTCAAACCACAGATCTGGAACTTGGACTCTTCACAAAAGTTGTAGAGGGGGAAACAAGGAAGATGGGGATAATTTTTATTTGACCTTTGGTGGAGGTTTCGATTTGTGGAGGATTTTATACTGGCTGGGGGTCAGATCTGAACTGCACAGGACAGAACAGATTTGAGAAAAGACAGTAATTTTTTAAAAAATAGTAAAAGGACTTCAGAAATTCCAAGAAAATTCGTGGATGATAAGGGTGGTGGACAGAACTCTCAATAAAATTGGTGACCCAAGAAAATAAGGGGACGAGGGTCGAAACGTGGAAACACAATGTTGCTGTGATAGGATCTGAACAGTAGACCGAACTGGAAGGTGGGGAAACACGAAAATGGAAAAATAGAAAACGAAGGGTAAACGATTAAATTTTTTTTGTGAAGGCTGGGGTAGACGTGGATGACTCACCCTCCAAGTTTGGACTCGATCTGAGCTCCTGATGGAGAGATAAAATTCGAGCTTTGAGGCTCTATCCTGATGTAGACATAACTCAGGCGATGATGGCGGCGGCGCGATGGCGGTGCGATGGCGGCGGCTGCAGAAATAGAATTCAAAGGATAAGAGGGAGAGATAGAATAGGTCTCACACCCTAGAATGACAGAATTCCATCTGTAGGGGGGGAGGAGAGAGGAGGGGGGCACACCCTTCTTTGGCTCCAACCAAATTTATAATTTTTTCATTCATTAATCCTTACAAAACACTATACATGGGTTTATATAGAAGGGGAGGAAGGGGGAGGGGGTTGGAATTTCGTGGGAGAGAGGGGAGGGGTAGCATTTTCTTCCCCCATGTGGTCAATTGGCCTAAAAAAAGAAAATATAAATGCCATTTTAATGGGGGGGGCACCCCCTTGACTTAAGGGGAGGCATCTTGGACATTTTTCACCCATTGTCCCCTTGAATGGTCCAACCATCTAGAAGCCCACCTTAGACCTTTGACTGGCCCCACATGGGCCCTAAGGCTTAGGTGGACCAATAGGGAAGGGAATGGGGGCCCCTTGATGGTCCTACTGGACTTTTGCACAAAAACCCAAAGAATCTTAAGGAATGACAAATTGGCTTATAAAGCCTTACAATTGCAAACATACTTTCCCAAGGATATAAATGCAAATTAAAAGGACATAAATATAAAATAAAAATGTCAGTGCTTGGTGTTGATTCCCATCACCCATGATTGGTATGGGTGGATCATGCATTTCTTCGGGGAATCGGCAATCATCAGCCCCCTTTGTAGGCTGCTCCTTAGCCATATAAAATATGTTGGGTTGGCCATCAGGATTAGGGACCTCCAGGATCTTCAATACTTCGACTGTTTGGCAGTCTGCATTAGCTAGGGGCTTGATGATCCCTGGCGGGACCTTGACATCCCCAAGTAACTCTTCAAGTTTTAATGCCCCCGATTTAGGGTAAATGCTGAGTTGAATTACTCTGAGCTCTCCCTCTTCCTCAGATATGAGTGACACCTCTGGGGGAGCCACGTAGTCTGGAGGCGATGGAGGGAACCAGTCATCGGATTCTAGTTTCTTCTTCCCCTTGTCCTTGGCTAGAGGGGGTAGCCTTCTCCGGCTTCTCTAGATACAGAAGCGCAGCAAACACTCTTTCTTATTTCCCATTTCATGGGTATTTTATGCATTGGTGGAGGGTGGAGGCCACCACCTAGTTTTGATGCAGTCACGGCCGGCCCAGCAATGCTTTGTACGACGTATCGGAGTTTATCACATGAAATTTCACTTAGGTAGTGAAGTCGTCGAGCGAGAGTTTAAACTCCGCCACGCCCATGGGAACTTCAATTTTTTGGTTGAAGCCAGCAATTCTCATATCCTTGACCTCGATCAGGTGCACATCAAAATAGTACTTCTGATATACCCGATAGGGGAGTATGCTTACCGCCACCCCCGGGTCAATTAGAATTCTGCCTATTGGCTGGCCATTCAGATGCCCCCTCATGTAGAGGGGTCTATTGTGGTCGATGAAGGGCAGAAGCATGTCCTCCTCCGTTAATGTCATTGCCACCCTCGAATGTGCCTCAGTGAAATAGCTCTCAAAGTATGCCAGGGTTTGTAGGGCTGTGATAACGGCTTGTCTTGTTTCTTCATCGAGGGAGAGTATATCCCAGACTGAAAAACTTGCATGATTCTCTTCAGTTGCCTCACTATTCTGCTGGTGATTCTGACGTTGGTCAACCTCGGTTCTTTGGACCTTTTATACTTGCCCTCAAGGTATTCTTGAGGAGCTAGTTTGGGAGGTGGCTCATCTTTCTCTTTAGGTGCCACCTGAACTTGTTGTGCTGGTCTGACCGGCTCCTTCCCTTGTATAAATTCGGTGAAGCTCGGGATGCCTGCATGGTCTTTATTTGCTAGAGGAGAGACTACTGAGGGTAAGGTGGGAGCACCCTTGACCCTCCATTGTGGCTGCGGGCATGACCGCTTGCCCTCCCGAGAGGATAGAATTTCAGCAAAGGAGGTGACCCCTTGGTTGCTTGCATGCTCCGGGTAGAGCCCCGACGGAGGAGGAATTTCTGCGCCTTTGACTTCAGGCGGGGGAACCTGGTATGGTTGCTCACCCCGCAACATAATGTTATGGTTAGCCTGGGGGAGATGCCCCCATTTTCTTCTGGACCTAGTGGCATGCTGGGAGGTGGAAGCTTCAGCTTGATTTGCCTCCGCTGGCTCGAGGCATGTCTCTTCATCATCTTCTTCAAAAATTCAGACTGTGTCGAACAGGGCCGCAAGGGTATTACAGGATATGGCATTGCCTTTCCTTTTGCTCTTGGACTTCTTCTTCTTTTTCTTCACAGTTGGCGACTGCTCTTGGGGAGGTTCATCCCATATGCCTGGTTCTTCGGATTTAGCTTCAGCTTCTTCTGCTAATTCCAGGGACTCAAAATGTTCCCAAGGGACATATTCCTTCAGCTGGACGGGCCGGATTTCGGGCTGTTCATATTCGTCTAGCCCATCAATGATCTCTTGAAGCCGTTCTACAGTCGGACTGGCTTCTTTATGCACCCGCATGGGGATGTGCTTCTTCTTATTGTTGGTGAACCGTCTAATGACCAGCTGAGGAGCTGTCTCTTGCCAGACGGGGGTCATAGCCGGGGGTTCCGACTGAGGTGTGGCGCTCCGTATACGAATTCCTGGGCCACGACGAGGCGTTGCCCTTCTTCTTGTTTTTGCCGGCACAGAGTGCCAATTTGCCTTATCTTCTGCTGGTGATAGAATATAGGCCTCATAGGTACGTTGAGTGCAGGCTTCCGCCACTTCTTCAGGTAGTTGCTGATATAGAGATATCATATTGATGGTTACCCCTAGAGTGGGCATTTCATGCGGGCGCGGAGGATCGACCTTGTGCTCCCCCATTTGTAATTCTCCCTTCTTGATCAAAGGCTCAATAGTGTCTTTAAAGATATAGCAGTCCTTGATAAGGTGTCCGATCATTTGATTATATGGGCAGAAACGAGGATCATCTTTTCTTTTGAGATCACTCGTCCTCTTTGGCTCTGGGAGAGTGATCTTGTTGAATTTCATAGCCCATTCGAACGAGAGTCAAGTCTTATCTCGAGAGAACGAATACAACTTCTTCATTTTATCCCGAAGGGAGGGGCCCTCTTGCCGATCGGCGAGCTTGGCCGAGGGAGACTCAGCTACCCCTTTGTCCTTATCCTTCTGCTACTCAATGGCCTTGAAATCGACCATGTGTACTTCTTGAGACGCCGGCCGTTTGTCAGCTGACCTGGCCTTCTGGCTTGAGGTGGCGGGAGCGGCAAAGTACTTCGAGAGGAATGCCTTGACCTCTGCCACAACATTATTTAGTCGGTTAAATGACTTAATTTCAGTGCCTATCATTCTTTCCAACACCTCTCTTCTCAAGTTCTGCTTGCATATTTGGACGGCATCCTCCTGATGCGGCGGGTTCCTGCACCTCATGCTGAGGTTCCTCCACCGCTTGATATATTCCAGGGTGGACTCGTCGTTCCTTTGCCTGGTTTCATATAGTTCGGCCACCGTCACCTCCCTCTCGACAATGTGGAACCTTTGTTTGAACTTTCTCTGCATATCGGGCCAATCAATGATAGACCAGGGCTGTAAGCTTGAGTACCACTCAAAGGCGAGCCCCATTAATGTGGACCCAAAGAATTTTAGCAAGTACGACTCGTCATTCGCCAAGTCGCCCATCACATTAGTGTAGTAGGCAATGTGCTCCCGCGGAGACCCTTGCCCGTTGAACTTTTTGAACTTCAGAGGCTTAGTAATGCCAGGGGGCAACCTCTTGGTGGCATGATGGGATGGGTATGGTATCCTGTATACATCAAATGAGGCGGAGTCGCCGTCGCTCCTTTCCGCTAGCTTCATTTCTATCATCTGCTCAACCATGAGCTTGTTCATTACTGCCGGATCAACCAGGCTTGGGTAAAAGTGAGCTTGTTGCATATGCGGCGTTGTTAACACGGTCATGTGGGGCGTGGTAGGCCCCCCTTAAAACTGGAAGATTGAGGGTTGCGGCGTAGCCGCAAGTTGTTGCTGAGGGGGAGGAATGCCCCCAGTGTAGCTAGGTGTCGGTTAGGATGGGGTTGCCTGTGGCGAGGCTTCAAACGCCTTGCTTCTGCCCCCTGTTGTTCTGGGTTGACCTTCAGCTGCCGCGGGGGTAGGAGCATGTGTATCCCTTTCACTCAGCTACTTCTTTAGTGCCTCAATTTCTTGGTGGTACCTATGCAGCAACATCAGCAAAGTCAGATCATTGATAGATGGGCTGGGGAGGGTACCCCTGTCCTCAGGAGGTGTTTCTTCAGATGACGTGGATGGCATCCCACCGTCATCTTCAGTTGTAATAACATTGGCGGTGAGGACCGCCGTTGTCTCTTCTGGATTTATTGTCTTGATGAGGGTATGCAACACCTCTGTAGCAGCTCTCCCTCTTCTAGTGAGAGGGCACGGCCTCTCGACAATTCTGGCAACCTCTTCGGGCTCCTCAGGCAAAGCCCCATAACGGCTGGCCACTCCGGCCATGTGACAAGTATATACTTGTATGTTTTTGTTTCTTCTTTTCACACGCCTGGTTGGCTGACTGGGGAAGGGAAACCTTTCAAACATCGAGACTCTCGATGCATCTTCTTCATGGCGGGGTGGTCCGTAGCACCCTAATTCTGCATCTTTTATTTCATCCGGGTCGGTTAGATCTCCTCGACCCTCTTCAATAGTGGTGATGGCTTGTAGCAGCTGCTACCTCCCTAGGGAGGTGTTCCCAAGGCCACGAAGATATCTGTCACGCCCCGAGCGCGGAAGATACTCGGATGTGTGACGTGTCTATATAGATCGTGTCATTAGAGCGAATTTTTTTTTGGTATACATAATTTCGGAGTGCGCAAAAGACTAATAAAAGCTAATAAATTCCAATAGTCCAAGTGATGATTATTTGATTAATCAAAGGAATTAAACATAGACCATGAAGATTTCTAAATTTAGAAAGCCAAATATTAGGCTACACGACTTAACACAAAGTTTATACCATTAACTGACATAATTGAGAATACAAGGTAGACTCAAATAAGTTCAAAGACACGACTGGCTAATGATAGATGGTTGGCGTTCTAGCACTCTTCACTCGGTCTCAACCCCATTCTTGTCGCTATCCGAATCACCTGAAAATGTTAGGAAGCAACTGGATGAGCGAATCACCCAGTAAGAATTACATCTCAAATATGAGCAATCTTTACGTGATTTACAATTTGCATGTATTATCAGTATGACTATGCATGATGTACGTATAATAAAAATCAGATATACATGTAATTCTAGGCATGATGAACAATAAGAGATCAAGAACTGTATAAAGAGAGTATATCAAGATTACAAGTATTTGACAAGCAGTATTTTAAGAATTTACAGATGTAAATGCCACTTCGGGCAAGCAGGGATTCATGTACAAGTATGAACGCAGGTATGAGAAGGAACTCATGTACAAGTATATCAAGTAAAAATTCAATTCAAGCAAGTATTGTCAAGTACGTATCAGTAGAATTGGCTATTATCAAGCAAGTATTTGCCCTTTCTCGGGCCACAAGCCAAGTATTACCCGTTCTGGCCCACACAAGTCAAGTAAGTAAGGAGAGAGAGAGTAGGGGTGGAGTGTCTCAAGTCAAGTAAATACTCCGGTGCAATGCTAAACACTGTGGTCAATAAACTCCCATGGGCACAAGTACCTTCGGGTGCTCCTCCCAGGACTAGACCGGGCCCTATATGCACAGCATTTCATGTATTACCTTTGACATTGTGGAACGCACTAGATTTCGTTGGGTGAAAATATCGTGGGATATCGGTGTTCTTTTTATCGGTTTATCTAGTGCGACGGCGTGCCAGTCACCTTGGTGACAATGTGTTCGAGCTTCGAGACTGGAGTGGTCCGAAGCCTGGGGTGTGCTCCATCTGACTAATCAGACGATTGTGGATATCGGGTTGGGACTGGAGACCCGCCGCGCCATAAAGGCCACGACGTTAATTACATCCCCTCGGAGAAGGGAAGACCTCTGATTAATCGCCAAGAAAAGGGGTCAAATGACCTAAAGATCGTTTTTCATTAAAGCATGCGAGTTGGGTTGACATGATTTAAACCCTCCACATCGATACGCAAAACGGTGTTCAAAACCATACAAATACTTGCTGCGAGTGCGGCGAATTTAATGAAAGTGCGGGATTAGATCCCGGTATATATATATATCAGTCACTAACAGACAATCCAGTATTCGGTCGAGAGTCCATATTCGAAGCATCGAAGGTAACAACGAAGACATTCGGATATCTGCCGTAGGTACGGCACGCTTCACGTGGGTGCGGGATCGGATCCCGGAAGAAGTGGGTCAAGCTGATGAACTATCGGCCCAAGAGGTGCACGGATCATGACCATGTCGGGGATCCCGAGGTCCACGTCCGATACCACGGGGCATCATTGCTTTTCTCTTCACGCACAGTCCGGGGGAGCGGGTTGTTAAGTGTGAAGCCCAATCTCGGAAACGTGCGCCCTCGCACGCGGATCGACCTGCGCGGTCAGGTCGCGGGGTTCGACCTGCCCGGTCAGGTCGTAGGGGTCAAGGGGGCAACGCCCCTTGCGGGGATTTTCGGGGGCAGCGCCCCCGGAACAAAATTTGGATTATAGTGGAGGGGAGACTTTTGATTAGTTTTCTATTAACTTGAATTGCATGTTTTCTTTTATTTTCTTGATCACCTTCTCTCTTCCAGGCACGCCGGATTAAGTGATATTGAAGGGGGGGCGCGCCGGTTAAGGATGCCACAAGGGGAAGGGCGCGCCGGTTTAAGGACACTACAAGGGGCTGAAGGGCGCGCCGGTTTAAGGGAGTTCAAGGGGGGGCGCGCCGGTTAAGGTCCAGGAAGGGGGCGCGCCGGTTTAAGGCTCAAATAGGAAGAGGTTCCACAGTATAGCGCGCCGGTTTAATGGGCTAGTACAAGGGGGCGCGCCGGATAGCTGCAAGGAAAAAAAAATAGGTTTTGAGTGTGGGGTTAAACCGGCCCGGGGGGGTACCGCGCCGGATTAACCCGCGCCGGATTAGGGGGCGCCGGATTAAGCATTGTATAGCTTCTTTCAACCCGTTTGTGCTCTGTTTCTTCTTTCCTTCAACTGTAAGTTGATTTATTGATTGGTTTGTTCATCTTATTGATGAATTATGTTTGTGGAAAGAAGATTTAAGTGTTTTAAGTGTTTGTTCAGGTGGATTAGCGTGGATGCTTAAGTGTTCGTTCAGGGGGGTTCAGTTCACAGAGTTTTACTGTGTGTTGGATTAAAAAAACTTAGTTCGTTCTTGAGTGTTCTATTTGTTCACTTGTTCTTGGCCCTGACGAAAATCGGGCAGCACCTCCCCTAGATCGGAAGGGTCTGGGGGAAAAGATGGGGCGCGCCATGCGGAGAGAACTCCGACGGCCCCGAAACATCCCGGTGTGTGCATAAGCAACTGCACCAGTAAAGTTACCCCATTTGGGGCCGGAGATCCCGAGGGCTAGCCTACAAGGGAAACCGGTGACCCATGGGTTGTTGCGATCGTATCGACTCCCCCCGTTCGGGGCCGGAGGTCCTGAGGGCCAGCCTACAAAGGAACTCCGACGACCCGAGGGTTGCCGTGATCGCGTGGCTGAAGACCACGTGAGAGCCGAAGTCGACACAAGAACACGGCGGAAAAAAAAGAGAGAGCCACTATGGGCTGAGTATTGAGGGGGATTGAGGCATCAAGATCTCCCAAAGGGGAGTTTTCCTTTCATTTCACAACAGACCGAACTCCGCTTACATTGAAAGGGAATACGAAGACAAAGGTCTACATATGAAGATCACCAAAAGGAAATCAAAGGGGCAGAAGGAAATGCAAAGACAAAAGGGGGGAAGCGAGCTCTCTTCCCCTCACCTCTCCTTCTTTCTTTCACCCTCTTATCTCTCTTCACACTTCGGAGCAGGGCTTCGCCGCCAGTAGAGCGTCCCTCCTCTTTATTTGCTTCTTGCCTGGGGCTTGTATTTATAGGGAGAGCAGGGAAGCAAGCTTCCTGTTTCTATGGCTTTTGTTCTGTTCGCAGTTGCCGTTGCTGACGTCGCTGGGGTCACCGTGTCGAGTGCCGTTGTCGTGGACGTCACCTCCGCCGCGGCTACAGTGTGATCGGGAGAGGGGCAGAGGCATGGCCTCCTCCTCCGCTGGCACATCCACCGCGAGCCACGTTGCTATCATCATTTGCTGAAGAATGGCCGGCCGACGGACGGAATGAGCACAAGGCGGGATGGGGCTCGAGAACTTCCATTCACGGCATATGCTCGGTTGCCCGCCGGATCGAAGTGGGACCTTTAACCATTTTAGGCTTGTTTGTCATCATGCCGTTCCCAGGAAACAGGGGACCGCATTGATGACGGGATGGCTTCACTGCACGCCAGATAAAGGCCTCAGAGAAAGGCTTGTTTCTAAACTAAGCGCGCCGTATTAGCACTCCAAGATGGGCGCGCCGGTTTAGTGCATTCAAAGGGGTGACCCTTCAACGGGAGCATGCCGTTTTAACATAAAGCAAGGGAGTTCACGGGGCGCGCCGGACTAGCATCTTGTAAAGGGCGCGCCGGTTTAAGGCCCCCTTAGGGGCGCGCCGGTTTAAGGCTATTGGAAGGGGCGCGCCGGTTTAAGGCTATTGGAAGGGGCGCGCCGGTTTAAGGCTATTGGAAGGGGCGCGCCGGTTTAAAGACCATATAAGGGCGCGCCGGTTTAGACTTCGTCTCGGCTTCGCGGCTATTCGGATGGATGCTTATCCTCCTGTATTGCTTTAGTCGTAATGCACCGCCGTCGGGGTGTTTAGTTCAGGGCCTCTGCATCCCGATTTGGAACTTCGAGTGATCCCCGGCGCGTGCCGAACACGTGTTCGAATTCCCGAGTTTCTTTTGATTTAGCCTTTGGCAATGTCGACTGGAGAGCCGGGGCTGTCTCTTCAACACGAGGGGATTCTTTGTCGGGTGACGGAGCACCGGGTAGGTATTCGTCCTGCTTGGAGGAGGCATAAGGTTTATTCAGCCTTTCCGTCTTCGACTCGCTCTCGAGTGCTGAGACGTGCATGTCGTATGATCATCATCATTTTTTTGACGTCCACAAATGCCCCCCGCTCGTGGGTGACGCAACGAGAGATGAGTGCGCGGGGCCCCCGAGTGTAGAGTTCTTTGGCAAGATATCTGTCCTTCCGAGCCAGTGGGATGCTAGTCCGGTGCGAATTCACGGGAAAGCGCTCACTCCTTCAGCGAAGGGATGAGGGGATCGCTTCACCGCATATGCACACAGACCGACATATCTGAGTGGAGGTTTGGTCGACGGCATGGTGGAATGCCGAAGCAAGGAGGGGTTCAAGTTTCTCCGACTTGGACGAAAGGTCCAGATCAGATCGCACGGCTGAGGCCCTAGAAAGGCCTTAGGCGCCGAGTTACAGGTGGTTCGTTGATGCTGGGATTGCATCAACGCAAGGATTTCAATCTTCTTCCGACCCAGACGGAAGGTCTGAATCGGGGCTTTCGGCGAGGGTGCCGCATAAAGTGGATTCGTCAATGCTGGGATTACATCAACGCAAGGATTTCAGTTTTCTTCCGACCCAGACGAAAGGTCTAAATCGGAGTTTTCGGCGAGGGTGCCGCATAAGGTGGATTCGTCAATGCTGAGATTGTATTAACGCAAGGATTTTAGTTTTCTTCCGACCCAGACGAAAGGTCTAAACCGGAGCTTTCGGCGAGGGTGCCGAGTAAGGTAAATTCGTCAATGCTGGGACTGCACCAACGCAAGGATTTCAATTTTCTTCCAACCCAGACGAAAGGTCTAAATCGGAGCTTTCGGCGAGGGTGCCGCATAGGGTGGATTCGTAAATGCTGGGATTGCATTAACGCAAGGACTTCGATTTTCTCCCGACCCAGACGAAAGGTCTGTATCGGAGCTTCCGGCAAGGGTGCCGCATAAAGTGGATTCGTCAATGCTGGGATTACATCAACGCAAGGATTTCGATTTTCTCCCGACCCAAACGAAAGGTCTAAATCGGAGCTTTCGGCGAGGGTGCCGCGTAAAGTGGATTCGTCAATGCTGGGATTGCATTAACGCAAGGATTTTAGTTTTCTTCCGACCCAGATGAAAGGTCTACATCGGAGCTTTCGGCGAAGATGCCGAGTAAAGTGGATTCGTCAATGCTGGGATTGCATTAACGCAAGGATTTTAGTTTTCTTCCGACCCAGATGAAAGGTCTACATCGGAGCTTTCGGCGAAGATGCCGAGTAAAGTGGATTCGTCAATGCTGGGATTGCATTAACACAAGGATTTTAGTTTTCTTCCGACCCAGACGAAAGGTCTACATCGGAGCTTTCGGCGAAGATGCCGAGTAAAGTGGATTCGTCAATGCTGGGATTGCATTAACGCAAGGATTTTAGTTTTCTTCCGACCTAGACGAAAGGTCTACATCGGAGCTTTCGGCGAAGATGCCGAGTAAAGTAACACTAAGGAACAACTTCTTTCTTATTCTTATTCTTTTCCTTCTTCTTTTTTTTCTTTTCTTTTTTTTTTTTGATGATCACGGTGGGACCGGATCACAAAGGTATGATAGTATCGTCGACATTGGGTTCATATCAACGCAATGGAATCAGGTTTAACCGGCTTAGGCGGAAGGTCTAAGCCATGTTACTTGGTTGAGGCCTCGGAGGGCCACGGGTGCCGAGTTGAGTTTTCGGGTGCTTTATGTAAAAAGCTCCATGACGGAATCATCTTCATTGTGGGGTATTGGTTTCAGTTGATCACCGAGCTGGGGAAGCGGCGCATGGTATAGTTTCAAGTGTTTCCCATTGAGTGGTGGGAATTGAATTTCCCCCCGGTGGTTGACGATGACATAAGCACCGCCTTCATAGACTTTCTGGACCACATTAGGTCCTGTCCAGTTTTCATTCAGTTTGCCTTTGGGGTTGGCCGCCATGACTTCTCTTCGCTTGACCATGACTAGGTCTCCCTTCTTGAATTCACGTTCTTTGACGAGTTTGTCAAAGGCGCGAGTCATACGGGCCTGGTAGACCTGTATGTTCTGCTGGGCTCTGAGCCGCCGTCCTTCCAGATCGGAGAGCTCCTCCAGTCTTCTTTCTACATTGGCTTGGCCATCTTTGACTAATTCGTGCTGGATCGCCACCCGTAGTGAGGGTACCTCCAGCTCTATCGGCACGACCGCTTCTGAGCCATACACCAAGGAGAATGGTGAACAACCTGTCAGGGTCTTGTACACAGTGCGATACGCCCATAGCGCTTCATACATCCTGTCTTCCCAATCCTTCTTGCTAGAGCTGACCGTCTTGGCAAGAAGTGTGCATAGTGTCTTGTTGAAGGCTTCCGCTAACCCGTTTGCCTGCGGATTATACGGAGTGGACGTCCTCCAATCAATCTTGAATTTATCGGCCAATCTATAGACCCTTTGGTTTCGGAAGTGGCTTCCGTTGTCAGAGACAATTCGATCGGGCACGCCGAATCGGAATATGATATTTCGACGGACGAATCTGGCCACGATTTCTCCCGTCACTTCTCTTAGAGCCACAGCTTCAGCCCAGCGAGAGAAGTAATCTGTTGCTGCTAGAATGTATTTGCATCCCGCTGAAGACGCGGGGAGCGGGCCCACAACATCAGTACCCCATTGAGCAAAAGGCCAACTGGGCACCGTTGGGTGCAAATGAGCTGGAGGTCTTCTTGGGATCGCAGCATGCTGCTGGCATTTATGACATGACTTGGCATACTTGCAGCAGTCATCGAACATAGTCGGCCAGTAATATCCTAGCTTCTTGACTTCAATCTTCATTTTCGGCCCAGCTTGATGAGCACCGGCCGACCCGGCGTGAACTTCCTTCATAACCACCCAAGCCTCCTCCATGGATATACATCGGAGGAGCACCTTTCTTCCGGCATCAGCCATGGTTCGGAACAGAGTTCCATTTCTGACTTCATAAGAATCTTTTGTTCTGATCAATCTGATCCTTTCTTCCCTCTGCTTGGGCAATTCTTGGTGTTCAAACCATTTCATTAGGGGTTCCCTCCAATCAGGAGAGTTAGTTGTTTCTGCTGTCGCAGCTTCATATTCTTCTTCGTCACCTGGCTCCTCTATCATGCTGGGGACCTGGCGCCTGTTTATGACTGTTATGTTGAGGGATTCGCCTGGCAGGGCCGCCAGTGAGCTTGCTAATTTTGCTAGTGCATCAGCCTGGGCATTCTGGCTTCGGACGACATGGCCTACTTCAATGAAGTAGAACCGCCCCATGAGCTTCTTCGCCTTGGCGCAATACGGAAGTAACCCGGGCTTCCGGACGTCGAACTCTCCTTGTATCTGCTTGACAATCAGCATAGAATCACCAAACACCTGCAGCATTCGGATCTCCATGTGGAGGGCTATCTGAAGACCGATAATCAAGGCCTCATATTCTGCTTCATTGTTCGTGCACGGTTTGTTGATCGAACACGATGTATGCAACACTTCTCCTTCTGGGGATTTGAGGACGATGCCTGCTCCAGCCCTTATCCTCGCATGCCCTGATTGAGATGTTTCAGTTCTGATGCTCCGTCGAAGTATAACTGCCATATGGCTTGACGGACTTGGTCCACTTCCAGTGTTTCATCTTCGGAAGTTCCGTGACAAGCGGGGAATTCTCAGGCACAGGGTGTGCTGCAAAGAAATCTGCTATCGCCTGGCCTTTAATAGCCTTTTGCGGCACATATGTAATATCAAATTCCATCAAAATGACGGCCCACTTCCCCAGTCGCCCTTTCAGCGCCGGCTGGGACAAGAGATGTTTGGCTGGATCGGCCCTTGATATCAGCTGTATTTCATGTGAGAGCATGTAATGCCTCATTTTCTTGGCCGCAAAGACCAAGGCAAGACAAACTTTCTCGATCGGGGTATACTTTGCTTCTACCCCGACCAGTCTTCGACTGAGGTAATAAAGTGCCTGCTCCTTTCCCTCGTCGTTGTTTTGAGCCAACATTGCCCCGAGTGAACATTCGGTGGCGGCTATGTAGAGAATTAGCGGCCGCCCTTTGACAGGTGCCCCCAGCACTGGTGGGGTCTTCAAGTATTCCTTCAGCTTATCAAAAGCCTTCTGGCATTCTTGATTCTAGTCGAATGACGCATCTTTCATCATCAGCTTATGAAATGGTTGACATCGCCCGGACAGGTTGGACATGAACCTGCGGATATAGGCCAATCGGCCCTGCAGTGATCGCAGTTCCGTCAGGTTCTTCGGAGGCGACAGCTCCTGAATAGCTTTTATCTTGGAGGGGTCTATTTCAATCCCCCTATATCGGACAATGAAGCCCAGAAACTTCCCACTGGAAACGCCGAAGGCACACTTCAGCGGGTTCATCTTCAACTCGTATTGTCGAAGCCTTTGAAATATAACCCTGAGGTCACTCAGGTGATCTTCTTTCTTTTGGGTCTTGACAACCAAGTCGTCGATGTAGCATTCGACCTTGTCATAGAGCAATTCATCAAATATCTTGGTCATCGCCCTTTGATAAGTGGCGCCAGCATTCTTGAGGCCAAAAGGCATCCTTTTATAGTGGAATATCCCCTTGGGTGATCGGAAAGCCGTATGAATTCTATCATGCTCGGCTATCCATATCTGGTTGTATCCGGACGACCCGTCCATGAAAGATAAGGCTTCATGGCCAGTGGTGGCATCGATCATGACTTCAGTGACGGGCACCGGAAAATCATCTTTCGGACAAGCCTTGTTCAGGTCCCGGAAGTCCACACATATCCGGATCTGGCCGTTCTTCTTCTTGACGGGCACAATATTGGCCAGCCAGGTGGTATACTGGTTTTCTGCTACGAAGTCAACGTCTATGAGCTTGTCGACTTCCTTGCAAACTTGGCTTATCAGTTCCGGCCTCATTCGCCGGGGTGACTGCTTCACTGGTTCGGCCTTGGGGTCAATGGCCAACATATGCTGAGTAATCATCGGGTTGAGGCCCGGCATTTCTTTGTAGTTCCAAGCAAAACAGTCTCGGAACTCTTGTAGGAGCTTGATGTATCGCTCTCTCTCTTCTGGGAGAAGAGGGCGCTGAGGAATGTTGGTCTGGGGTCATCTTTTGTACCCAGATCCACTTCGATCAGCTCATCAACAGTGGCTTGGCCACCATCTTCTATCTCCGGGGGAGCCGGTTGCAAGTCGATGAAGCCTTCATCGTCTTCTTCAGCCTCGAGGGCATCATAGATGTCTTCTTGTACCACCCCGCTTAGTGGCAGGGCTTTGTCATCTTCTTTCAGAGGGGTTGAAAGGGGTGCTTCACTAGCTTCGGGGCATCTTCCATCGGCGGGGCTTGCGACCTCCGTGAGCAAAGAGATCATGTGGACCCCGCTTCTATAAGCGACCACGTCATGCGGACGCGGTGGGTACACTTCATATTTTCCCAGCCTTAGTTCGCCCTTCCTGATTAGGCCTTGAGCGATATTTTTGAATACATAACAATTTTCAATAGGATGCCCCAGCACCCGATGATAAGGACAAAATTCGGGGTCGTCGCTTCGTTCGACATCCTCTGGCCTTTTGGATTCTGGCAAGGTAATCTTGCCGTAACGACAAGCCCATTCAAAAATCCTCTGAGTTTTGTGTCTTGGGAAGGAATAAGGCCTCCTCATTTTCTCTCGCAATGAGGCCGGTTGATTGGTTGAAGGATTGGCTACCTCCTTTGTCTTCTCCTTCGAATGCCCAGAAGTGCTGAAGTTGACACCTCCGGGTTTGTCTTCTTGTCTTGCCAGGGTGATGGCAGGATGGTATTTTTTCAGGAAGGCTTCAATATCAGCCGCTATCATGGCCAAGTGATCAAGGGAGTGGACGTTAAGGCCGACCATCCGCTGCTGAATATCCTTCTTTAGACTTTCCCCGCAAGCCCAAGTGGCAACCTCGTGGCTTAACGGGGACATGCATCTCACATAGAGGCTTCTCCACTTTCTGATGTAGTCTAGGACGGGCTCATCATCTTCTTGCCTGTGGCTGTAGAGTTCTGCCCTGGTCACGAGGAAGTGCTCCGGGCTTGAGTGACTACATTGCTGAGGGAGGATGTCCCCTGCTGGGTCAAACCAGCGCATACTTATTTCGGCTAGGTGCTCCTCCAGCCTTTCAATTTCCTGATGTAACCCGCCGAGCAGTGAGGGCAAGGTGGAGTCAGGCTGAGGGAAATCTGCTTCAGGACATCTTTCACCGGCCGGGCTTGTGACCTCTGCGAGGAGGGAAACCACATGGACTCCCTTTTCACAGACAGCTGCTTCATGGGGTTGTGGGGGCTTCACCTCATAATCCTCCATCTTCAATTCTCCTCTCTTGATCAGGTTCTGGGCGATATCCTTGAAGACATAGCAATCTTCTATAGGGTGGCCAAGGATTCGATGGTAGAGGCAGAATCTAGGGTCATCACTCCTTGTAGCATCCTCTGGCCTTTTGGACTTTGGCAAGGTAACCCTGCTATAGTGGCAAGCCCATTTAAAGATCTCCCGAGTTTTATCCCTCGGGAAGGAATAAGGCTTCTTCATCTTCTCCTGCAACGTGAGGACTCGTTCCGCCGGCCGGCTAGTTGAAGGGCCGGCTATTTCTTTCGCCTTCCTCCTTGAGTGCATAAAAGCACTAAAGTTGGTGGTCAGGGACTGATTCTCCCATCTTTCCGTGGTGGCATAGGAGCCCCCCGGGTTCATGGATCTGCCCTCCCGGAGGTGGATACCCTCGGTAAGATCGGACAGTAGTTCGATCATCTTGGCCAACTGCGCCTTCAACATCTCGATCTCTTGCTGCTGCTCAC
Organism: Amorphophallus konjac; assembly: GCA_022559845.1. NCBI lineage: Eukaryota > Viridiplantae > Streptophyta > Magnoliopsida > Alismatales > Araceae > Amorphophallus > Amorphophallus konjac. The sequence continues at coordinate 396,493,928 of CM040126.1, forward strand.
AACATATTGTGAGCATAACAGGGTCACAAAGGGAGAAGTCTGGAGTGTAGCTTGGACTGCTATCTTCTGTTCTGACATCGAGTGGAGGTAGCAGCGCCCCGCCACCGTGACTATCTGGGAGTGGTGCCTCGGAAGTGGATGGTACCCCCTCTATATCCCTGCTTAGAGGTGGGTTCTGGAGGAACACTTCTTCATCTTGAGCTTTGTCGGCTGAAGGCATATGCTGCTCTTTGCTCTTGGTTTCTAGTGCATCTGTGTCTTCTGGGGGACTGTCGCCAACTAGAGTTGAGACAGCTATCATGTTTGCTTCATAGAATTCTTCTGCTGAGAAACCCAAACCAGGGTGCTGTGTAATCTTCAGGAGTTCCCTATCCAGGTTCGGTGGATACCACAGCTTCTTAAACATCTGATTTTGACTTTCGATCTGAAAGAAGGGCAGCTGTTGACCTCTGGCCATTTTCACCACTCTGCCGGATATATCTGGAAGTCCCATGATTGGGCCGACCGGGTCACGGATTTCTTCGGGGAATTTACAATCATCATCCCCTTTCACTGGATGTTCATCAGCCACATAGAACATCGTAGGTGGGCCCTCTGGGTTGGGCACCTCCCAGACCTTCAAGAATTCGACTGTTTGACAGTCTAAATCTGTGGGTGGCTTTGTGATCCCCGGAGGGACCTTCACATACCCAGGTAAATCCTCGAGCTTCGGCACTCCTATCTCGAGGTAAATATTAGAGGGGATGGCTCGAACCACGCCTTCAACTTTAGAAATGTGTGACACTTCCTGCGGTGCCACATAGTCGGGCGGTGGTGGAGGGAACCAGTCGTCGTCCTCTGCTATCTCCTTTTCTTTGCTTTGAGTCGGCTGGGGATTCTGCTTCGGCTCCTCCATGTAAAGTGCAGCATCGAGCAGGTGGCATTCAAACACCTCGAAGGGGTGTAAGTCTGCGAATATTCTTTCTTCTTTTCCATTCCGGAAGTACTTAATGCACTGGTGCAGGGTCGAAGACACTACCCGATTCTGATGCAGCCACGGTCGGCCGAGCAATGCTTTATATGTGGTATCGGAGTTGATGACGTGGAACTGCACTTTGGTGGTGAAGTCTCCTAGTGACAGCTCGAACTCTGCTACACCCATGGGAACTTCAGACTTCTGGTTGAACCCAGTTATCTTCATATCCCTGACCTTGATCAGGTGCACATTGAAGTAATGTTTCTGGTAAACCTGGTAGGAGAGTATGTTTACTGCTGCCCCTGTATCGACCAAGATCCTGTTTATAGGCTGGCCATTCAACTGTCCCCTCATGTACAAGGGTCTGTTGTGGCTGACCGAAGGAAAGAGCATGTCTTCTTCGGTGAAGGTGATGGTTGTTCCCAACTGCATCTCAGCAAAACAGCTTTCATAATGCGCCGGGGTTTGCAGAGCCGCAATGACAGCCTGCCTGGTTTCCTCATCCAGGGAGAGTATCTCCCAGACACTGAATCTTGCTGGGATTCTTTTCAATTGTTTCAATATCCGAGTGCCGGCCCGGACGTTAGCTAACTTTGCTTCTTCGGCTTTGCTATGCTTGCCATGTTCTGGTGCCGGAGGAGTCGGTGGGGAAGATAGTTTATCTTCTTCGGGGGCCGCCCGACTCCGGCTTGCTTGGTCGGCTGGTTCTTTCATTTGCACGGGCTGGGCCACAGGGGTGGCGCCCTCATCATCTTTATTCGCCAGAGGGGGCATTCCCGAGGTGGAGGCAAGAGTGCTCTTGGCCTTGGACCCGGGCTGTTGGTATGGTTGTTTGCTCTTCTTTGCGAGCAAAAATTCGGCGAACGAGGGTACCACTTCGCCTGCTGCATCTTCAGGGTACAAGCCCGATGGAGGCGGGATTGCTGCGCCCTTCACTTCAGGTTCGGGGATTTGGTATGGCCGCTCGCCCCTGAATATAATATTGTGATTGGCCGGGGGCAAACGTCCCCACCTTCTCCCAGACCTGGTGACATGTTGGGAAGTAGAGGCCTCGACTTGGTTTGCTTCGGTAGGTGCGAAGCATATTTCTTCTTCTCCCTCCTCTTCAGAGTTTTGGGCCATGTTGAACAAGGCCGACAAGGTATTGCAAGACAAAAAGCTACATTTTCTTTTATTCTTCAGCTTCTTCTTCTTTTTCTTCTTCTCTTCTTTTACAGCTGGAAGCTGTTCTCGGGGAAGTTCATCCCATATGCCGGTTTCTTGTGTTTCGGCTTCAGCTTCTTCAGCCAATTTTAGGGATTCAAAATGTTCCCAGGGGACATATTCCTTCAGCCGCACCGGCTGGATCTTGGGTTGTTCATATTCTTCTAACCCGTCAATGATCGCCTGCAGCCGTTTAACCGCCGGGCTGACTTGCATGTGCATCCGCAACAAGAGTGGCTTCTTCCTGTTGTCAGTCATTCTTCGGAGGACCAACTGAGGAGCAGTTTCATACCAGACCGGGGTTACAACCGGTGGTGGTGGCTGAGGCGTGACGCCATGAATTCGGACTCCCGGGGTAGGGCGGGATGTCGACTTTCTTCTTGTCTTCTTTGGCACCATCCGCCAATCTCCCTGGCTCTCTGCGGGAGCGAGAACAAATGCCTCATAGGTGTGCTTTGTACAAGTATCTGACACTTCTTCAGGCAGTTGTTGGTATAAGGATATCATATTTACGGTTGCCCCCACCACTGGCAACTCATGCGGGTGGGGCGGGTCCACCTTGTGTTCGCCCATCTGGAGCTCTCCCTTCCTGATCATGCCTTCAATGATGTCTTTGAAGACGTAACAGTCTTCGAGGGTGTGCCCGAGCATCTGATGGTACGGACAAAATCGAGGATCATCTTTCCTCTTGATGTCACCGGGTCTCTTCGGCTTCGGGAGAGTAATTTTGTTATATTTGGTGGCCCACTCGAAGATGACCTGGGTTTTCTCCTTCGGGAAGGAGTAAAGTTTCTTCATTCTTGACCACAGGGAGGAGGCCTCTTGTTGTTCAGCCTGCTTGGACGGGGGAGCTCTAGTGACTCCTTTATCATTGTCCTTCTGCTTCTCGAAATCCTTGAAGTCGACAGTGTTGACTTCTTTGGGCACGGACCGCTTCTCAATTGATTTTCCTTTTTGGGCTGAGGTGGCCGGTGCAGGAGAGTATTTGGAGAGGTAGGACTCAATTTCCACCACCACATTATTTAATCGATCAAATGACTTGATCTCCATCCCGATCATTTTCTTGAAAACTTCACGCTTCAAATTCTGCTTGCAGATTTGAACCGCATTTTCTTGGTGTGGCGGGCGTCTACACCTCATGCTGAGGTTTCGCCATCTTTTGATGAATTCTAGAGCAGTTTCATCATTCTTCTGCTTGGTTGCATAGAGCTCGGCCACTGTGACCTCTCTTTCGGTGATGTGGAGCCGCTCCCGAAATTTTCTTTGCAAATCTGGCCAGTCATTAACAGACCCCGCCGGCAAGTTCGAGTACCATTCGAAGGCGAGCCCTGTGAGCGAGGACCCAAAGAACTTCAGCAGGTACGATTCATCAGTCGCCAGATCGCCCATCACATTGACGTAATAGGCTATGTGCTCCTTCGGTGACCCCTGGCCATTAAATTTGTCAAACTTTGGCGGCTTGCTGACGCCAGGAGGCAATCTCTTCCCCGCATGATGGACAGGGTAGGGTACCTTGTACACATCATATGAGGCATATTCTTCACTTCCCCGATCGGCCAGCTTCATCTCGACTATCTGCTCGATCATGAGCTTGTTAGCCGTTGCCGGATCCACTGCTTCTGGGTAGAAATGAGCTGACTGCATCTGTGGCGTCGTCAACACCGTCGCCTGGGGTATAGTGGCGGTGCCTTGGTGTTGAGGAGCCGAAGGGGTCATTGGGGCCGTGCCCCCAGCATAGTTGGGGATTGGCTGAGAGGCCATCACCTGGGGTGAACCCTCAAATTCTCTAGCGCCTTGCCTGGATGTTTCTGGAGACGGTTCGACCTGCTTCGATGTGGAAGCATGCATGGTCAGTTCGCCCACCTGTCGCTTCAGAGCTTCGATCTCCTGTCGATAGGCTTGAAGCAGCATCAGCATCGTAGGGTCGGGGGTAGAAGGGCTAGGAGCTTGGCCACCCCCTTCTGTCAGAGTATCTAGAGAAGGCGCTACCCTTTCTCCTTCATCCCCAGTGGTAATCACGTTCGCCGCCATGGCGACCGCATCTGAACTTGTTTCACCGACGAGGGCTTGTATTATCTCAGCTGCAGCTGCTCCTCTTCTGGTGAGGGGACCCGACCTGCCAGCCAACCTGGCCATCTCTTCTTGGTCTTCAGGTAGGGCTCCATATTGGTTGGCCACTCCGGCCATATTACAGGTATAAACCTGCATCTTTTGGTTTCTTCTGTAGATTTGGATTAAAATAATCCACTTAAGAAAAATTTAAATAAAAGACATGCAATAAGCATCAATATGGAGGAAAATATATGCACGAGGTGCACAAGGGGATGTGATCGCCAGAGACGCGAGGCCTCAAAAATATATCAATGAAAGTATGGGAGAGATCGCGAAAAATACCTTGGAGTGCGGGGATGTGAGTGCTTCCTTTCTCTTCAAATCGGCCGGCCGACGAAGAGAGTTCTTCACTTTTATTACCCTTGCAAAACAAAGACAACAACAACAAGAAGATATGGATTAGGAACAATGGTGTGTAGCATCAAATTCAATAAAAATATATGTGAGCATGAAAAATATGAACAATACACACCTTAAGGGGATTGCCCTTAAACCCCTATGCAATGAGGGTGTGGGAGATATGAATGTAGAAATAAAAATTAGGGGGAAAGAGTGCAAGTGTTGCACTTATGGGGAGATCTCAACGTGGTTGAGAGAGGAATTAACATGAGATGAACATGCATGCATCAGTTAATGATGATAAAAGAATAACCGAAGAATCAAAATAAAAGAAAGAAAGAAGAGCATGTTGCTTGGCTTTGAATGCTCGATGGTGAAGAATCTTCCGAGGATGAAGAAATTAAAGCATAGGAGTCCCTCCTTCAGCCGGCAACAGCACCTGTGAGAAGAAAAGAAGAAGAACAAAAGAAAAGAAAAACAGAAAGAGAAGAAGAATGGAGGGAGGAAGAAAGGAAATAGAGAAAAAAAACCGCGGGGAAAGAATCAGGAAATCCAACCCGTTAACAGAGCTCGGAAGCTCTATTAATAAGATAGAAAAGAGATAAGAAGGAAAGAGTCTAAAGGAAGGAGATAAGAACGGGCAAGAGCCCAAAATAGGAGAGGATTAGACTGGGCAAGAGCCCAAACGAAGCAGTGACTCTCTGGGGAAAGGCTACGTTCGTTTGGAACCCGAAACTGAAACACGACTTGAATAAGGGCGTTAATTCAAGAATTGACGACCTATCCAAAGGGCGTTAATTAAAACACGACTTAGATCAAGGCGTTAATTCAAAAATCAAATTTTAGAATTTATTTGAAAAATTGTGAAACACGCCTGATTCAAAGGCGTTAATTAAAACACGCCCTAGCCAAGGACGTTAATTCAAAATATTCAAAATAGGGCCATTTTTCATTTCTCAATATTATTTTCTCATTTTTTTAGGTGGAGGTGAATCTCGTCGCCCTGATTCCAACGACTATTTTTGCGAATTTTCTGACACCTGGAAGGCCACCAAATCACCTCTGGAAGGGGTTATAAAAATAATAATAAAAAATTCAATTTGAAAGACACGCCCTCACTTGAGGCGTGAATTCATTTTTTTAATTTTTTTATTCAAAATAACGCCTTATGCTAAGTCGTTAATTCCCGAAAAATTCCGAAAAATTCTCAGAAAAATCCAGAAAAATAGGAATTTGATAGAAATGACGCCCTGAAGATATGTCGTTAATTTTTTTAGAAACGCCCCATGTCAAGTCGTTATTTAAAAGACGCCCCAAGACAAGTCGTTAATTCAGAAAAATAGGGAAAAATGCCCAGAAAATCCAGAAAAATCCAGAAAAATAGGAGAAAATAGAAAAAAATAAGGAAAGGGTGAAAAAAAGGAAGAAACCCAAGAAAAGTGAGAAAAACCACTCAAATAGAACTAATTTGAGGGTCAAATTGGGGCATTACAAGGTAATATGAGATGTACTCATAATAACGTCAATTTTGGCGTGTCTACAGCTGCCCCGCCTTGGCGTCTGCTTTGCAAGGGAGCAGAGCAAACTGAAAAGTAGATGCCAAGGTGTGATGAGACACGCAATCGACATCACTTGATGAGAATGAAATCAAAAGCTCGAGATGAAGCAATCTCGGGAAATCCAACGAAATCAACAATGTTTGGACAAAGGGGGAGGTGTGCACGCGGTGCACGAAGGAGATAAAAGAAAATGATCAACTTCCAGCGCGGTGGAAGTACCTCAGGTCACAAACCTATAGGTTTCACCATTGGGGAGCGGTTACCAGCCAGTGGACGTGCTGCAGCCAAGGTGGATCAAAGGAAAGGAGATAAAAATAATATGATAAAAATCCAAACAAGGAGCTTTCGAGAAAATGACCCAAAACGGCGACAAAACGAACTAAAGACACAATTCAGCAATGAATATCTCATATCGGGAAAAATTTAGATCAATTCAACTCTCAGCACCAGCTTATCAGAATGATTTTTCAACAATTGTTTCAAATTCCTACATGAATGCATGCTGGGTTTAAATGGAAAAATAAATCAAATAAAAATATAGAATAATCAAGGATAATATTGTTAAACTGCCAAGACTGAGTCAAGAAACCAATTTCGCGAGCTGATACTAAGCCGAAGCATGTTTATCCGCGCACCAACTCGTAAAAGGGAACCATCGTCCTCAGCCTTGGACGGCTCTACGGCCTATCCGTATGACTAAGACTCCTCTGGAATCATCATTGTTTTTGATAAAGGGGAACTCCAATCCCAGATTTACCAAAGCCACAAGGTCCTTGATATAATATAATAGCGTAATAACATATAGTAGAATGCATACAGGGGGATGGTGATAGCAATGAGCATAGGGGAACTGAGAAATGAGGTGTCAGCACCGTGGGGCTTGGGATGATGATGCCCAGTCGGTGGGACCAACAGCTTCTTATCCTGCGCTCAAAAATTCATCAGCCAAGATATAAAACATAATAAGCAATGAATAAGACCTTTAAAGCATAGCAAGCATAACATCAAAGCAAAGCATCAATAGCCATGAATAACACATAGTAGGGCAAAGCATGGATAACATGAATAGCAAGGCATTGCAAAGCATCATTATTTGTTATGTTGTCATGAGGAGACAATCTGGCTAATCAAAATTGGAGCTGAATGATTGAAAATCGAGAAAATGCCCAGTGGCAAATGATCAGGAAAATTAGCAGGAGTTGATTGAATGATAATGAGATGAATAATCAAGATGATAACCGGGAGATGTAACAATCAAAATGCCCAGGGAGATATGAGGAATTGATAATCAAATGCCCAGCGGCAAGTCATGAAAAATGTCGGGAAGAATCAATGGATTGATAACAATGAGTGGAGGGAGGACTCATCCCGGGCTCTCGGTCCTTGGAAAATTTGTTGTTCCTGCAAAAGGCACCATCAGAAAATACAATGCAAAATTTTTGGAGTTTTGAAATATGCAAATTTTTATGAGTTTTGAAAAAGATATTCAAATTTTTATGGAATTTTGGAAATATTCAAATTTTTGTGGAATTTTGGAAATATTCAAATTTTTGTGGAGATTTTGGAAATATTCAAATTTTTGTGGAGATTTTGGAAATATTCAAATTTTTGTGGAGATTTTGGAAATATTCAAATTTTTGTGGAATTTTGGAAATATTCAAATTTTTGTGGAATTTTGGAAATATTCAAATTTTTGTGGAATTTTGGAAATATTGTTAAAGCAGCATCAAAGGGTGTTCTGAACCACTGGCTAGGGGTCCTTGTTCCTTCCCTTTTTGCTAAAAACTGCCCAAAGCTGGACGTGCATTGAAAGTGGCATCCTATAACCGACCATCTTTGATTAACGGTGCCCCTACCAAGGCCATACCCGAGAAACATTCGGTCTTGGAGGGAGAAGAGAAGAATAATTGGAGATAAGCTTTATGCAGGATGAGAGATATCAAGACTTGAATTCCTTCCAAGGTGTTCCCTTCAAAGAGATAGTCTGTTGTGCCGGGGCTTTGTGCCTTTGATTTTTAGACCCTTGACATGCATACGACCAGGGTTTTTCCTGCGGGGACTTTGCCACTCTTGACATGCCATAATTCACAATTTTGAATTTATCGAAATTTTGACTTGATTTTCATAATAGCCCCTTTTGGCGAGATGTATATCATGAAACTCATATGAAAACTCATATTAATTTTGGGTCAAGACTGCCCCTATTTGAGACTCCTCTCGTATTGGGATTACCAAGGTTGGTCATCTTATCCGTCAACCTCTTGCCCCTGCATGCGGCCGAGTGAAGAAGAGAAAAAGACTTTCAGATACACTCATGGCATGGCCAAAGTAGCAACGGTGTTTTAACCAAAGGAGCCGACTAAGGACGCCGTGAAGTGTGTGGAATGCCCAGCTAAGGGGTACTCTTAACAAGCGGGGAGAGAATGTAGAATTCCCAGCGCGGGTTCTTATTAACCAAAGGTGCTGCGAAAAACAAGCCTAAAGGACTCTTTTGAGAATGATTTCAATTAAACAAAAGCTTAAGATAAAGGTTTAAAACACCACTCTTAATCTCGTTAAGAAGCACTTGATTTTGAAAATCATGCGTGAAGTAATGAGAAAATGATATCATCAAAATGCATACTTACGCCAATATGTTACCTTGCAACCTTTGTAGAAGCAGCTGTCAGAGGCGAGGTTGATCATCGTGGGATTTGTCCTCTTTGGCAGTCAAAAGGATTGGAAGCAAAGGATTTTGGGAGTGGCTTAACAAGAAGGAGTGGTGCCAAGACCAGACTCAGACGAATAAGGAGAAAAGAAAAAGGGGCGAGGGCTAGAACTCCCTCACTAAGGTGTGGAGACCCTGATCACATGGAACAGTCTACAGAAGAAGCGGAGAATTAGAAGGAGGAGTGAGGACTAAAGCCTCGAAAGCAGTGGGAGAAAGGGCAGATGCCCAAGGCAGTGGATGTGGAAGAAGTTGGGTCGGACCCATGATTAGGAGGAATCAGATGAAGAAATTGATAGATGGAAAGAGGCGGATCCGGAGGGTCCGGAGGCAGAGGAGGATCGTGAGAGGAGAAATCATCCGGAGGCTCCGGAGAGATAACGAAAGAAGGGACGCGATGCCCTCGGAAGAAATATGGAAAAAGATGATGAAAAAGGAAGAAGAAAATGAAGGAGACGATATCCCGGAGGAGCAGAAAGATGAATCGGAAGAAAGATGGATGGTCCGGAGGTTCTGGAGGAATGAGATGGAAAGGGGCGTGATGCCCGAGGGGAGAGTCCGGAGGTTCCGGAGGAAGAATATAGAAAGGGGCGCGATGCCCGAGGGGAAAGTCCGGAGGTTCCGGAGGAAGAATATAGAAAGGGGCGTGATGCCCGAGGGGAATGTCCGGAGGTTCCGGAGGAATGAGATGGAAAGGGGCGTGATGCCCGAGGGGAGAGTCCGGAGGTTCCGGAGGAAGAATATAGAAAGGGGCGCGATGCCCGAGGGGAAAGTCCGGAGGTTCCGGAGGAAGAATATAGAAAGGGGCGTGATGCCCGAGGGGAATGTCCGGAGGTTCCGGAGGAATGAGATGGAAAGGGGCGTCATGCCCTAGGAAAAGACGGAGACAATTAGGTGGAGAATCCGGAGGTTCCGGAGGGAGAATATAGAAAGGGGCGCGATGCCCGAGGGGAAAGTCCGGAGGTTCCGGAGGAATAGAATCAGAAAAGGCATGGGAATCCGGAGGTTCCGGAGGAATAAGAGAATGTAAAGGGGCGTCGTGCCCGAGGAAAAGGTCCGGAGGAATAGAAAGAATAAAGTGGAAAGGGGCGTTGTGCCCCGGGAAAAAGTGGAGAAAATTAAGTGGAGAATCCGGAGGTTCCGGAGGAATGAGATGGAAAAGGGCGTCATGCCTGATTAAAGCGGATGAAGATGAACAAGATGAGAATTGCAGAATGTCCGGCGGTGCCGGAAGACGGGGGAGATACGGGTTTGGAAACCCGGGGATTAGGAGGTGCAAATGCCTGCAAAATGATGGATGTGATGAATGCAATGAATGCGTGAATGCAAGGAGATGCAAAGAAGATGAATGATGTGAAGGGTGAGAGGATGAGATCCTCCTCCTAACCCTGGGAATGGCCCATGAAGGAAAAGTGATAGACATGGATGAATAGAAAGTGGAACAAATAAGGGATGGCTCCTTAGCATTAAGATAACTGCCCCTCCACGGCAGTGAAAGAATACAGCCAATTGGCTCAATAAAAGAAGCTTCAATAAGTGGCAACCCCCTTTGAAGGCAAAGATCAACAATGTGAGGGAGTTGGAGAGTTGGAACGGGGAGCGTCGTGTTGCCCATTGAATGTGGTATATATGGAAAGTTGAGCAAAATGGGCACTCGCCCCTTGTAAGGAATAATGAATTCGGAATTCGGAAATTGGAACAAGGGGTGCCCTGCCCGACCCTTAAACGGCATCAATGCCCGGCATGGCGGCGACTTGACTTCTTCGGCCGTGATTGGCACAATAACCCGGATTGGCATCCGGCAAATGAATTCTTGCATCTCGAATGGCACGGCCGTGGCCAAAGTTTTCTTGCCCGGCTCTTGCTTATCCTTGGCGCAAGTAGCTGCAGAAGCACGCCCCTTCCGAGTAACAAAGAGAGGTGAGGCGGAGGCGGAAGGCTCCGTGGATGGTGGAGTTATAATGGAAAGTGTTGGCAAATGGGTGAATGGGGGCGGAGGTTCAAACACGTCGAGCTTCTCCCCTTGCTCGGAAGCAGTCGGGATGGGCTCGGGTGCAAAAAGGGGTGGATCCTGCTCAGGATTAGCCATGGGTAAGGGTAAAGGGTTCAATGGTGGAATAGGCAAAGTGGGTTTTAAAGGGATAATGGAAGGTCGAGGTGGAGGTAATGGGAGGTTAATTGGGGAAGGTTCAACGGTGGGCTCAATGGAGGCCGATGGTATGGAGGTTAAGAGTTTAATGGGCGGAGGTTTGATGGAAGACTCAGGGGAGGTTGATGGTGTGAAGTTTGATGGTATAACTGGTGGAGGTGTAATGTAAGCAGCGTCAGGGATAGGAGGAGACTCACAATGTACCGGTGTGGGCGATTGGAATATCGACCCATCGTCGTAACACCAACTGGTCTCATAAACAGGGGTTGAATTAGGAGTGGTTTCCTCCTGAGCAGGGGGTTCATCGAATGAAAATGGGGAAAGCGGAAAGTTAAGGAAACTCGGAAGGGGTGCCTGCGGAGCTTCATCATCATCGTATACTGCCTCGGATACTTCGAGTGTCGGCTCTTGCTCACTTGAACCGCCGACGCCGTAATCATCCCTCCTGTCTTTCCATTCTCTCTCCATCTTCGTAATCTCGTCCAAAGCGGCATGGAGAGGATTGACTGGAGTAGGAGGAGCCGTGACCCTCTTTATTTGTTCCTCCATCAAAGTAATCTTATCAAGCAGAGATTGTTGGAGGGGTGTGACTTGAACAACCGAGGGCTGGCAGGGCCTTGAAGGAGGAAGGGACGCATAAAAAGGCCGTGGAGGGGAATTAATGGGCCGGCCCATGGAAGAATCCGGATGGGCCGGATTGCAAGGAATAAATGGGCCTCGGGGCCGCGGTGGAGGAGGAATAGAAGGAGGCGGGTGATGGGCCACCCGAGAGGAAGCATGAATAGAAGGAGATGGGTAATGGGCTACCCGATTAGAAATATGAGTGGAAGAAGGAAGTGGGTGATGGGCCACCCGAGTGTGAATAGAAGAGGGAAGTAGGTGATGGGCCACCCGAATAGGATTAGAAGATGGAGGTGAATGAGATGCACCCTCAACGGCCGCCTTAAGGGCTTGGATCTGTTGAGGGGTGAGATGATCCAATGCATGGATGATTCGGGAGACCTTCTCGTCATTGGGAGGAGACGATCCCGAGGGAATAGGGGCTCGCAATTGAGGAGGGGGACCATGAGAATGGACATTGCCCATAGGTCGGGCATGACCATAATAGTGAGAATGTGGTCCCTTGGAGAGATGGCGAGAATTATGTTGAACATGTTGAAGGTGAGGATTATAAGATGTGCTAGGTTGTATATCCTCATGAATTGAATTGAACATGTTGTTTTGTTTATCAAAATAAGGCATTACGCAATCCAAATAATGTGCAAACAATTTGCAAAGAAACACACAAGTTGGAATGGTTACCTTGATTTTTATTTGTTTGAACCTTGGTGAATTAAAGATTTTAGCAAAGTTTGGAATGATTCACACAAGGGGGGAACCTAGTTTCAATATGATTTGAACTTCAATGCCAACTAGGAACACTTTCTCACCGTATAGGCCACTAACTTGGGACTTCAAAAGGGTACAACCTGCCCGGCGTCCGTGAGGGAATCCACGGGTGCGGGGACTTACGGAGGCTTGGAAAAGGGATCTCCGGTCCAAAGAGACGGAATGCTCAATGGAGGGTCGTCCCGATTCCAAGAGGGTGTGTGGATCCTAATGAAGAGGAGGAGGGCTCCCAAACCAAAATGCAAATATGAATGCAGCAGGGGAAACAGGCCAACCACAATAATATAATCAATAAAGATAACCAGGAAATATCATGAAAAACCGCAGCCGGGGGGTTCCGGAAACCCACAGTAAAAACACGCCCTGGAAGGGGGCGCTACTAAACAAGGACACGACGGTGTGACTGTCGTGAATCAACGTGAGGGCCCCGGGGCAAGGTGAAAAATGCCTTAGAGTGAGGCGCTATCAATAAAAGGACGCCCTTTTCCGCGGGCGTCAAATCCAATAACACGCCTTTAATTGAGGCGCTAATAAAGATAAGGACGCCCTTGCAACGGGCGTGACTTCACCAAGTAAGCAGAAATAATTGGAGATAGATAGAAAACGCCCTGTCCGAAGGCGCTAAATTTAAATAACACGCCCTGGGTTAGGGCGTGAAATCAAAAGGCGTATCTTACAGAGGCGTTAATTCTCAATCCACGGCCAACAGTAACAATCACTCACAGTCGCAGGCAATCAACAAATATAAGATATAAGCATGCTCATCAAAAATTTCAAATAAGTGGAAATTTTAAAGAAATACCAACAAACTGACAAATCACTTAGGGAAGAGTGTAAAACCAATGGAGGGTGCCCGAGGGGCACAAAAGGGGGACGCACCGAGGGTGCAAATAAGGGAGATGGCACACGCGGGTGCCTAAGGGGAAACGGGTAATAGATGAAGAACACAAAGGGTCCCACCGTGATCGCCAATTTGTAGATTTGGATTAAAATAATCCACTTAAGAAAAATTTAAATAAAAGACATGCAATAAGCATCAATATGGAGGAAAATATATGCACGAGGTGCACAAGGGGATGTGATCGCCAGAGACGCGAGGCCTCAAAAATATATCAATGAAAGTATGGGAGAGATCGCGAAAAATACCTTGGAGTGCGGGGATGTGAGTGCTTCCTTTCTCTTCAAATCGGCCGGCCGACGAAGAGAGTTCTTCACTTTTATTACCCTTGCAAAACAAAGACAACAACAACAAGAAGATATGGATTAGGAACAATGGTGTGTAGCATCAAATTCAATAAAAATATATGTGAGCATGAAAAATATGAACAATACACACCTTAAGGGGATTGCCCTTAAACCCCTATGCAATGAGGGTGTGGGAGATATGAATGTAGAAATAAAAATTAGGGGGAAAGAGTGCAAGTGTTGCACTTATGGGGAGATCTCAACGTGGTTGAGAGAGGAATTAACATGAGATGAACATGCATGCATCAGTTAATGATGATAAAAGAATAACCGAAGAATCAAAATAAAAGAAAGAAAGAAGAGCATGTTGCTTGGCTTTGAATGCTCGATGGTGAAGAATCTTCCGAGGATGAAGAAATTAAAGCATAGGAGTCCCTCCTTCAGCCGGCAACAGCACCTGTGAGAAGAAAAGAAGAAGAACAAAAGAAAAGAAAAACAGAAAGAGAAGAAGAATGGAGGGAGGAAGAAAGGAAATAGAGAAAAAAAACCGCGGGGAAAGAATCAGGAAATCCAACCCGTTAACAGAGCTCGGAAGCTCTATTAATAAGATAGAAAAGAGATAAGAAGGAAAGAGTCTAAAGGAAGGAGATAAGAACGGGCAAGAGCCCAAAATAGGAGAGGATTAGACTGGGCAAGAGCCCAAACGAAGCAGTGACTCTCTGGGGAAAGGCTACGTTCGTTTGGAACCCGAAACTGAAACACGACTTGAATAAGGGCGTTAATTCAAGAATTGACGACCTATCCAAAGGGCGTTAATTAAAACACGACTTAGATCAAGGCGTTAATTCAAAAATCAAATTTTAGAATTTATTTGAAAAATTGTGAAACACGCCTGATTCAAAGGCGTTAATTAAAACACGCCCTAGCCAAGGACGTTAATTCAAAATATTCAAAATAGGGCCATTTTTCATTTCTCAATATTATTTTCTCATTTTTTTAGGTGGAGGTGCATCTCGTCGCCCTGATTCCAACGACTATTTTTGCGAATTTTCTGACACCTGGAAGGCCACCAAATCACCTCTGGAAGGGGTTATAAAAATAATAATAAAAAATTCAATTTGAAAGACACGCCCTCACTTGAGGCGTGAATTCATTTTTTTAATTTTTTTATTCAAAATAACGCCTTATGCTAAGTCGTTAATTCCCGAAAAATTCCGAAAAATTCTCAGAAAAATCCAGAAAAATAGGAATTTGATAGAAATGACGCCCTGAAGATATGTCGTTAATTTTTTTAGAAACGCCCCATGTCAAGTCGTTATTTAAAAGACGCCCCAAGACAAGTCGTTAATTCAGAAAAATAGGGAAAAATGCCCAGAAAATCCAGAAAAATCCAGAAAAATAGGAGAAAATAGAAAAAAATAAGGAAAGGGTGAAAAAAGGAAGAAACCCAAGAAAAGTGAGAAAAACCACTCAAATAGAACTAATTTGAGGGTCAAATTGGGGCATTACAAGGTAATATGAGATGTACTCATAATAACGTCAATTTTGGCGTGTCTACATCTTCGAGCCGCCTCCCTGGTTGTCAGTCTAGGAAAGGTTAGCCTGTCAAACACCGAGACTCTTGGTGGAGCTTCTTCACAGAGGGGTGACCCATAGCACTCTGACTCCGCATCTTCGATATCTTCCGGGTTAACTTGTTGCTTCCGGTTTCTTTCAGCATCTTTCACGGCTTCTAGGAGCCGCTGAGTTCCCAAGAGGGTGTTTCCAAGGCTGTGGAGATATCCCCTTACGGCTTGAGTGATGTCGTCTTCTTCCCGGCTGGGGCAGACAGTTGGTGGTGATGCTTGCACTGGCGGTCTATAGGCGAGACGCCTCCGCTCGTGCATCATGTTGTATCTTCTTTCCTTCAAATAGATGTTCGCCTGCCGACCGTGAGTACGGAAGGCAGGTCTTTGAGACGCTTGAGCCAACGCCTCAATCTTCTCTTCCTCATCTTCCTTCCTCTTTTTCTCGAGCCGGTCAGTCCTGACGAGCTCCAGTTGAGTTGAGGCTGGGGCCCGCCTGATGGGGACCCATGCTTGCTTGAATTTAGTCGGCTTCTGGGCCGACTCTTGCTTTGGCATGGACCTGATGTGGTCCTCTCGCTCCCGGGCCAGTGCTTGGAATTGGTTGTGCACCGGCACCATCGGGATTACCCTATCTAGTGAGATCGTGGCCTGACGGCCATTCAGGTACACTCGGACTCCTCCGATCATTACGGATTTGCCCGAGAGGGAAAGCCGGCCTTGCGGCGTGCTAGTGGTTCTCCTTGCCGCCCTCCTGGCAGCCGAGGTGCATTTCTTCTTTGCTTCAATGTGGTGGACATAGTAGCCCACCATCTTCACAGCTTCTGGTGTCGCCTCCACGGGGGCGACGGGCTCGACCTCCTTGACATCCAAGAGGTCCACGAACATAACCCCGAGGAAGTTGGGGAAGCCAACGACCGGGGGAAAATCGCCGAACTGGATCGGCACTGCCAAGTAGCCATGCTCGGCATGGCTCGCCACAACCAATGGACCGAAAGTGACAGACATTGGTTCTTCGGAAATGGATCCCTCCTGCAATTTTTAAAAAAATGCAGAAGTTAAGACTTTGGAAAAGGCCATTGGGCCCCTAATCTCGGCGAAAAGATGAGAGGTAGTCCAGTCCCACCGGGCGTGCCAGCTTGTGGAACGCACTAGATTTCGTTGGGTGAAAATATCGTGGGATATCGGTGTTCTTTTTATCGGTTTATCTAGTGCGAGGGCGTGCCAGTCACCTAGGTGACAATGTGTTCGAGCTTCGAGACTGGAGTGGTCCGAAGCCTGGGGTGTGCTCCATCTGACTAATCAGACGATTGTGGATATCGGGTCGGGACTGGAGACCCGCCGCGCCATAAAGGCCACGACGTTAATTACATCCCCTCGGAGAAGGGAAGACCTCTGATTAATCGCCAAGAAAAGGGGTCAAATGACCTAAAGATCATTTTTCATTAAAGCATGCGAGTTGGGTTGACATGATTTAAACCCTCCGCATCGGTACGCAAAACGGTGTTCAAAACCATACAAATACTTGCTGCGAGTGCGGCGAATTTAATGAAAGTGCGGGATTAGATCCCGGTATATATATATATCAGTCACTAACAGACAATCCAGTATTCGGTTGAGAGTCCATATTCGAAGCATGAAAGGTAACAACAAAGACATTCGGATATCTGCCGTAGGTACGGCACGCTTCACGTGGGTGCGGGATCGGATCCCGGAAGAAGTGGGTCAAGCTGATGAACTATCGGCCCAAGAGGTGCACGGATCATGACCATGTCGGGGATCCCGAGGTCCACATCCGATACCACGGGGCATCATTACTTTTCTCTTCACGCACAGTCCGGGGGAGCGGGTTGTTAAGTGTGAAGCCCAATCTCGGAAACGTGCGCCCTCGCATGCGGATCGACCTGCGCGGTCAGGTCGCGGGGTTCGACCTGCCCGGTCAGGTCGTGGGGGTCAAGGGGGCAACGCCCCTTGCGGGGATTTTAGGGGGCAGCGCCCCCGGAACAAAATTTGGATTATAGTGGAGGGGAGACTTTTGATTAGTTTTATATTAACTTGAATTGCATGTTTTCTTTTATTTTCTTGATCACCTTCTCTCTTCCAGGCACGCCGGATTAAGTGATATTGAAGGGGGGGCGCGCCGGTTAAGGATGCCACAAGGGGAAGGGCGCACCGATTTAAGGACACTACAAGGGGCTGAAGGGCGCGCCGATTTAAGGGAGTTCAAGGGGGGGCGCGCCGGTTAAGGTCCAGGAAGGGGGCGCACCGGTTTAAGGCTCAAATAGGAAGAGGTTCCACAGTATAGCGCGCCGGTTTAATGGGCTAGTACAAGGGGGCGCGCCAGATAGCTGCAAGGAAAAAAAATAGGTTTTGAGTGTGGGGTTAAACCGGCCCGGGGGGGGGGGGGTACCGTGCCGGATTAACCCGTGCCGGATTAGGGGGCGCCGGATTAAGCATTGTATAGCTTCTTTCAACCCGTTTGTGCTCTGTTTCTTCTTTCCTTCAACTGTAAGTTGATTTATTGATTGGTTTGTTCATCTTATTGATGAATTATGTTTGTGGAAAGAAGATTTAAGTGTTTTAAGTGTTTGTTCAGGTGGATTAGCGTGGATGCTTAAGTGTTCGTTCAGGGGGGTTCAGTTCACAGAGTTTTACTGTGTGTTGGATTAAAAAACTTAGTTCGTTCTTGAGTGTTCTATTTGTTCACTTGTTCTTGGCCCTGACGAAAATCGGGCAGCACCTCCCCTAGATCGGAAGGGTCTGGGGGAAAAGATGGGGAGCGCCATGCTGAGAGAACTCCGACGGCCCCGAAACATCCCGGTGTGTGCATAAGCAACTGCACCAGTAAAGTTACCCCATTTGGGGCCGGAGATCCCGAGGGCTAGCCTACAAGGGAAACCGGTGACCCATGGGTTGTTGCGATCGTATCGACTCCCCCCGTTCGGGGCCGGAGGTCCTGAGGGCCAGCCTACAAAGGAACTCCGATGACCCGAGGGTTGCCGTGATCGCGTGGCTGAAGACCACGTGAGAGCCGAAGTCGACACAAGAACACGGCGGTAAAAAAAGAGAGAGCCACTATGGGCTGAGTATTGAGGGGGATTAAGGCATCAAGATCTCCCAAAGGGGAGTTTTCCTTTCATTTCACAACAGACCGAACTCCGCTTACATTGAAAGGGAATACGAAGACAAAGGTCTACATATGAAGATCACCAAAAGGAAATCAAAGGGGCAGAAGGAAATGCAAAGACAAAAGGGGGGAAGCGAGCTCTCTTCCCCTCACCTCTCCTTCTTTCTTTCACCCTCTTATCTCTCTTCACACTTCGGAGCAGGGCTTCGCCGCCAGTAGAGCGTCCCTCCTCTTTATTTGCTTCTTGCCTGGGGCTTGTATTTATAGGGAGAGCAGGGAAGCAAGCTTCCCGTTTCTATGGCTTTTGTTCTGTTCGCAGTTGCCGTTGCTGACGTCGCTGGGGTCACCGTGTCGAGTGCCGTTGTCGTGGACGTCACCTCCGCCGCGGCTACAGTGTGATCGGGAGAGGGGCAGAGGCATGGCCTCCTCCTCCGCTGGCACATCCACCGCGAGCCACGTTGCTATCATCATTTGCTGAAGAATGGCCGGCCGACGGACGGAATGAGCACAAGGCGGGATGGGGCTCGAGAACTTCCATTCACGGCATATGCTCGGTTGCCCGCCGAATCGAAGTGGGAGCTTTAACCATTTTAGGCTTGTTTGTCATCATGCCGTTCCCAGGAAACAGGGGACCGCATTGATGACGGGATGGCTTCACTGCACGCCGGATAAAGGCCTCAGAGAAAGGCTTGTTTCTAAACTAAGCGCGCCGTATTAGCACTCCAAGATGGGCGCGCCGGTTTAGTGCATTCAAAGGGGTGACCCTTCAACGGGAGCATGCCGTTTTAACATAAAGCAAGGGAGTTCACGGGGCGCGCCGGACTAGCATCTTGTAAAGGGCGCGCCGGTTTAAGGCCCCCTTAGGGGCGCGCCGGTTTAAGGCTATTGGAAGGGGCACGCCGGTTTAAGGCTATTGGAAGGGGCACGCCGGTTTAAAGACCATATAAGGGCGCGCCGGTTTAGACTTCGTCTCGGCTTCGCGGCTATTCGGATGGATGCTTATCCTCCTGTATTGCTTTAGTCGTAATGCACCGCCGTCGGGGTGTTTAGTTCAGGGCCTCTACATCCCGATTTGGAACTTCGAGTGATCCCCGGCGCGTGCCAAACACGTGTTCGAATTCCCGAGTTTCTTTTGATTCAGCCTTTGGCAATGCCGACTGGAGAGCCGGGGCTGTCTCTTCAACACGAGGGGATTCTTTGTCGGGTGACGGAGCACCGGGTAGGTATTCGTCCTGCTTGGAGGAGGCATAAGGTTTATTCAGCCTTTCCGTCTTCGACTCACTCTCGAGTGCTGAGACGTGCATGTCGTATGATCATCATCATTTTTTTGACGTCCACAGACATCCACTCTCATTTATAGCCAATATGGAATTTCAAGAATTTAGAAACGTAGTATTTCAGACGAAATTAACTAGTCATTTGGTTATGGAGGATTCTGGAGGTGGCCCCTACAGGCTCAAGAGGTGGCTCCCGTCGTATAGCACTTTGCTCCGCACGGCCTCAAGAGGTGGCTCCCACAACATAGCACTTTACCCTGCATGACACTTAGCTCCTACACTCCCAAATGGTAGTTTAAGAGATTCAAGGTTTGACCATGTAGGGTATACACAAGTAGATTTTTCATGGAACGAAATTTCAAGAGCTCATCATACGCAGGAGTATGGATTATGGTTGTGTTTGCATAATTCTCGAGACAGATCAAGATCAGGAGTTATAATTACTGAGTTGGCATCTGAGGGTTTGCTAATCCTTCAAATTTTTAGTTTTTAAATATATATATATATATATCAAATTGGCGCCCCTTTACCTAGTCTTCAAGTAATTGAAGACTTGAGGGCCGTCTTCAATTCAGAAATTGAAGACTTAAGGGCCGTCTTCAATTCAGTAATTGAAGACTTGAGGGCCGTCTTCAATTCTGAAATTGAAGACTTAAGGGCCGTCTTCAATTCAGTAATTGGCGCCTGAGGGTTGCCCAATCTTTCAAAATTTTAATTTTTCAATATATATATATATACATATATGAAATTGGCGCCCCTTTACCCAGTCTTCAATTAATTGAAGACTTCAGGGCCGTCTTCAATTCTAAAATTGAAGACTTAAGGGCCGTCTTCAATTCAGTAATTGAGGACTTGATGGCCGTTTTCAATTCTGAAATTGAAGACTTAAGGGCCATATTCAATTAAGTGATTTTCACCTGACAGATATGTTTTGTGACTCAAAGCACTATTCATTTTGAAAAAGTTTCTCGAAATTCGAAAATAAGGATATGAATACTTAGTATAGTTACTCGGGAGTCCAGAAACATGTTCAGATATAATTACTGAGTTTTGGTTTCCCAGATATGAATTTTCTAATGTTATAACTTTAATTCCTCAAGAAACGGAATTGACGCCCCTGTGAGCAGTCTTCAATTAATTGAAGACTTGAGGGTCGTCTTCAATTCTATAATTGAAGACTTAAGGGCCGTCTTCAATTAATAAATTGAAGACTCTGTGGGCAGTCTTCATTTAACAAATTGAAGACTCTGTGGGTAGTCTTCATTTAATTGAAGACTTCTAAGGTGTCTTCAATTTAAGTACATGTTCAACTCAAAATGACGACACACCAATTGAGTTATTTTTTTCAAGTGAGTTGTGCTTCGTATCAGAACTGTAAGTTCTGTGACACAAGTTACTATTCATTTCTCCAAAGTTTCTCTGAATCAAAATCCGAAGACATGGTCAGATGGAGAAAAATCTCAAGGTCACAGAAGTATATTCTGTCAAAATTTTTAAGGTACAGTTAATTAGTTATTGATTTTTGAATGCGGTGATTTACTATTTTCTGAAAATTATAGAAAATTGAATTGACGACTTGACCCATGTCTTCAATTAATTGACGCCCTCGCGGGCAGTCTTCAATTTTGAAATTGGCACCCTAGTCAGGGGCGCCAATTACAGTGAGCTGTACACTATTCATCACTGTGAAAAAGCTCCGAATCAGGAATTAATGGCACGAATATGTTGAGAAAAATGTCAGGATTTCAGAAACATGTTCATGTAAAAATTTCGTGCTTTAGTTTGATAGTTATGGATTTTTGAATATGTTGAATTATCAATTACTCAAAATTCCAGAAATCGAATTGACGACATGAGGCATGTCTTCATTTAAATGACGACTGCGTGCGTAGTCTTCAATTTTGAAATTGGCGCCCTAGTCAGGGGTGCCATTTTCATCAGGGCTGGACCCTCTTGGTTCTTAAGCATGCACGTATTAGTGTAACAGATGCTACATATTAAGGTTGAAAAATATGGTTATTAATACTGTAAAATTAGTGTGATAAAATATGCTTAAAAACTCATGAAAATCATGCTAACAAACTAAGTTCAAAATCATAAAGATCATGATAATATGTGACAGACTATTAAAATAACATGGTATATACATGATTTATAGCATGGTTGATGAGTTATTAAAATTACATGGTATATACATGATTTATAGCATGGTTGATGAGTTAAACGGACTCTAAACACGCATCATTTAACCTATTTAGCTACTAGTTAGGCAAGGATTTGAGAACATCTACCTTTTGACATATGATACGAGGTTCAGAGCTGCAGCAGGATCGCAGGAGGATGTAGCCTTGGGAAGAAGATGCTTCTGTAGTACAGTAGTAGCCTCTGACAGTGCTACGGATGCGATTAGTTATAGGGAATGATAAGGCATTGGTTAATGCCTTGTGGGTCATGCTGAGTGGACATTATTTTTGCCAGCTCAAATGGGTTGCTCGTGTCTCAATCTTCTAGAATCATGTGTTTAAACGACACCCTTGTAAAGGGTCGTTCATTTAATATAGGTGACACTATTCATACAAATGACGCCTTGCATGAGGGAGTCATTTGTTTGGGTGACATTATTCATGAGACCCCATTCACGTGTTAGCATTCGGAATGGTCATATATATATTAATATTTAAATGGGATGGGGTCCTATTGAAAATGGCGCCTCATGCCATGTCTTCAATTTGGAAATTGAAGACTATGTGAAGGGTCTTCAATTTGGTAAGTGAAAAAGTTGGAAAGCACTTACGTACAACCCCATGGCCCATGTGTTAAAGCTTGTCTTGTATATTTATAAAATAACCCTCCCTTTGTTTTGTTTTTTTCTACAAGACCTCATATGTAAGATTCTTTACCCATGTGCATAAAGTTGGATTGCACATTTGTATGCTAGTCCTCCTATAGTTTAGTTCTTTAAACAGAACCTAGAATTCTATTAAGAATAGTAGGTTACGTATACATAAGGTGAGGATTTGTAATTTTATATGCTGGCCCCCCTAAGGTTTTGACTCTTTACACAAAGCCCTCATGATTCTTTATGTTATAAAGTAGGGTTGGCTTGTATATTTTCATTATAGTCCTTGTGAGGTTGGGTTCTTTATGTAAGGCCTTCATATATGCTAAAGCCTTCATGTATGCTTTCTTTTAAGAAGAAGTTTCGAATTTACACAAAGGTATTTATCGGGGGTGCTACACCCTCCCCCACTTAAAAGAATTTGGTCCTCAAATTCAACTGTATTATACGAAAATAGGAAAGGTGTAGAGTACTTACAATTAGAATAACTCTAAAAATCTTATTTTCATAGATTCTTCAGTTTCCCATGTAGCTTCTTGTTCTAAACATCGATTCCATTGGATTTTCACCATAGGGATCGTCTTGTTCCTTAGAACTAGAACTTCTCGGTCGAGGATCTTCAGTGGCTTCTGCTCGTAGGTAAGGTCCTTCTGTACCACTAAGTCGTTGTGGTCAATGACATGGAAGGGATCGTGCACGTATTTCTTCAACATAGAAACATGAAATACGTTGTGCACTTCTGACAGTTGTAGAGGTTGGACGATGCGATAAGCCACCTCGCCTACTCTTTCAAGTACGTCGAATGAACCAATAAACCTTGGTGTTAGTTTGCCTTTAACACCGAATCTTCTAATGCCTCGGCCGGGAGATACCTTGAGGAAAACATGACCTCCGACTTGAAATTCCAGGTCTCGCCTTCTGTTATCGGCATAAGATTTCTGCGACTGTGCTATCATTAACCTTTCTCTAATGAGTTGTATCTTCTTAGTAGAATCTCATACCATGTCTGGGCCTAGAATTTATTTTTCACCGGCTTCATCCCAGCATATGGGAGATCGGCAACTCCTGTCATATAATGCCTCAAAAGGTGCCATTTGTATACTGGCTTGATAGCTGTTGTTATATACAAATTTGGCTAGTGGTAAGTGGTCATGCCAACTTCCACCGAAATCTATATTGCATGCTCTCAACATATCTTCCACAACTTGATTAGTCCTCTCGGTCTGTCCATCTGTCTGGGGATGGAAGGCAGTGCTGTAGCTAAGTTTTATCCCCAGAGAGTGTTGTAGGCTCTTCCAGAAATAAGAGATGAAGCGCGGGTCTCGGTCAGATACGATTGAGACGGGAACTCCGTGCAATCTAACCATCTCCTTGATATACAGGGCAGCAAGTACGTCGACTGACCATCGACTTTTGATGGGTAAGAAATGGGCCGATTTAGTTAGCCGGTCGATAATTACCTAAATTCCATCATATCCGCCCCTAGACTTGGGCAAACCCATAATAAAATCCATGCCAATATCTTCCCACTTCCACTTGGGAATATCTAGCGGATGTAGCTTTCCGACGGATTTTTGATGTTCCGCCTTCACTTGTTGGCATGTGAGGCAACGAGATACAAAGTTTGCTACCTCCCTTTTCATGTTAGGCCACCAGAAAGTTCTTTGCAAATCTTGGTACATCTTAGTGGCTCCAGGGTGGATCGTGTACCTCGATCTATGAGCTTCTTCAAGAATCTTCTTCTTCAATTCGGGACAGTCGGGCACACATGTTCGTTCATAAAATAGTAATTTGCCATCAGGTGCCAACTTGAAATCTAGTCTCTCGCCCAGCTTGCTCTTTATCTCCACTAGTGAGGGATCTTCTTCCTGTAGCTTCTTGATTTCAGGTAGCAAATCTGGATGTAGGCTCATATGAGATAGAATAATACACATGTTCTTCTCATCTGTGCTGATATCAAGCTCAGAGAATTTCTCCAACAGCTTCCATTCTTGTATTATACAGTTGGCCAATATCGTTCTCGGCTTTCGACTAAGGGCATCAGCTACGGAATTACCCTTACTAGAATGGTACTATATAGTGAAGTCGAAGTCCTTGAGATACTCGAGCCAATGCCTTTGCCGCATTTTCAGCTCCTTTTGGGAGAATAAGTACTTGAGGCTTTTATGATCGGAGTACACAGTGAATTATTCTCCGTAAAGATAGTGCCTCCAGATCTTCAAGACAAATACTACCGCGGCCAGTTCTAAGTCATGAACCGGGTAGTTTTCTTCACGTTTCTTCAATTGTCGGGAAGAGTATGCAATGACTCTTCCATTCTGCATCAATACACATCCGAGGCCAATACCCGAAGCATCGGTATATTCCTCGTATTTTTCTCATTCAATTGGTAATGATAAGACTGGGGCAGTGGTCAAGAGATCCTTTAAAGTTTGGAAACTCTTTTCACAGTCTTCATTCCACTCATGAGGCACTTTGTTGCGGGTTAACCTGATTAGAGGAACGGCAATCTTGGATAAGTCCTTGATAAAACGCCGGTAGTAACCAGTTAGACCCAAGAAGCTTCGAATTTCCGTTGCATTTATGGGTCTTTCCCAGTTCTTCACGGCTTCGACCTTGGACGGGTCAACAGCAATTCCATTCTTCGAAATAATATGGCCTAAGAAGGATACTTCCTCGAGCCAGAACTCGCATTTGTTGAATTTGGCATATAGCTTGTTTTCCCTTAATATCTGCAGTGCCTTCTTGAGATGTTCTTCATGATCATCTTCGGTCTTGGAATAGATCAGAATATCATCAATAAAGACCACAATGAATTGGTCTAAATAGGGCCTGAATATGCTGTTCATTAACTGCATTAAAGCTGCGGGGGCATTTGTTAGTCCGAAAGGCATAATAGTAAATTCGTAATGCCCATACCTGCTTTGGAATACAGTTTTATGAATGTCTTCTTCTTTGATCTTCAATTGGTGGTAACCAGAACGAAGATCAATCTTGGAGAAATATGAAGCTCCTGATAACTGATCGAACAGCTCGTCAATCCTCGGCAGCGGGTATTTGGTCTTGATTGTAAGGTTATTTAGCTGTTGATAATTGATGCATAGTCTCATCGATTCATCCTTCTTTTTGACGAATAGCATGGGTGCTCCCTAAGGGGAAGTACTCGACCTGATGAAACCCTTTTTCAATAACTCCATTAGTTGTTCCTTTAGTTCCTTCAGCTCAGTAGGGGACATTCTGTATGGTGCTCTAGAAATAGGACCAGCACCAGGGACAAGGTCGATTGTGAACGACACTTCCCTTTTCGGGGGTAAGCCGGTTAAATCTTCTGGAAAAACATCGAGAAAATCCCGAATTACACGGATGTCTTCAAGTTTAACTGTCTCGACTTCTGTGGCAGTCACGAATGCTATGAAAGCCATTCATCCCTCATTCATAAGTTTACTAGCTCGGAGTGCTGATATAAGAAGTGATTTACTCCGAGGGCTATTGTAAACTAGCTCTGGGAAATCCACGAAAGTTACCTTACCATGCCGGCAATCTACAGTTGCTTGGTATGTGGATAGCCAGTCGGCACCTAGTATGATGTCATAACCCTTCATATCTAGGCATATCAGGTCAGCAGGTAAATTGCTTCCCTTAATCATCACTTCACAGTTTGGATAGTGATAAGTGATATCAGACTCATTCCCAAGAGGTGTAGATATGACCAAATCTAACAGTTCATGTTTCTTAAAAAATGAAGCAGCAAAGTTCTTGGAAACGAATGAATGAGTTTCTCCGGTATCGAATAAAACTTGAGTAGTTTTTGAACAAATAGTGAGAGTACCTTCCATAATTCCACCTTCAGTGGGTTCCGTCTCTCGGAGAGCTTGCAGATGGCCTTGTTTCTTTACCGGACGCTTCTCGTCTTTGGTGTCTTGTTCCTTCATCAGTGGGCAGTCTGGGATTCGATGCTCTCGGCTCCCGCATCGAAGACAAGCTCCTAACTTCCTCCAGCATTCCTCGGTCTTATGGCCAGCTTTATCACAATACTTGCAAATTTCTTTTGATGGTGTGGTGGTGGAGAATGGCCTGTCATTCTTCTGGAATTTCTTTGCCTTGGAGGGCTCCCCTCCCATGAAGAATCGCTTCTTGTTGAATGATTGTTTGAATTTTCCCGGGCTTGTGATGGGTTCCTTCTTGTCTCTTCCTCGGATTCTCTCGAACAATTCGGTGGCGTCTTCCAACAATTGGACACGCCGAACTATCTCCGAATAGACTTGGATGTCCATCGGGGAAAGTTGTGTGATATAATGGGGCCGAAGCCCGTTGAGGAATCTTCTCGCCTTCATCTTTTCCGTACACACCAAGTGGGGTGAATACCTAGATAATCTGGAAAATTGGGCCTCATGCTCGGCCACTTTCAAGCCCCGTTGTTTTAGAACGGCGAATTCCATGGCCTTCTTTTCCTGGATATGATCGGAGAAGTACTTGTTGTTGAAATGCTCCGTGAATTCATCCCATGTGACATGGTATTCTAGCAGTGTTGCTTCTATGGATTCCCACCAGTATCGAGCATCCCGCTCTAGTTGGAATACAGCCAGTAAAACATTCTCTTCATCCGCGCATTGCATCACACGGAAGATTCGTTTCATCTCCTTCAGCTAATTCTTGGCATCCTCGGCGTCGGACGAACCTGTGAACCTCGGTGGGTTCATGTTACGGAAACTTCGATGGAGATCTCCCGCTCCACGGTTTGCTCTGCCTTGGGCCACTTGCTGTAGTGCCTGTGTGAGGTCTTGCACGGTGCGCTGCATCTCGCGCCATTGTGCTCTTTCTGCAGCCTTGATCCTACAAAAGAGTTAAGTATGATAAAGATCGGGTTTACTTGTAAGGTCAAAAGTCATTATAAAACTTAACCCGTGGCTCTATCCATCTCACCGGGTAAGGTATATCTATCCTTGGACTCGGGTTTTACCTATCCTTGGACTCAAGTTTTTACTTAGATTTCAATTTATAACCTTTTATTTCTTCTAGTTCCCTAGGTTTGAAAACCTAGGCTTTGATACCACGAAGACTGTCATGCCCCGAGCGCGGAAGATACTCGGATGTGTGACGCGTCTATATAGATCGTGTCATTAGAGCGATAATTTTTTTGATATACATAATTTTGGAGTGCGCAAAAGACTAATAAAAGCTAATAAATTCCAATAGTCAAAGTGATGATTATTTGATTAATCAAAGGAATTAAATATAGTCCATGAAGATTTCTAAATTTAGAAAGCCAAACATTAGGTTACACGACTTAACACAAAGTTTATACCACTAACTGACATAACTGGGAATACAAGGTAGACTCAATAAATTCAAAGACACGGCTGGCTAATGATAGATGGTTGGCGTTTTAGGACTCTTCACTCGGTCTCAGCCCCATTCTTGTCGCTATCCGAATCACCTGAAAATGTTAGGAAGCAACTGGATGAGCGAATCGCTCAGTAGGAATTACATCTCAAATACGAGCAATCTTTATGTGATTTACAATTTACATGTATTATCAGTATGGCTATGCATGATGTACGTATAATAAGAATCAGATATATAGGTAATTCTAGACATGATGAACAATAAGAGATCAAGAACTGTATAAAGAGAGTATATCAAGATTACAAGTATTTGACAAGCAGTATTTCAAGAATTTACAGATGTAAATGTCACTTCGGGCAAGCAGGGATTCGTGTACAAGTATGAACGCAGGTATGAGAAGGAACTCATGTACAAGTACATCAAGTAAAAATTTAATTCAAGCAAGTATTGTCAAGTACGTATCAGTAGAATTGACTATTATCAAGCAAGTATTTGCCCTTTCTCGGGCCACAAGCCAAGTATTGCCCGTTCTGGGCCACGCAAGTCAAGTAAGTAAGGAGAGAGAGAGTAGGGGTGGAGTGTCTCAAGTCAAGCAAGTACTCCGGTGCAATGCTAAACACCGTGGTCAATAAACTCCAATGGGCACAAGTACCTTCGGGTGCTCCTCCCAGGACTAGACTGGGCCCTATATGCACAGTATTTCATGTATTACCTTTGACATCCACTCTCATTTATAGCCAATATGAAATTTTAAGAATTTAGAAACGTAGTATTTCAGACGAGATTAACTAGTCATTTAGTTATAGATGATTCTAGAGGTGGCCCCTACAGGCTCAAGAGGTGGCTCTCGTCGTGTAGCAGTTTGCGCCGTATGGCCTCAAGAGGTGGCTCCCACAACGTAGCATTTTACCCTGCATGGCACTTAGCTCCTACACTCCAAAATGGTAGTTTAAGAGATTCAAGGTTTGACCATGTAGGGTATACACAAGTAGATTTTTCATGGAACGAAATTTTAAGAACTCATCATACGCAGGAGTATGGATTATGGTTGTGTTTGCATAATTCTCGAGATAGATCAAGATCAGAAGTTATAATTACTGAGTTGGCATTTGAGGGTTTGTTAATACTTCAAATTTTCAATTTTAAAATATATATATATATATATGTATATATATATATATATATCAAATTGAAAACCCTTTACCCAGTCTTCAATTAATTGAAGACTTGAGGGCCGTCTTCAATTATGAAATTGAAGACTTAAGGGCCGTCTCCAATTCAGTAATTGGCGCCTGGGGTTGCCCCATCTTTCAAAATTTTGATTTTTCAAAAATATATATATATATACATATATGAAATTGGCCCCCCTTTACCCAGTCTTCAATTAATTGAAGACTTGAGGGCCGTCTTCAATTCTGAAATTGAAGACTTAAGGGCCGTCTTCAATTCAGTAATTGAAGACTTGAGGGCTGTCTTCAATTCTGAAATTGAAGACTTAAGGGCCATCTTCAATTCAGTGATTTTCACCTGGCAGATACGTTTTGTGACTCAAAGCACTATTCATTTTGAAAAAATTTCTCAAAATTCAAAAATAAGGATATGAATACTTAGTATATTTACTCGGGAGTCCAGAAACATGTTCAGATATAATTACTGAGTTTTGGTTTCACAGATATGAATTGTCTAATGTTATAACTTTAATTTCTCAAGAAACGGAATTGATGCCCCTGTGAGCAGTCTTCAATTAATTGAAGACTTGAGGGCCGTCTTCAATTCTGTAATTAAAGACTTAAGGGCCGTCTTCAATTAATAAATTGAAGACTCTGTGGGCAGTCTTCATTTAACAAATTGAAGACTCTGTGGGTAGTCTTCATTTAATTGAAGACTTCCAAGGTGTCTTCAATTTAAGTACAAGTTCAACTCAAATTGACGACACACCAATTGAGTTGTTTTTTTCAAGTGAGTTTTTCTTCGTATCAGAACTGTAAGTTCTGTGACACAAGTTAATATTCATTTCTCCAAAGTTTCTCTAAATCAAAATCCAAAGACATGGTCAGATGGAGAAAAATCTCAGGGTCACAGAAGTATATTCTGTCAAAATTTTCAAGGTCCAGTTAATTAGTTATTGATTTTTGAATGCGGTGATTTACTATTTTCTGAAAATTACATAAAATTGAATTGACGACTTGACCCATGTCTTCAATTAATTGACGCCCTCGCGGGCAGTCTTCAATTTTGAAATTGGCGCCCTGGTCAGGGGCGCCAATTACAGTGAGCTGTGCACTATTCATCAGTATGAAAAAGCTCCGAATCAGGAATTAATGGCACAAATATGTTGAGAAAAATGTCAGGATTTCAGAAACATGTTCATGTAAAAATTTCGTGCTTTAGTTTGATAGTTATGGATTTTTGAATGTGTTGAATTATCAATTACTCAAAATTCCAGAAATCGAATTGACGACATGAGGCATGTCTTCATTTAAATTACGACTGCGTGCACAATCTTCAATTTTGAAATTGGCGCCCTGTTCAGGGGCGCCATTTTCATCAGGGCTGGACCCTCTTGGTTCTTAAACATGCACGTATTAGTGTAACAGATGCTACATATTAAGGTTTAAAAATATGGTTATTAATACTGTAAAACTAGTGTGATAAAATATGCTTAAAAACTCATGAAAATCATGCTAACAAACTAAGTTCAAAATCATAAAGATCATGGTAATATGTGATAGACTATTAAAATAACATGGTATATACATGATTTATAGCATGGTTGATGAGTTAAACAGACTCTAAGCATGCATCATTTAACTTATTTAGCTACTAGTTAGGCAAGGATTTGAGAACACCTATCTTTTGACGTGTGATACGAGGTTCAGAGCTGCAGCAGGATCGCAGTAGGATGTAACATCAGGAAGAAGATGCTTCTGCAGTACAGCAGTAGTCTCTGACTGTGCTACGGATGCGATTAGTTATAGGGAATGATAAGGCATTGGTTAATGCCTTCTGGGTCATGCTGAGTGGGCATTGTTTTTGCCAGCTCGAATGGGTTGCTCGTGTCTCAATCTTCTAGAATCATGTGTTTAAATGACTCCCTTGTAAAGGGTCGTTCATTTAATATAGGTGACACTATTCACGCAAATGACGCCTTGCATGAGGGCGTCATTTGTTTGGGTGACGTTATTCAGGAGACCCCATTCACGTGTTAGCATTCGGGATGGTCATATATATATTAATATTTAAATGGGATGGGGTCCTATTGAAAATGGTGCCTCATGCCATGTCTTCAATTTGGAAATTGAAGACTATGTGAAGGGTCTTCAATTTGATAAGTGGAAAAGTTGGAAAGCACTTACGTACAATCCCATGGCCCATGTGTTAAAGCTTGTCTTGTATATTTATAGAATAACCCTCCCTTTGTTTTGTTTCTTTCTACAAGACCTCCTATGTAAGATTCTGTACCCATGTGCATAAAGTTGGATTGCACATTTGTATGCTAGTCCTCCTATAGTTTAGTTCTTTAAACAGAACCTAGAATTCTATTAAGAATAGTAGGTTACGTATACATAAGGTGAGGATTTGTAATTTTATATGCTAGCCCCCCTAAGGTTTTGGCTCTTTACACAAAGCCCTCATGATTCTTTATGTTATAAAGTAGGGTTGGCTTGTATATTTTCATTATAGTCCTTGTGAGGTTGAGTTTTTTATGTAAGGCCTTCATATATGCTAAAGCCTTCATGTATGCTTTCTTTTAAGAAGAAGTTTTAAATTTACGCAAAGGTATTTATCGGGGGTGCTACAATATCCGTGCACGGCCTGGGTGATGTCTTCTTCTTCATAATCAAGGTAAACCATGGGTGGTGGTACCCCCGCTTGTGCTGAGGGCCCATAGGCGGGCTGACCCTCTCTGGCAATCCCGCCATGACTCCCAACTTGTACGGAAGTAGTCACCTATCGCCTATAGGCTTAGGCAAATGGCGTGCGATACTCCCTTTGTGGCATCTCACTTCTCTTTTCTCTTTCCTTCTCTCCCTTCTTGGGTTTGTCAATCTTGACATATTCCAGCTGAGTTGTCACTGGGACCCGAGTCGGCTTGGGCGCCCAGACTTGCTTGGTCTTGTATAGCCTTGGAGCCAGTTCATTCTTCGGCCGACGGGCCGCTCCAGTATTCTTCCTTTCCATTCTCCCTAGCGCTTGGAAAGAGTTGCGCACGGGGACATTTGGCACGACCCGCTCGGGGATCACGTCGGCTCTTCGGCCATTGAGGTGGACTCGAATGCCTCCGATCAGAGCCGATTTGTCGGCGTTGGAGATCTGGCCCTCGTGAGCAGCTCCTTTGGCTCCTTCTTCGGCGGGACGCCAACTTCTTGCTAGTGGAGCCCGTGTCGAAATGGAAGTGGTGGATAAAACATCCCATAGTCTTGACCGCCGCGCGGTCAGTAGTAGTTACCGGTGACCCAGTAGTAGCAGGTTTGGCGGTAGAAGTCCCCATGGCGGTGATATGGGCTTCGATGGGCTTGGGCCCCTCGATCTCCAGCAAGTTGACGAAAGCCACCCCCAGGAAGTTGGGGAAGCCCACCACCGGAGGAAAATTTCAGAACTTGATCAGCACCGCGAGGTAGCCATGGTTGGCATGGCTTGCGTCGACTAATGGTCCGAAGCTGACGACCATTGTAATCGTCGAAATATGATCCTACAATTGCAAGTAAAACAGTTAGAATTTCAAGAGGAGGCTGTAGGGCCCCTTATCCTGGCGAGGAGATGAAGGGAAGTTTAGTCCCACCGGACGTGCCAGACTTGTGGGCGCACTTTTGGGATCTCTTCTTTTGTTTATTTGTTTATTCATTTACTGATTTATTTAGTGCGTGGGCGTGCCAGTCACCTAGGTGACGATTTATTCGGGCTTCAAGGAAGCCCTTGGTGCGCTCGATCTGACTAGTCAAATGATTGTATGTATCGTGTCGGGACAAAAAACCCGCCGCGTCCTAACGGTCACGACGTTAATTACATCCCCTTGGAGAGGGGAAAACCCTTATTTAGTCGCCAAGAAAAGGGGCCCTACGGCCATGAAATTGACATTAACGAAACGGAGTATTAAAATTCGTGAGTTATGTGAAAATGCCCCCCGATGGGGTGAGAATGCTTAAATCCTGTTGGTCACTTACCGACCATTTTGTGTTCGGATGGAGGTTCGTGTTAGAAGTGTGACGAAGACGGATACAAAACCCGTACAAATGTATGCCGAGTTTACGGTAATTTCAATAAAAGAATGAAAACGAATCCCAATGGGAACGAGTCCGGTTTGACGAACTATCGACCCAGAGCAATGTCGGATCACGGCCATATCGGGATGGTTCCCAAGATCCGAATTTGACTTGGAGGGCGGCGTTAATATCCCCTTTACACCGGGTCTCGGGAAGAAACGAGACTGCGGAGTAGGTTTCATCATGTTATTATTGTTTGAATTTTTATTATTATTATTTTTATTTTATTATTCATTATTCATTATTATTATTATTCATTTTTTGATTATGAGTTTGTTATTATTATTATTTTTTAGTTGTGTATTATCATATTTTTTTTTTACATTTGGAGCGTGCGTGGAAGGATGAGCCAAAAGGGCTGAAGAGAGGTTGACCTGTCCTGAACATAGGTTGACCTTAATGAAATCAATGCTGGAGAAAGGTAGACCTCAATGCATTTAAGGTTAAAGATAGGTAGACCTTGAAGGGTCTGAGCACGAAGGCAGGTAGACCTTGAGGGGTCTGAGCATAAGGCATGTAGACCTTAATGAGGTCTGTGCTGGAGATAGGTAGACCTCAGTGCATTCAAGGTTAAAGATAGGTAGACCTTGAAGGGTCTGAGCACGAAGGTAGGTAGACCTTGGGGGGTCTGAGCATGACGGTAGGTAGACCTTGAGAGGTCTGAGTATAAGGTAGGTAGACCTTGAGGGGTCTGGGCTGAAGGTAGGTAGACCTTGAGGGGTCTGAGCATGAGGTAGGTTGGTGCAGCACTGGGCAGTGCAGAGGAAGGTCGGTGCACATGAAGGACTTCTTCAGTGAGGTCGGTGCACATGAGGTGCTTGGCCTTTAGCAAGGTCGGTGCACATGAAGACTTTCTTTAGTAAGGTCAGTTCAGCTGGCTTGGCATGAAGAATAGGTCGGTGCACATGAAGGACTTCTTCAGTGAGGGCGGTGCAGATGAGGTGCTTGGCCTTTGGCAAGGTCGGTGCACATGAAGACTTTCTTCAGTAAGGTCAGTGCAGCTTAGGAACTTCCTTAGTTGAGGTCGGTGCACATGAAGACTGAGGTCGGTGCACATGTGACCT